>JAYESA010000007.1:1556393-2061393 GCA_036927795.1 Iris macrosiphon | reverse complement strand
AAATTTTGTTTGTAATTCCTCCAACCAAACACGTCAAGTGGTCCAAAATCTGAATTTTGGCCACTTTAGTGCTCCAAATTCGCGAACCAAATAGTCCCTTACTGCCTAAACATGTAGCCAAATGTAGGGATCGACATTGGGCCGGGTCGGCCGCCCAAGTCCATAAAGTACGGGCTCGGGCAGGACATGGGTCGGTCTTTTTCGGCCTTAAAGAATTTCGGGCTATGTCGGACTTAATTATTATTTATGAAGCCCAAGACCGCCCACAAGAGTCGGACTTTTCGGGCCAAATCGAGTCGGACCGAACTAGCTCTATAAAAAAAAATTCAAATGGGCCTTCTCGGACCTAATTGTTAAAGTCGTCTTTGAAAGATTCTTTAAATACTATATTCTTAAATTTTACACTTCATGGCTAATGTTAATTCAATCTTTTAGCTAGATCCGAACAATAAAAACAATATGAAAATACTAAATATTGAAGGTATCCGCACTACTTCTTCTAACTAAAAGATTGTATTGGACGGACCTCGGACCGGACTCGGGTCGACGGATGCATAGTCCAAGCCCGACCCTATACTAATATGGATCGTACCGGACTACCCTAATGATCGGCCTTTATCGGATTTTGGTCCATCGGACCGGACAGATTTTTCGGACGAACATAAATTTTAGGTCAAATGACGATCCCTAGCCAAATGGGGGCATACTTGATTTTATGGTGGTTCAAATTTTGACTGATAATCACTTCAAGCACCCATATGCATCTTATGAGATATGCCCCGGACCAAATAATTGTGGACCTGATCCGACCCGACCCGACCCGACCACGTTGGACCAAACCTGTAAAGGCCCAAGGCCCACTATTGTTTGGACAACTTTGCCACCACTTTCCATCCACATAAATAACAGGGAAACCAGAAATCTAACAATACAATGCACAGTAAATACTCGTATATCCGTATACGAATATAGATACAGTAAGACGAGTCTTATATCTCTCGAAAGTACAACCCGGCCACGTCGGCCAAATGGAAATCCCGGCCCCAGTACCGAGCCCATATAGCGTCCTGTGCAAAACAACATCGCTTATATATTATTATATCCTTGACTTGGTTTAAGAATCCATGAGAGAAGAGAAGGTGCATACACAGAAGATTAGTACTTTGATGCTCTGTGCATGAAATAGTTTTATATGAAATATGGATAATATCTATTCCCATTACTTAGGAATATACATCGATACAGGGATCCTTTAATGAGAGCAACAGCAAGGCGGAGTCGGACTTTCATCGCCAGGGGCAATGCATTCGCCACCACGCTCGAACCCCATGGCAAGACAATTCTCGTTGCAGCTTTGGGAACACGTATCCAAGCAGTAAACTATGCGGGATTCGGCACTGACATTAAAGGAAACTACAATAACACCATTTCTATTAATTTCAACAAAAGTTAATGCTGAAATATTCCATCTACGAGTTTCTACTTTCTTATTGATTGGTTGAATCTATAAATTAAGAAATACCAATAAACTAGAAAAACTAAGAAGGTGCTTGGTACCGGTATAGTATATACTTGGGAATTCTATATTCTCCGATAATTCAATTCTTTGGAGGCATTTGGTGCAAAATAATATATACCATGGAATTCTATATTTCCGGTGATTAAATTCTTTGAAAAATTATATTTTTATGTTTGATGACTATATAAATATTTTCGAGAAAAAAAATAAAAAAAATAAAAGTTTAAAAACAAGAATAAAAAATAATAAAAGAAAAACCGAGGGGGAAAAAACCCCAAAAAATAACAAAACAAATATTAAAAATTTGGAAATTTTTTTTTGAAGAAGCATTCTTAAAACAGAAAAAGATAAAAACTGAAAAACCAAAATTCATTCTTAAAAAATTGAAATAAATAAAAACAATTCTTTAAAATTAAAAAAATGAAAACAAAAAAGGCAAAAAAAAATCTTTAAAAAAACGAGAAGGGATAAAAAAAACAAAAAAAGTATAGAAAAAACAAAAAATAACAAAAAAAATTGTCCGAAAAAAAAAATACCTACCAAATTTTAAGGTATATGATTCACATGTTTTAATTTATTCAGATATTTATAATTTTTGAAAATAAACTTTTATATCATAACCAAAGATAAAAATAGATTTTCCACCAAAAATTTTGTACTAAATTTTTTTTTACCGTATATCAAACGTCCCTATGTTATTATAGACATACTTAGGAAAACTTTACCGTATTGTAGAAGGAGGAAGATAAGTATAATTGACCGTACAAGCTTCCTGTAGACAAGAGATGAGCTTCCATTATCCATTTTTTTATATTATATCTTCTGTGTTAATACATATCTACCATCTACTTGTCTGTGTTTATATATTGTTGTTATGAGCATTGTAAAATATGATATATGTGCTCATGCAATAGGTGCCTTTGCATTGGGTTAGCATATTCATGTTTATAGTGTTTACCACAATCTTTATCACAAGACTGGTACTCTAATACCTACCGCTACAACAAGCAGTGCGTGAATATATATATATATATATATATATATATATATATATATATATCAGTGCGTGAATATATATATATATATATATATATATATCTCGCAGTGCGTGAATATATATATATATATATATATATATATATATATATATATATATGGATTTCGATTCAGAGTTTCGTCTGCGGATTTCTGCATCATCGAATTGGAGGTGGTTCACGTGGGACCCACACAGAGGCCGTGTCGATCCAACGACAAAAAAGGACGGAGCTCATATATATATATATTGAATTAATTAAAAGGTTAACAGATTCTTGTGTGATCACTATTGACTTTCTAAAGATCATGTGATCATGCATGACGTATCTAGTAGTGGCCTAGAACAACCGAGTAGGGTGTAAAAGCAAAGCATACAATTTGGATTTGGGTGAATGGACGGATGGGAGTGAGGTGTTTGTTTGTAGCTAAATACGAGATAAACCTCGGTAGCTAAACGTCTCAAAAGACTAATATACAAGATCTAGTGGGTGAGAAAGAAAAAATTTACTCATATCCTCGGGTACTTTTCGTGTTCACCATCTTGAGGAGGGAGGTACGGAAGATCCTACGGTCCTACTCCGAAATCTGGCCGTACAAAATTAGTGGGATCAGACCCAAACAATAAGTACCACAAGAGCCAAACTTATGAACTAAAACCAGCATGCAGACAAATCAGTAAGAATAACAGGTAAAGTAACAGTTAAAAAGTTCTGGAGTAATTAAACAAGGACATTTGGAACCAGTACTCCGATTATCATTTTCGGATCAGCTGCTAATTTAAATCAGGACAGAACTATACTAGACTGGAAATCAAGCAATCACGACCAATCATGTCCTACGGCTTGCTATCTTAACTAAACAGGGTTATCACAATCCTAATTACTAACACATCCAGTTTGAGATTCCTTACAGCCACATGCCCGGCAGACTATCCGGGTTATCCAGACGAACGAGTACATAATATAGGTTTATCAGGTATAATCATTTTTTTTGTCTTTTCTGGTAGTGCAACACTCGTCTGTGTGTTGGAAGTGTGTCCCTCACGACGGAGAACTCCAAATCCATCATGTGTCGCTGGGATACCGGGATTGCATGTAGCCATAAAATCTCTCTAGATGCTTTCTAGATTATTAATCTAGTTATTAGTCTGGACAATTATCAAGAATTTTTTACCGTGGTGCTCAAGAATCTGTCTTAGACATGATGCAAGACAAGACAGTAGCTTGACAAAAATAATCAAAATCAACCACATAGATACATAACATGCAAGCAGGTGCTACTAATAGCCTTGATCGTGACAGTTACATAAATTTTCATGTCATGGGTGCGCTACGTTGAGCCATTATCAGGAGTATCAAGATCAGGAGTATCAGAATCAGGAGTATAAGTTCCATGTCTAGATTCATGAATTTATTTATAGTGTACAATCACTTAGATCATGTTATAAAATCAAGATCCATATCATGTCACGCTCAGAAAATAATCAGAATTAACTAAAATAACTGGATCAAAGAAAACCAAAGAAACATCAAGTGCTAAGCAATACTAAAAAAGAATAATAGCATACATGCGTATAAATCAACAATTCAGGGTTGACGCATAATCAGGCAAGAAAAATAAATCATCCGCGCATAATGGGCCTAAACCACAATTGACGCACAAATAGCCAAAAATAGTTTTGGCGCACAAATGGCCAAAAATAATATTTGGCGCAAAAATATCCAAAAATAATAATATTTGGCACACAAATGGCCAAAAACAGTTTTGGCGCACAAATAGCCAAAAATAACATTTGGCGCACAATTCACTAGTTGCGCACTTTGATATAAAAAGTGCTTCGAGCAAAAGATGGCGCACAAATCATACTAAAGCGCACTTCTAGGACCTTGGCGTACAATAATAGAAGTGCGCAAGCCAGGAGCTTGGCGCACTTTCATCATGTATGCCAACATTGAGGTTTGGCGCACAAACAAGCGTAGGAAGGTCTATTGAAAGATAAAACATAAGTCTCAAGGCATGGCACATCAGTCGAGATACGTCATTCGAGAATACGACAGTCGAGGCAATGTCAAAGTAAAGGCTTGTCCATCAAGAATACTCAGAGAAAGGAATTAGTGTGCCAACAGAGGCTTGGCGCACTTTCTCTTAATTGATGAGGTTGAACGCTAAAATGTGCATTGATGGAGATTTCCCTCAAAATTGCGCCCAAGTTTCTGATAGCCTTGGCGCACTTTTGCAAGGGTTTGATTAGATGACATTTGTACAAAAACGTACGCATGAGGAGTACAGTGCACCTAGAGTACTCAACATATCTTGGCGCACTTTTGCAAACATTTAAATATTGTGCTGAACGCAAGCATATTTTAAATGATTGAATGCTTTGCTGAACGCAATCATTTTTATGAGATAGCACATATTACGCTCAAGTTTTTCAAGGGTCTCATGCACACTTTTCGTAGAATTGCTCATTCTTCTCCGGTCAGCACACTTTGTGCTCCGACTTTGTTGTTCTCAACTTTCCTGTTCAAGATAAAATACAAGAGCAATAGAAAATCAATGTTACAAAAGAGTCTACAACACAGTTCTAAGCTACTAAAGATATGAAGACAACTAAGCTAGAAAATAAATGTAAACTTAGGTTATCAAGAAGCTCTAAATCATGAGTTCACTCGGTTGGCAAGATGTACTTGTCTACGGTCAAGTTCTAGCCTAATACCAATATTACCAATTGGGTCACCAACGGCCAAGGCCAAGCTCGGTTGCTGCTCTCTGCTGGGGAAGAAATAAAGAAGGAAAGAGAAATGAAAGAAAAAGAAAAGTAAAGGAAGGAGAGTGGGATTGCTTATATAGGAAAAGCTAGGATTGTAGGCCATTGGATTATAATTCATGCCCCTCACCCGGGTTCATCACATCCACACACAAGAAAACCAAGGGACCAACTGTCCAAAGCATGCAACTAAAAAAAACTTACAAAAATAACCTAAACAATGCAAGAATGGCATAAAGCATGAGGTAAGCAATTAAACAATAAATGAGCTATACATGTATAATACGCGTATATCGGGTATCTATACTATAACAATGTGACGAGTCTCACAACTCTCCCCTCCATAGAAAAAAAATTATCCTCAAAATTTTAATAAGGCATGGGGTCAAATAAGAAAACTCTGGGGACATACAATCAAGGTAAGCAAGGACATACGAAAATCAAGCACAATCCTATAACAAGACAAGCATGCACAAGACAAGATCAGGGTACAAGCTATACAAACAAGTATAGTGTATGAGTCAAACAAATACGTATATCGAGCATGGATATTATCCTCTCACTCCCAAGTTGATTCGCCCGGTGTATGATGCCCCCAAGCAACTCAGACTAATCGGATGGTCCGATTCTTGAGAATCATCTCTCTCTGGTCCAAAATGGATATAGGCATCTCCTTATACGAAAGGTCGGTACCAACGACCAGTTCAGAATTATTAGGACATGGGTTGAATTTGGTATATACCATCGTAACTGGGATACATGATAAATATTATGTATCTCACGGATCGACGGCGGAAGAGTAAGGCGATAAGAAATATCTTCCACTCACTCGAGGATATCGAACGGACCAATTTACCGTGGACTAAGCTTTCCCCGCACACCAAATCTAATGAATCCTAGTAGGTAAAACTCGAAAGAATACACGGTCGCCGACAGAAAACTCAAGAGGTAGCCGATGTGAATCGGCCCAATGACGCAGACGATCTTGAGCCACCTTTAGATGATTCCGGACTTGCTTGACTATCTCAACTTTCTGGGCTATCATCTCAGAACCAAGCAACTGCCTCTCACCAATATCATCACAAGCTAACGGTAAACTGCACTTTCTGCCATACAGTGCCTGAAATGGTGCCATCTGGATACTAGCTTGGAAACTGTTATCGTAAGAGAATTCCACCAAGTGTAAATGATCTTTCCATGAACCACCAAAGTCAAGGGTGCAAGATCGAAGCATATCTTCTAGATTCTGGATAGTACGTTCGGATTGTCCATCTATTTGGGGATAATAAGATGTTACGCCCCAATCTCTCACAAGCTCAATCGTCCCCGCTGAACGTGAATTACCACATTGCAGCGCTCCCGTGGGACAATTATTCTCATCGAAACATGATGTCGTACGAGCCTAGAGTTGCGTTCGCACAAGGCGATATTGTCAAACATTAAATTTATCATTAAAATGACCAAGTTGCAATGAAAGTCAAGTATTGTGTATAAAGTACACATCAGAGTATACGCAGCGAAGCTCTCGATAGGGTCCAATAAAAATGTCGTAAAGGATAATGCCACAAAGGTGATGTAATACTCTTGCTCTTTCTCCTACCCACAAAGGTACTTACCATTCATACATTATATCCCGTATATCCAAGCAGTGTTACTACATCTGCGTAGCTAAAATAATACCCACAAACGTGGGTCAGTACACAGCCGTACTGGTGAGCGGGGTAACTCACTCGTCTAAACTAACACTAAGTAGATAGTGAATGCAAACAATTATATGATCTTTCTACTTGAATCCTAGATTCATTTTATGGCAGAGGTATGACATGTTAAGAAAAACTGTAAAGCAGATTAAGCATGCAAACATTCAACTCAAACAAAATATACAAGCAGATATATATATCCAACTGAAAGAAAAACTAGCATGCAAACTGTTCTACTGAAACCCAAGCAATGCGTGAACCTATCGGACCATAATCCAAGCCTCAATATCCATCCTCAATCCAAGCCTTAATATCTATCCTCAATCCAAGTCTTATTAATCCAATCATCAATATGCACAGTCTTGCCGAGGCAAGGTTGCCGCCACCTACACGAAAAGCACAAACCAAACCAAAGTAAAGCAAACTAACTCATATCTATATGAAGTCACTGGCCAAGCCATAAAGGACTGATCAACTGCAGCTCTACCCGATCCAGACTGAGTAGCTAGCTCGACTGGTCATATCAAACTGTCGGCACCGCGCCCAAGGCACGTTACCATTGTCTCCTCTATAGTCGAACGGTCTCGGTGCCCCGGTGCCTATCCCGTTCGAGGAAACCAAACCATGTGCGAAACAGGTTATCCGTGACCGATGTAGACACCAAGTAGGTATGACGAGAGAATCGAACATTCTCGCTCCACCAAACGATCCTAACCTCATCTAACCAACTATCCATAACCATTCTCCAACTTATATCCCAAGGCACCATCTCAAGTTATCCCCATAGGCACTATGCCGCTTTGACACAATGCTCCAATTCACTACCAGAAAAAGTCAAATTAGCGACGTCTAAAAACGTCGCTAAATAACCAAAAATCGTCGCTAATTAGGTTTAGCGACGTAATTAGCGACGTTTTAAAGAAGTCGGAAAATACCAAGTCGCTAATACAAAAAACGTCGCTAAACGTCGCTATACCGACGTTTTTTAGCGACTTTAATGTGTCGCTAAATTTAGCGACGTTTTGCGACGCCAAGTCACTAAAAAGCGACGTTTAGAAAAGTCGCTAAACGTCGCTGATTAGCGACATCTATCGCGACGTTACACCGACGTCTTTAATGACCTGGCTATACTGCCATGTCAGCAATTGGCGACGTTTAGCGACGTCATTAGCGACGTTATTAGCGACGTTATTAGCGACATTTTACGGCGTCGCTAATTAGCGACGTAATTAGCGACGTAATTTAACGTCGCTAAACGTCGCTAAACGTCGCTAATAACGTCGCTAATTTTTAAAAAAAATTAAAAAAAAATTCCCAGAATCAAACATTGTGATTCCCTGCAGTTTTACATCATCTTCATCATACACACCAACATGATTTAACTATATTATCCAATTAAATTAAAGACCACAAGAAGTATCAATCCAATTAAATGTGGATAACTATATAATCCAATTAAATTAACTAAAAGTATCAATACAAGAAGCATCATACATCATGTCTATTGTTGAAGTACCAATAATTCATAAATAATAATAATAATAACTAGACTACTACGGATCTGCAGGAGGCTGACCAGCGGCGCGCTTCAAGGATAACAACTCCTCATACTCGTCCCGTGGAATCGACACCGATGTCGATGGAGAAGGCAGTGACGTCGGTGGCGGCCGTGCCCGCTCCAAATCTGCGAGTCGCTGGTTGTAAGAATCCAGGGTAGATAACAACCTCGTACTGCTATCACCCATTGAATCCTGCATCCTCGTCAGGTTCTCGCCCATCGATAGCTGTGACGCATGCATCCTCGTCAGCTTCTCGCCCATCGATAGCTGTGACGCCTGCAGCTCCATGATGTTGCGATCATTGGAGGCTCTAATATCATTTGTCAATTCTCGTAGCTCCGTCATGCTGCGGTCGAGCATATCCAATCGTGCGATAAGCATCGGATCGTCCGCCTGCGGCTGGGACCGGGACTGGTCCTCCATACTTCGCAGCAAGTCGTCACGGAGAGACGCAATCTGACGGTCAACGGCCTCCTGGACGGCCTCCTGGACTCTGGCCGACGACTGCGAGGGCTGCGACTGCGAGGGGTGTGTGGAATGCACAGCTGTCGGGGAGGCCCTAGATGACTGCGTCGCAACCAGGGCGCCATAGGAGCCCGTACCGTAGTACGTACCCCTCTAGAGACCACCAGCTGCGGTCACCCACAGGTCGTCCGCCGACGGAGATGGACCGGGCTGCGACGAAGCACCAGCCTCTCCAGGTGTAGGTGCACTAGCAGTCGCCCGCTCACGAAGCCTAAGATACTCGGCCTAGAAAAGGTTTGGAAACTCAATAATTGCCTAAGTTATATTAAAATAAACACAAAGTAAAGTAATACTTTGGGATATGTAAAGTAGAGATTGAAGAACAACTAACATTTTATTTTTAAATTATGAAGTGTAGGGTTGAATGTGCATAGGAGATGGTTGGGAGCGCATTTGTTTCCGGGAGAAACAACACAGATGGTATGCTCTCTCGGATGAACTTCTCTACTTTGGGATATGTAAACATAGCACAAAAAAATAACACACTGCAAGTTCTTGCTTCATATTTGTCTTGGAGATTCACAATCCATTTGTTTCAATCTATATACAAGAACTTGGCAGATTGTATGCATACCAAATCCCATAGATTGGCGTAGGACTATGTAATACATGGATGTGTATAATACATCAAATAGTATAAACCAGGTTGTCGATCAGGCTAGCAAGCAGCAGCGTGTCGGGCCGGGCCGAGCTGTGCCTTGGGTCGGAACGAGCCTGGGCTTCGGGGCCGGACCTCTCTTATGGGCCGAGATATGAGGTCCGACACGTCCCTATATATTGGGTCGGGCCGGGCCGAGCCCACGATAATTCGGACAGGGTTTTGCGGGCCAGATTCGTGCCGGGCTGGTCATCCCGGTCCAATTGTCAGGTCTAGCTAGGGGTGGGCGTTCGGGTTATTCGGTTTCAACACCGAAATAATAAAAATCGAATAAGTAAAAATTTTAAAAACCCAAAGCTGAAATAAATTATCTATAACCGAAACAGAACCGAATTGATAATCAATTTATTTTATTTGATAATCAAAGCTAGTAAGCAGTGCTCACTGCTGCTGTTACCTCTCTCGTAGACTTGGGCCAGTCGGCCCTAACCCTAACCCTAACCCCATGTCAACAAACCTAACCCTAACCCTAACCCTAGGTCCTCATCAGTGTCTGTGTCAGTGTGTGTGTGTGCCGTGTCTGTGTCTGTGTCTGTGTCAGTGTCTGTGTGTGTAGTGTTTGTGTCAATGTCACATGTGTCCTGTGAGAGAGAGAGAGAGAGAGAGAGAGAGAGAGAGAGAGAGTAGGGTTTACCGGAATAGGGTGGAGAGCCGGTCGACGGAGCGCGGGGGAGGGGGGGGGAGTTTTTCTCTTTTCGAATTTTCAGCAGATGGGGAAAAATGAAACCGAGCCCTAATTAACCAAATTTTAGCGACGTTTAGCGACGTCCAAGTAAAACGTCGCTAACTTAAATTTTAGCGACGTCATTGACGTCGCTAAACACGTTGCTAAATATTTTTAATAAAAAGGTCGCTATATACGTCGCTAAACGTCGCTAAATTAGACATATTAGCGACGTTTAGCGACCTTTATTTAACTTATAGCGACTTAACTTTTAAAATCTTAATAAAAGTCGCTAAACGTCGCTAAATGTCGCCATTTAGCGACGCCTAGCGACGTTTTTATAAGGAGTCGCTAATTATATATTATTAGCGACGTTTCTTTTGACGTCGCTAAAATACGTCGCTAATAGCGCTTTTTCTAGTAGTGATTGGTGCAACATCCCTCGCTTAGAAAAATCCTATGGCACAATGCCCCAATAGTGGCACAATGCCGTCACCGATGCAGTTGTTCGATTTTGAACCACAACTGCACACTTTGCTTGAAAAAGCGCCCAACTGATACTCGTGCACGGATGCACGCTGGCTCCCCCGCCTGAAGAGTCTCGATGTTCCACTCAAGTTCCAACTGTCTACTAAAGCTCTAACTGCCCAACGCAAAAACCAACTCAAGCCACAAATCATATCCAACCAAACGACGTACACTCTATGCATGCCACAGTATAGTAATTTCTAAGTTCCAGTCCAAGTGTTCAAGCTATTACGTGTGTTCTATATTATTAGGCATGAAGGAGTAGAGAAAAAGGGACAGAGCCCACTCACCAAGTCTGATTCCGTTAAGAACCCTGCATTGCCGATACGGTCGATCCCTTGAACCTATGGTCCGATGTAAAGTACGATCTACTCAATTGGTATGACCGTGCGAGCAGGCCATGCTCTCCAAACTATCCGACCGATCGGACTAAGGAAGACGATATTATCGCTCCAAATCCTGCTATCCCAGTATTTCTCTAAACGAATATCTGATTTTATCGAACTCCGCTTGCGATCTACATATGAAACTAACTCAAATCAATACTTGTTCCCAAATTCAATAAATCAAAATATAACCAACCATTGTCTCATTCAATCCGACTTAATGTAATACACCGTACAGTTGTTGGGCATTACATAAGCTGTACTGAACTTCAAACGGGTACCCAAATTCTATTGCAGACTCTACCAAAAGTGAGATATGAATCTGGAATCTCTATCTGATACGATATTGACTGATACTCCATGAAGTCTGATAATCTGATTCATGTACATGTTTTCCATTAAAATTATTCTCGTTCAATATCAAACAAA
This sequence comes from Iris macrosiphon, assembly GCA_036927795.1. Lineage (NCBI taxonomy): Eukaryota > Viridiplantae > Streptophyta > Magnoliopsida > Asparagales > Iridaceae > Iris > Iris macrosiphon. Next base: position 2,049,623 of record JAYESA010000007.1, on the reverse strand, counting down.
AAGTACAGAGAGATCATAAACAAACAATCTAAGTACAATATTTAATCTGGATAGTGTATCGGTGGAGATTGAGTGCTATGACAGCTCCTTTACTCCGTTGACGGTCCGACGAGTGAGTGAGGGGTGCTCTCTTCTCTTCTCTCTCTCTCTCTCTTAAGCTTGTGTGCATATGCATAGCTCTCTGGGAGGGTATGGTCTCTCTCTCTGGGAGGGTATGATTCTAAATAGACAATCTTGTCAGAAGTCATTATTAGTCTGATGAGAGCGTCTTTTCGCTTAGTGTGCACATACAATTTTCGAAGTGCTCAGAAAAATTATTTTTTCTAGGATTCTGTGTTAGACATAATCCTTCTGTCATACCTTTATGCAGCCAATTTTTGAGGTGCAAGGATGCAATTTTTTCTCTGCGACATGGTCATCCCGCGACCTGCTTTCTTCTGAGTCGAATGTGGGACGCATAGTTGTTGAACACATGGATCCATATTTTTCATGCTTTTATAGTACATCTGAGCCAACTGCTCTGTAGACTATCCCACTCTGAAGGTAAGTAAGTGAGCAGTCTTTGTGAGTCGACCCACTATTATCTAAATTTTACCTCTGTCAGCTGGGGATCTAGGAAGACCGTCATGAAATTTATGGTAATGTATTCCCACTTCCACTCCAGAATTGACAAAGGTTGAAGAAGTCCTGCTTGTCTCTGATGCTCAGCTTTGACTTGTTGGCAAATCAAACATCGGAAGACAAACCGTCCTATCTTCCTCTTCATACCATTTTACCAGAAATACAGACGAATATCTCTATACATCTTCGGTCCTCATGGTTGAACGAAATACTGAGAACTTTGGACTTCTGACATGATCTCTTGACGAAATTCCTTGTTAGGTACAAAAAGACCATTCCCAAAATGGAGTGTCCCATCACTGTGAATATTCAGTTCTGTTCTACGCCATGCTTCGTATTCTGCTCTAAGTCGCTAAAGCTTGACATCTATCGACTTTGCTGCTTTGATCCGTTCCTCGATGCTGGACTAAAATTACAGACATGCCATCAATGCTGCGTTGTCAGGCAATACTACTTCTATGTCCATATCCTGAAGATCTTCTAAAATCTTTCGTTGTGCCATAAGAAAATAAGCTCCCGCTCTTCGGCTCAAAGCATCTGCTACGACATTGGCCTTCCCAGGGTGATACTGAAGATCAAGGTCATAGTTTGTCATCAACTCTAGTCATCTCCTCTGCATCATGTTGAGATTCTTATAGGTAAAGATATACTTCAAACTCTTATGATCAGTAAACATCTCTACTCAATCCCTATATAGGTAATGTCTTCAAAATTTGAGCGCAAAGACAACCGTTGCTAATTCTAAGTCGTGTGTTGGATAATTCTTCTCATGTTCTCGAAGCTGTCGAGATGCATACGCTATAACCTTACCATGCTGCATGAGAACACATTTCAATTCTTTGCCTGACGCATCACAATATACTGTGAAATCGTCTGTCCCATCTGGAAGCGTTAAAATAGGTATCGTGATCAACTTCTGTTTGAGTTTCTCGAAAGAGGTTTGACATTCATCTGTCCAATCAAAGCACACATCTTTACGAGTTAACTGCATCAAGGATGCAAAAATTCTAGCAAAGTCTGACATAAATTGTCGATAATATCCCGCTAACCCTAGGAAACTACGAACTTCTGCAACTGTTCTAGGTACTGGCCATATCTAAAAGGCTTCTATCTTCTTGGAATCTACTTCAACTCCTCATATTGTAATAATATGGCATAATTATGAAATGCGATCAAGCCAGAACTCACACTTGCTGAACTTGGCATATAACTTATGTTCTCTAAGGACTTGAAGAACTGCACGAAGATGTTGCTCGTGTTCTACTTTATTCCAACTGTAAACCAAGATATCATTGATGAATACTATCACGAACTTGTCTAAGTATGGCATGCAAATATGATTCATAAGATCCATAAACACTGTCGGTATATTGATTGCTCCAAAGGGCATCACTAGAAACTCTCAATGGCCATATCTCGATCTGAATGCCATCTTGGGTATATCTTGCTCTCTGACTCTGATATGATGAAATCCCGACTGTAAATCAATCTTGGAAAATATTGCTGCCCAACTAAGCTGATCGAACAAGTCATCTATCCCTGGCAAGGGATACTTGTTCTTGATGGTTACCGTATTGAGGGTACGATAATCAACACACAAATAGAAAGTTCCATCATTCTTCTTTAGTAGAAGTATTTGGGCTCCCTAAGGCCATCCACTAGCACGAATGAATCCCTTGGTTCTCAATTCTTAATCATCCGGTACAAGACTTCCAACTCTAAAGGTGCCATCCTGTAGACTCTTTCTGACACTGGTGGTGTTCCGGGAAGTAGATCAATGGTAAACTATATCTCTCTTTCTGTTGGCATGCCTCAAAGCTCTTCTGAAAACACATCTAGAAACTCACTGACCACTCTAGGCAATGATACTTCTTTTGTTACTGTCATTCTCATGATCGCTGATGAATACTCCGTCTCGCCTCTAGAAAATAAGAATTCTTCTTCTCGGAGAATACGAAAGATAATCTTGCCAGCATGGTAATCTATTATCGTGTATCAGACACTCAACCAATCCATGCCTAGGACAATATCATAATCTCCCATAGAAAACTCTATCAGTCTAGCAGAAAAATCTTTCCCTCATACTATGACCCGACACGAGGTATAAACTTTATGTACTCCTACGATACTGTTACCAATAAGTATATTGAGTCTTACTGATAATGATTCGGATTCTAATCCAACTTGTGTTGCAAATTGTGTAGAGAAAAAGAATGAGATATACCAGAATCAAACAATACTGAAGCTGAATGAGAGTTAACAAAAATTGTACCTGCCACCACCTCACCTGAAGCTAGTTGTTCTACTACGATGAGTGCCATAGCCTGGCCTCGTTCTCTCGGTGCTGGTCATCTCTGCTGCGGACCTCCTTGCCTGACCTGTACTTGAGCTTGGGCCTGCCCATACTGTTGTGTCCTCTGCTGCTGGAATACTTGAGATTGGGTCGACAAAGGCCTCGAACCCTGGTTCTGGTAAACCGGCACTGGAGCCCTATATTGTGGTCCTACCGGGGAAGATGAAGATGAACTAGCCCTGTGTGGGCAAGTTCCCACTCTGTGAATCTAAGCACAACCCTTGTGCTCTACGACACTTTGAGATCACGTGTCCTGGCTTTCCACAATGAGAACACCCTGCTGAGGAATGCGTCATTTGTTGCTGAGTTCGAGTTGGTACTATTTATTAAACTAAGGCTGTTAAAACCGGCCTCCTGGAGATCCGATGATCAAAGCCCTAACTGTCAGGGCTGGTGCTGAAGACTGGTTATAAGAATCACCATAAGTATGAGTTCTCTTACGACCCCCAGTCCTATCTACAATTCTCTGGGAGGTATACTCATGCCTCATTGCTGCTTTTAATACAGCATCAAAATTCTGGAACTCGTGTTATTACACTGCCAATATAATCTCCAGGTGAAGTCCCTACTGGATCCTCCTTGCTCGGTCTAATTCAGTCACCACCAAGGTGGGAGCAAACCGACTAAGTTTGCAGAATTCTGCCGCATAATTATCAACATTCCTACCCATCTGCTTCAAGTTGTTAAATCTCTATTGCAAGTCATAACGCGACACTGCGTCAAAATATCTGGTCTGAAACCTTTCACTGAAGATAACCCAAGGGACGGGTACTGCTAGTAATATCATCTGTGTTGTCCACCACTATCGGGCCAAATCTAGCAACTGCAACCGAACCACCGAGGCTTGCTCTCTAGCCGGAACTTCGGCTGCCTTTAAAATAGCCTCAGTTTTTTGAAGTCAAGCCTCTGATGCAATCGCATCCTCGGTGCCATAGAAATATGAGGGTTGGAGGCGCTTGAAATTGCTTGCTGAGTTGTTGGCACGATGTTCGCATCTTTCCAAAGCCTCATGTACTGACTAAGTGAGAGCTTCACCCCGTCGTTCCTGTGATGCTAACAGTTGTCTGATGATCCCTATCAGTACCTGGGTACCTTCTTCTATATTATGGGGCACTGGCAGGATCGCTACTACTGGTACAACTAGAGGCTGTAACTGAACTTGGGTTTCCTCATTCTGAGATATTCTGGACCGGACCCTAGAATATTGAGGCTGAACCTCGAGGGTTTGCTAGCTGGGCATTGGGATGATGTCCTACTATTGGAGGAACTTGGGCTGGATGATCGGAAGGACTAAGAACAGTATCCCTGAAAGATAAAGGACATAAGGATCATCAAAAGAATGAACATGATTGATCGAGGATCAAAGCAGATGTTGAATCAAGATTTTAGGGATATAAATTCGATACTGGAGGAGATCAATGAGTAGAATGATTGAGACATCTAAAACACATTGGTAAACCCCGACACTTCTAAATTTTTAGACCTACATGGGCCATCACTTAAGTCGTGTTATGCCCCAGAACCAGAATATTGGAGAACAGAGGCAAACAAAGCAACTATGTATACCAGAGTACTCTATAGCCCAAGATATGGTCACGACTGTCTAGACATGTGAGGATTTACTCTATAATTCATCAGGCAATCCTGGGTCAAGAATCCTAGGTGTCTCAATCTCAAGCAAGTAACAAGTTTACAAGATATATGATCACCAATATATAATAGTAAGGCGTCCTAAACTATACATAACCAGATGATTATGAAGCTAGTTATCAAAATAAAGAACTAGCAGAATACAATATTACATGATCAGCTCTAGCTATAGTCTAGAATATGCTTTACATAGCTGCAGTATCAGAAATCCTAAAACATGAGCTAAATACGTACTCGTTGGCTAAACGCCTCAAAAGAGTAATTTACAAGATCAAGTGGGTGAGGAAGAAGAAACCCACTCATATTCTCGTGTGATCCTCGTGTTCACCATCTTGAGGAGGGAGGTACGGGAGATCCTGCGGTCCTGCTACAAAATCTGGTCAAACAAAAGCAATGGGGTCAACTCCAAACAACAAGTACCACAAGGGAGCCAAACTTATGAACTAAAACCAGCATGCAGACAAATCAATAAGAATAGCAGGTAAAGTAACAGTTAAATAGTTCTGGAGTAATTAAACAAGGGCGTCTGGAATCAGTACCCCGGTAACCATTTTCGGATCAGCTGCTAATTTAAATCATAACATGACTAGACTAGACTAGAAATTAAGCAATCACGATCAACTATGGCTTGCTATCATTAGCTAACCAGAGTTTTCACAGTCCTAGTTACTAATACATGTAGTTTGATATTCCTTACAGCCACATGTCCTGCAGACTATCCGGGTTATCCAGACGAACATGTACATAATATAGGTTTATCAGGTATAATTATTTTTTTATCTTTTCTGGTAGTGCAACACTCGTCGGTTTACTGAAAGTGTGCCCCTCACGACGGAGAGATCCAAATCTATCAGGTATTGCTGAGATACCGAGATTGCATGTAGCAAAAAATCTTTCTAAATATTTTCTAGATTATTATTCTAGTTATTAGCCTAGACAATTATCAAGAATTCTTTACTGTGGTGCTCAGGAATCTGTCTTAGACATGATGGAAGACAGGACAGTAGCTTGACGAGCATAATTAAAATCAACCACGCAGATACATAACATGCAATACATGTGCTACTAATAGCCTTGATCATGACAGTTATAGGAATTCTCGTGTCATGGGTGCGCTACGTCGAGCCACTATCAGGAGTATCAGGATCAAAAGTATCAGGGTTATCAGTTCCATGTCAAGATTCATGAGTTTATTTATAGTGTACAATCACTTAGCTCATGTCAGAAAATCAAGGTCCATATCATGTCATGCTCAGAAAATAACCAGGATTAACTAAAATAATTGGATAAAAGAAAACCAGAGAAACATCAAGTGCTAAGCAATACTAAAAGAGAATAATAGCATACAGACGCATAAATCAACACTTCAGGGTTTGTGCATAATCAAGTAAGAAAAATAAATTATCTGCGCATAATGGGCCAAAACCACTATTGGCGCACAAATAGCCAAAAACTGTATTGGCACACAAATGGCCAAAAACAGTTTTGGCGCACAAATGGCCAAAAATAACATTTTGTGCACATATAGCCAAAAACAGTCTTGGCACTCAAATGGCTAAAAATAATATTTGGCGTACAAATCACTAGTCCGGACAGTTCTGTCATACTTTGATACAAAAAGTACTCCGAGCAAAAGATGGCGCACAAATCATACTAAAGCGCACTTCTAGGACCTTGGCGTACAATGATAGAAGTGCGTGAACCAGGAGCTTGACACACTTTCATCAAGTATGCCAGCAGTGAGGTTTGGCGCACAAACAAGCGTAGGAAGGTCTACTGAAAGACAAAACACAAGTCTCAATGCATAGCACATCAGTAGAGACACGATATTCGAGAATACGACATTCGAGAACACGACAGCCGAGGAGATGCCAAAGTCAAGGCTCTCCTATAAAAAATATTCAACGAAAGAAATTAGTGCGCCATCAGAGGCTTGGCGCACTTTCTCTTGATTGACGAGGCTAAACGCTCAAATGTGCGCCTCTGGGGATTTTTTTTCTCAAAAGTGCGCCCAAGTACAAAACGTACGCATGAGGAGTAAAGTGCGCCCAAATTACTCAACATATCTTGGCGCACTTTTGCAAAGATTTGAATACTGTGCTGAACGCAAGCATATTTTCAAGGATTGAATGCTTTGCTGAACGCAAGCATTTTTATGAGATAGCACACAGTGCACTCAAGTTTTTCAAGGGTCTCATGCATATTTTTCGTATAATTGCTCATTCTTCTCCGCCCAGTACACTTTGTACTCCGACTTTGTTGTTCTCAACTTTTTCGTTCAAGATCAAATACAAGATCAACGAAAAATTAAGGTTACAAAAGAGTCTACAACACAGTTCTAAGCTACTAAAGATATGCAGACAACTAAGCTAGCAAATAAATATAAACTTACGTTATCAAGAAGCTATAAATTATGGGTTCACTCAAGGTTGTTAAAATGTACTTGCCTACGATGAAGTTTTAACATAATACCAACACTACCAAGGTCATCCACGGCCAAGGCCAAGCTCGACTGCTACTCTCTGTTGGGGAAGAAATGAAGAAGGAAAGAGAAATGAAAGAAAAAGTGAAGGAAGGAGAGTGGGATTGCTTATATAGGAAAAACTATGATTGTAGGCCATTGGATTATAATCCACCCCCCTCACCCGGGTTCATCACAGCCACACACAAGAAAACTAAGGGACGAAAGGTCCAAAGCATGCAACTAAGGAGAACTTACAAAAATAACCTAAATAATGCATGAATGGCATAAAGCATGAGGTAAGCAATTAAACAATAAATAAGCTATACACATATAATACGTGTATATCAGGTACGTATACTAGAACAGTGAGATGAATCTAAAAATGGTGTTTAGTCATCATGGAGCAGAGGGCCTTCCGGTTTTTGGGATCATATGCGGTCGCACAACATGTACCGTCTAAAAAACGAGCACGTGTCAGATAATGCTATTCCTTTAGATCTTTACACCTATGAGTATAATTGTTGGACATCCTATATATACTATATGACTTCATGAAATTTGGATCAGGTCCAAGTCCTCCACAAAGTGATTATATCACATCTATTCACTAGAAAAAGTTCGACATTTTCCTACAATCTATATAGCAAAATACATCAAGATCGTATAATAGTTTTTCTTTTTATAAATTCTTGTAGAGGATCCTATTGGCTCATACAAGATTTATGACGACCCTAACTCTACATGTTATCAGACGAGTCTACTTTTGAGACTCGTATCTTATCCATTCCACGCATCGTCAAAACAATACTTTCACAACGTGCACAAGCATGTGGGCTCACAACGCGTCTTCTCCACCATACGTGTAAATACATGACACACAATGCTCACTTGTTTGGCAAAGAACATACTATACTATGCATGGTACTAATTAAGTATACTAACCAGATCAGATGATGACAAACATTTGATCAATGTTCTCGTACCAAACCAATTCTGTCTGTAAACCAATTCTGTCTGTACAAGGTCGATCTAAATCCGATCTAGAATGAATTTATGGTTTAAATAACAATGATACTACATTATTAGAGACGTAACAATACTTTGAGAACACATCGACGCATGTAAAATACATTTTGTATCCTACTATATATAGTTAAACAATCTGTCATGACAGAAAATGTAGAACGTACATGATGCCAAGTATACCAACTATATGACGTCAAAAAAGCATAGTCAATGTTCTAACACCAACCCAACTGCCAGCTAGATCCTAACTAACCTGTCAAGCCTGTCTCAGCCCTTTCCTTTATTCCCAATTTTTTTCATAATAAAGAATGGGGGAAAATATATATAAATGCCGAACAAAGAAAAGAAAAAAGAAAAGGAAACACAACTGGCAAAACAAATTCCTTCTCATTTCTTCAGTCGATCATAAAATTCAAAACCCTAGCCTTTCTCAAAAACCCTAATCTCCCCCCAATTCGAGATCCCCAATCAAAGGTCCGTCAAATCCCCCTCCCCCTCCCCCTCCCAATTTCTTCAATCGTCGGCTAAAGATTCGATTTTTATTACTTTCTATTCTAATTGCATTTTCCTTTGATTTTGGGGGGATTTTGAAGATGTCGAGGATGATGCTGGCGGACTTCGATCGGGACGTGGGGTGCTGCAGCTGCCTAGGTTTCCTGAGGAAGGCGGGGAGGGAGATGGACTCGTTCACGGGGGAACACCCGGACTTCCTCCTCGACGAGGGCTACCGGAAGCGGACGGTGTTCCCGGCGAAGGATCGGGCGATCTGTAGGCATAAGCCGGTGAAGGAGACGGCTCGTCTCACGAGGACCGAGGTGTGTATATATTACTTGAATTCGATTTGTTTCGGTTTAAAAGTTCCATCTTTGTGTATAATTTAGTGTTCCTGATTGATGTTGATCCGATGGTTGAAAACAATCCGATTATATATTATCTATCCGTTGTTATTGTCAAAATTCCGGCGAGTATGTTCAGAAGTCATGAAGTTGTGAGAAAAATTCTCTTATGTTCAATATGTAGAACCTAGGAAGCACAAATACTATGAAAATTACTGCCATGTCGTGTCATATTGGGAACCGTATCAGGCACGACACAAACTGTTGAAAATACACTAAGACATGCCAAAATCAGTGTCGCATCCATGTCATATCACATTCGTAACCGTCCAACATTGTGTATAGAACATATATTAAACGCCAATTCGCAACTAAGTACCCTGAACTTTCCCGTATTTGAATTTTCTATCCTAAACTATTGAAACTATGAAAATCAGTAAGTTTGTTATCCTAAAATGTTATAACTAGCAACTACATACGTTGAACTTTCCATAATTTGCGACTTGCAACCCTATGCCGTTAACAACATATGGTAGCAATTTGCAAATTTGAAAAAGTTCAAGATATTTATTTGTTAATTCTAATAGTTTCCGATAGCAAGTTAGCAAGTTACTAATTTTAATATTAATAGTTCATGGTAGGAACTTGCAAATCATGGAAAGTTCATGATATTTAGTTCAAATTAGCTTACAATTAATGGTTTGGATAGCTTTGCAGTGTTTCATATTGTTATGTTTCGTCATGCATTTTAATTTTTTTGGGGATATATTGTTACATTTTACGTAGGACTTGATTGGGAATTTGTTAAACTTTTGTGATTTGGATATGGAACATATTGTGCATATATTCTTCCCAGTGTTGGTGTTGTGAAATTTTATGACTTGTTGGAGAAACATGCATCTTTCGGGAGCATATAAGCTATATCAGCAAGCGTTGATATCATTTTTGTCTGTGTGTGTAGCTGTCAGAGTTAATGCTAGCTACAATGTGTGTGTGTGTGTCTCATATATCTCTAATATTTAAATGTGAGAAGACTAGTGTAAGGCAAGTGCTTTGCCTATTTCACTCAAAAGATGAAAGATGAAGTTTTGTTGATAGATGCCGCAAACCAGCAACTGTCCACTCACAAGCAATCTGGTTATAGGCTCTCCACATAATTACTCTTTGGGTAACATCCAGTGCATCCATTGTAACTATCCTTTATCATTTTCTTAATTTTGCCTGTATATCCTTTCCCATGTCAATTTTTTGCTTATAAATTCTGTCCTGCAAATGGTACTTTTATTGAAACAACCATACATGGACACTAAAACTTTTGCGTACATACGACTTAAAAAGCTGTTTTGCATTTTTAACCTCATAATTTTGGTATATTTTTTTTAGCAAATCTTTGGAGGTGCATTTTGAGCAGTTTTACCGTAATATAGTTGGTACAATTTGAGTCGTTTCATTCGGGCAGGCACCTGCCTTCCTATAAGAGAATCATTTTCTCAGGCATCAAGCACCATTTATTTCATTGGAAGTCCTTTTACTTTGAGATCAGGGGCTTCTAGAAGATGCATGTTAAATAACTATGAAGAAGGGATATGATGTAAGGTTTTGTACATAAAACTTTATAAGCTCGTATTTGTCGATAATGCTATTGAAAATAATGCGGGTTTAGGCAAATTATAAGTAGTGTTGTATTAAGACCACCTTATGACTGGGTTTGTTCAAAGGACCATTCAAGATTCATATCTGTTTATATTATACAAATTATGATATTATTTTTAGATTGCATAATCTTGAGAATTGTGTTCTGACACCTAAGTATGTACTTGTCTTGCATAACCTGTATATGTAAACTATTAGAATATGTTACTATTATCTTGTTGTGGATACATTTCTAGTACTCATTTCTCTTATTCGTGAACAAGCTTATCAATTGGATCTCCTGTTCTGTGTGGATGATCTATATGCAGGATTCAGATGGTTACAAAATGGTAAATGAGTATGTCAGACAGGGTACTATAGGTCGTGGAAGCTATGGCAAAGTGGTATGAATGTTTCTCTTTATTTGTGAAATTTCTATTCTGAGGATGAGGATACTCAGTTGACAAGCTGTTATGAAAACTTGAAAGGTTTGATTGGAATGCAGGTTTTGTATCGAAGTATTAATGATGGAATGCAGTATGCAATTAAGGTATGTCTTCTTCTGGTAGGCTGACAAGCGTGAAAGCATGTAATATATGTGAATGGTCAGAAGGTTTACTCTTTATCTTCAATGTACTTTGATCTCAACTGAAGAAAAATGGATGGCTATCATTGCGATAATGTGTAAAAGGATGTTCTACACCTTCCATTGAGATCTGTACATCACAAGCTCAATGAAGGTTTTGGAAGAAGTAAGAAAACATGATCTTGTGTCTGCTAAAACTGACTGTTAGAGAACAATGTGTTTCAGATGGCATTATGTTTCCTGAAACACTTAGAAGTATTACCAAACAGTGTTATTAAAGACCCCTGCCTGGCTGCCTAAGGTACACTAGCTGCTTCAGATTCTCTGCCGCTTGTTGTCTTAGGTGACTGCCTCGATGAACCTTGACTTGAATGTGACCATTCAGAACAAGGTCCGAGGCCCAATAACTTAAAGTTGTGGATATCGTTAATATATATATATATATATATATATATATATATATATATATATATATTCCAGGCTCCAGTAGGTAACTATCTCTCTCACTTACTGACTTTTCTCTTGTTTTCTTGTCTCTTTTTGTCAAGTTAGTGATACTCTTAGCAGTTTATTTATTGAACACTTCATCAGTTGATGTGGAAGTCTTTAAACCTCAAACTTGTGTATGCAGCACAATAACAATATTTGATATTTGTGTGCGATGCTTATTGCTTTTTAATTATTTAATCATACCAATTGGGAGGAAATAACAACTCAAAGTTCCATCGTAAACCAAAAGCTTGTCTAGGTCTAGCTACTATACTCTCCTAATTTTAATTTTGGGGCCTCTGCCTAGGCCTTTTGGTGCTCGCCGCCTTACACCGCCTTAACAAGCTTGTTACCAAAATGTTCATTTGCTTGTTGTGGATGTCATTTTGTCTTGATAAATTGACAACTCAAAGTTCCATCATAAACCAAAAGCTTGTCTAGGTCTAGCTACTATACTCTCCTAATTTTAATTTTGGGGCCTTTGCCTAGGCCTTTTGGTGCTCGCCGCCTCACACCGCCTTAACAAGCTTGTTACCAAAATGTTCATTTGCTTGTTGTGGATGTCATTTTGTCTTGATAAATTGAGTTTATGAATGCAATGCTCACTAATTCAAAAGTTGATCCAAAATTTTGTAAGCTATATAATTGCTCACTCGGCTCTAATTTGCTCAGCCTGATGAAATAATACTACCCATTTTCTCTGAGAAGATTGTCATCGATCATGCATGTGTGCGTACGATGGAGTATTGATATTTAGTCCACCTTGATCATAGCTCTTAACCCACCTTAATGATTGAAATATAAATATGTGAGAGCTTAATCATCTCAACCTTTATGATTTGTTTTTGCAACAAAATCTTCCACTTCCCTTATGCTTGAGGTTTTGACTATTTGTTTATGGTCTTAGACTATTTAATGAATTGTGTTGAGGGAAATATTATTGTGTAACAAGTTAGTGCTTTTCTTGTTGGTTAGTTCATGTCATACTACCACATTGTTTTCTTGTCTTCATAGACAATTCATTAGTATTGGGCAGCTGAGAACTGAAGTTGTTTGATGCTAAAGTTGTGTTTCTTCCAGTGCAGGCATTCTATAAATCTCGTCTTTCTAAGGTGCGAGTTTCATCTTCTGAGACAGCCATGACAGATGTTCATAGAGAGGTAAGAGGTTCTCACTTTAGGGTGCTTACAGGGGTTCGTTTCTAGTATTGAACTTTTTTACTTCTTTCCTTGGGTAATTTTAGCTTGTTATTTTTGTTAAGAGAGTGCTAACTTGAAATACACATCTTTTAGTTTTTATCCATGAGAATATTCTTGTAATATAGCATAGTCTCGGTTCGACAACTTACATGCTGAATCAAACTGCTTGGGCGACAGTTTAACTCAACATGTTTTTAGCCGTGAAATGTATATATGCATGAGCATCTGAATTTCTTTGAGAACCTGTACCTTTACTACTAGGATTAAAGGATGGAAATAAATATTATAAATAAAAGATGGTCGATTTCATGCTGGGCGGTTACTTTGCTATGGTGGTGTAGGCCTTTGCTTAGGAGGCTTGAAAAGGTCATTTTCTTTTTTGCTGCTACTATGTCCCTTGGTTTCCTCCTTTCACAAGAAACACACTTTGAGACCTTGCCTAATCGAGTTCGATATATACCACCCATTCACATGGATCTGTGGTTTGTACACGACTAACCCTTTCTTAAACTTCTATTCAAGTACCTATTGACCATGTAATGTGTTGGAACTTGTGGATCATGCATTTATTGGTAGACAATGCTTATTTTATTAGTGGCTCAGATGCATTTACGATACGAGAGTAGTTATGTACCTGTTGATCCTCATAATATACACATTGGTCAACATTGCTTATGCAAGAGGTGACTTCTGACATGCTTATGAATATTAGAGTAACTGGCTCTCCACCAGAGTTACCATAAATCGCTTAACCCCGATCTATTTGCCTTCCACAAATTATGTTCCAAAATGTGGACCATTTTTATGCAACTGAATATATTTTCTCAAACTTCAAACCCCAAGCCAATCAAAATTACTCCTTGTGGCACGCTTTTAATTGAAAAAGAGACATGATTCAAGTCCAAGGTTCGCAGTATCGGAATCAGTATTGGTATCAGACCCTTCATATGATTATCGGTATTGGCGATATCGACATTATCGGAAATTTCGGATTGGAGTATCGGATTTTTTGGTATCGGAAAGTAAATAATTATTAATAAATTATCAAAAATTTAAAATATATGTTTTTAGGCATAGTTTTAAGTATTTTTGTGTTGTTTCTTAGTAGTTTTGAAATAGAATGTAATAATAGTCAACCTTGCAGATTGTTTACCATAAATAAGTTTCATTCACTTACATTTATTTACACCCTTATTGGTTGGTCTTTTTCGTGCAAATTTCTCTGCTGAATTGATTGGAAAAGAGACCCCAATCATCGGTACCGGTCAATATCGGTAGCTGTATCGGATCGAAAAATGCCAAATCATATCGGTATCGACAATATCTGATCGGTATCGGCTGATAATGCAAACTATGGATTCAACATCATTAATAAAGGAAAACTATATCGTGCACCTGATTTGTGCCTAACCACACCATAAATCAAGAAAAATTACTCTAGTCGCACATTTTGTTCCACCTAAGCATTCTGAAGGATCCTACCCCACCGTTCCACATTCCATACAAAGTGGCGTGCCTTGTTCCCATTTTCATTCCTTGTTCTGTAACGTTCCACGTTGTAGGTAACCTTGTTCTCCATTGATATTCTGACATCCTTAATTAAAGGTTATTCATTTGCATCAAATCTGTGTTGGGAATTCTTAGGTATACAGGTTACTTCATGGTGGTTTTTTTTTCCCTAGGCCTTTGATTTTGGTTTTAGGAGGCAAGTAATGTTTTTCTAATTCTGAATTTCCAAAGAATCATTTTGTTTCTTAAGAATATCATGAAGGCATAGTACTAAAGAATAATTAGATGGTCTCAAAACCATTTCCACTTAAATGCTCATTTCCTCCAAGTTAGCTGTGACAAAGTTGACATTTTCCGCTGGTATTCAACGCGATAGTTCTGCTTTAGATCAACTCACGTGAAATCTGTCAGCTTATCATCGAATGCTGTTGATGATGTATCTACTTATGTTTACTTCTGTTTGATAGACATGCCTTGAGTTTCTTTCGATTCTTTTCCAGGTTTCAATCATGAAGCTGCTGGAGCATCCAAATATAATAAATCTCGTTGAGGTGATTGATGACCCAGAATCAGATCATTTTTACATGGGTAACTCAATGTTATCAAATTTTCATCTGTATTCATCGAATTGTGTTTGGTTTCTTTTGTAGAGATTTAATAGGAAATTATGTTTTCTGTATGGTCATTTCACATGTAGTTTTGGAATTTGTGGAAGGCAAGTGGATATGTGATGCCTCAGGGGCATGTGGTGGTATAGGGGAATATACTGCTAGAAGATACTTGAGGGACATAATAGCTGGCTTGATATATCTACATGCTCATGTAAGTTTTTGTCTGCACAAGTTTCTTTTAATTATGTTTTAGTCAAAGATAGGTGGTTGTTTTCATATCTGATGTAGGAATGTTATCAAAACTTCGAGTACTGGTAAGTTGTATCTGCGTAGAATCTGCATGAGATTCTTGCTAACATGAATGCAACAACAGAAACAAGAAAGGCCTTTGTCACAGATTTCTGGGATCGGCTATTTGAATCCTTTTTTTTTTTTTTTTTTCTCCATTAAACTCTGTGAAGGGTCATCTCCTTTGTAACATTAGTAAAAAAACCATATTAATCTTTATAGCCGCAACTCAAGTTCGTTTAGGCCTACTCTACTCACTATTTCTGGCAGCTCTTTTAACGAATATCCTGTTGCTTCTAACTGGCTGTTGGTATCCGATACACATGTCGAAACTACCCGAGACGATTTTCCATCATCTTATGCCATGCCACATGTTTTACCATCTATGCAGAAGTTCATCTCATCTGAGTCGGAAGTGTTCTTCGATAGTTTCTGAACCATCTCAATTAACCCTTACAAAATTCTGTTGGCATAATATTATTTTTTCTCTTTTTGGAAGCCTTCACTAGTTTTCGATTGTTGAGATCGCTGGCTGATGAATGTTAGTTTGCTTTTTATTTCACATTGTTCTACTTTATTTTAGAAGACTATTTTTTCTTTTCTTGCTCCTTTCTTCTTTATGCTATTTATCCACTTCTTCTTCCCTTTTGGTCAAGGGTTCCCTTCTCAAGCTTTAATGCTTGACATTATATCTCTCTCCGTTGTTAATGATCATAAATTGCCAATTATCATGTTGCATTTTACAATTGTTCCCATCTTTAATCATCTGATATAAGTTGGTGTGCTATTTATTTGAGTACAAGAAATATGGTCTAAATGTTAATTACAGCTTAAGGGGGTGTTTGGATACGTTTTTAAAATCCATTTTCTGAGTTTAAACCTCAAGTAGGACAAAAATAGCGTTTGACAAAGAGCACTCCCAAATTGCTTTCCAAAATTTACTCTCCAAAACTTGTGTTATAAAGCATGTTTCTCAGCGTAGCTCAAACCTGTTTTGGGAGAGCACATTTTTGTTTTTTTTTACTGTTTTGCGGGTCCCACCGCCCCCAAACCCCCCAGAGTCTAGACCCCCCCCTCTCTCCTCATTTTCCCCCAAATTTTCTGGAGACCACCCATGGAGAAGGTCCATCGACTTCATCTTCTTCTTCCTCTTTTTCAAGGCCACTGACTTCTTCTTCTTCCTCTTCTTCAAGGCCGCTGCTCCACCTCAGCCTCGCTATCGTCTCGCAGCAGCTCCACCTCGGCCTCGGTCGTCGACGACGAGGCTCGTGTTAGGAGGAGGTCCAGACTCGGCTGCGTCGAGCTCATGGACGACGTTTAGGCTCGGCCGCCTCGAGCTCGTCGTCGTGCTCGTTGTCAAGCCCAAGAAGCCCCAGCTCATCGTAGTGCTTGTTGTCGAGCTCGTGGACGACGTCGAGGCGGTTTTGAAGTCATAGTCGGAGCCGTGGTCGAATCAAGTGGAGCCTTGGTGGCGACGGTCTCCGCCAGCACAGTCGTCTTAGGGTTAGGGTTTTGGGACGACGATCTCTGCCGAGGAGGACGGGGACGAAGTCGAAGTCAACGCGGAGGGTGGACGGGGACGAAGTCGAGCTCCTCCCTCGAAGTCGACCTGGCCTTACCTCAGGGCTGCCACCGACACGGCTGTCGGTAGCTCTGTGTTGGACTCGGAACCCTAGGACCCCGAACGTTGTGTCAGACACGAATTGGGTGGACCGATTACAGATACTTTTTTGGACACAGACAAATTAATAAAAATTTAATAAAAATTTATTTCAAAAAAATATTTTACCAAATGGAATCTTAAAAAAAAATTCAGAAAACTATTTTTCAGATGAAAGTGACCAAACGTAAAGCCAAAATTTCTATACTTAGAAAACAACTTTATAACTTACTTTCAGAAAACTGTTTTCAGAACAAAATTTTAGAAAGCCTATCCAAACGGACCCTAAGTTTCTAGAGTTGGTTGTTGTCAAGAAGATTATAGGTTATACCTATAACTTAGGGTGGATGCCTTGATAATACCTATCTAGACAATTTAAAACCTAACTGGATGCCTAATTACCTAAATCACCACTGAAGCAGCCATCCGTTGCTGAATGCATTGTCACCTGGGTTTTGGTGACTTTCTTAAATAATGTTACAAGTCGTCAACAGGAAATCGTATTAAGCCTGAAGTAATGCAGATTGCAGAAACATAGTGCTAATCTTTCTTTTTAATAACTACTTCATGTTCCAGTACTCTTTTAGACATTAATTAAGGGAAGAAGTTTATTTCTTCTGTGATTAATTGTAATTTTTTTTTTCTCTCCTACTTTGCAGGATATTGTGCATGGAGATATTAAGCCTGAAAACCTTCTGGTAACGAGAAATGGAACAGTAAAGATTGGTGATTTCAGTGTTAGCCAAGCTTTTGAGGTGATTTTGTTTTTGTCGATTCGACCTCAATTATGTAGCTTTTTCTTGGAAGTTGGAACTTGATGGCTGCATTAGAAAATTCTCTTTCCCTTTAAAAGTTTATAATGTTCTTCAAATATGTTCATAGATAATTATTTAAACTCAGGTATTACATAGAAACATCTTTTCTTGTTGATGTATCATCAATATGATGTAGATTCTATGTATCCCTCAATGAGTGTTTTTTTTCCTTTTCTTTTCACAAAGCTTTCACGAGTTTGTCAAGAATCTCATCTCATTTGTTTAGCAGCTTCACAGGATGAGTATAAAGTAACCATTCTGACTGTCAGAAATTATATTGATGAAACATCTTCTGTTCGTTCATTTGTTCAGATTCTTTTTTTTAAGTAATATGGTTCAGTAGGAGTAGAAATTACGTACGCAGGTAAAATGTACATATGCTGTTGGCATCTGCCATGGTGCTTTGGCTGTAGAGTTGATTTTCTGTGGGTAGCCTGCTTTTTCAATAAGCTAAATAATGTCACAATTAGATATAAATAAATACCAGCTCATTTAGGATTAGCTGCCCAAGAAGAAAATTATGATGTCGTTATTTAGAAACAATATATTTGGTCTGATTCATTAGAATATTAAACCTGTCGACTTTCATGTCAATACAGTGGAAAGTGACTATTGGCAAGTACTGGGTTGTCAATTTCAGGAAGATATGATAAATTGTACATTTTGTTCTGATCTAATTGGATTGTGAATGTTATGAGTCTTGTGATCCTCGACTTTTCACATAATTTAAAGTAAGTTAATTGTTAATTTTTAATAATAGATCAAAATAATGCATCTTTATTATCTTGTTGAATAGGAGCAATTAACCATCAAATATTGGAACTAATTGAAGATTCGACCATTAATATGTTTGGTTTCTTCAATTTATGAATCAATTTGCTCATCATCGTACATTGGTACATTAATACTCTACTTCATGATTCCATAATAAGAGAAGGAAAGAGAAATTGCAGTTGGTAGAGGAAAACTTTCAGAAACATGTTTTCTTTAACAGAATTCAAATATCAGTAGAACCCACAACTGTAGCTGTATATGACCAAATCCAAGTATTAGAGAACGATTTGCTCATCTGTTGGCAGTGGAAGACAAGAATTTGAAGTATCTGGATAAAAAAAATAATGTACTTCTCAAGAACAGCAACATATGCAAAAGACAACATCACAGTAGATTCTTACACTACATTGATGCCCTTGATTCTTGGGATATAAACCCAGAAGTTTAACTCTTTGTAGTCCTTTACTATGTAGTCCTTTACTACTAGAGTCAAGGTGGTCGCACTTCGTAGTATGCTTTAAAGCTTGGAAAGAAAGATAATGGAGAGAACATTTTCTAGTTTTGGTGATTGGAGCTGGATGTGCATGATCCCTATCTACATACTCCTAAGAACATTAGCTCAAGGAATCTTCAACCTCAACTCTAGAGATTAGGATAAGATCACTTCTCATAGAATTACCAAAATCCCAAATGATTTGGGGTTGAGATGTTCTGTGCCATATTTAACCTTATAGATCATCTTTAGTTGCGATACTTATCTAGAATAAAAGATTTTTCAGTTTCAATTTATGATTTTCCACAATAGGTTATGACCGTTATGTCTTACAATTTCAATTTTTGACTGAACTAGATTGTGACACCTTCATTACATGGCTTATTTAAGATGTTCATTTTACAGTGTGCAATTCTCTAAGATGTAGCCTGGATTGCCTCCATTCTTCCAACTTCTTGTTGTAACTAAATCTCTCTCATAATCACTTCAGTGTCCAAGTTGAATGTATAATGGTTCATTTCCTCTAACCTTCATTGCAAATTTGAACTTATCCTTCATGTAACTATTCCTGATTCTACACGGACTTCATGCAACTATGAAGTTACCTTATGCAACTATTCCTGACCCGTTCAGATTCTAAACACCTGATCTTTTGTCTTTGGAAATATTAATTCACTATTTAACTAGAAAGCATGGGTACTCCAGATCTGGTGCTCCATGTCTCTGCTGGACACAGATTGCACACGACACAGCCCAAAATACACTAATACACGCCAACATCATTGTGTTACTGCTGCCATGTTTGTGTTGCATCATGTTGTATTTGTCTCATACAACATAGTAGCAGCCATACTCAGCACAACCCCATGCGGACTTACCCTACATGTCCCTGATTCATAGTATACTTTGTCAGATTTAACTTGTTTAATTAAGTCCATATTCCATTTTGGTGTTCACCTTTATATGTGTAGGTGGATTTCTTGCAGCATGTTTGTCTATTATTATTTTTCTGGTAACTCCAATTTGGAATCAACTATTATTGGAGGAAGGGCTCTATGTGCTGACCTCTGATCTATATCTCGCTCTTACAGGATGGTAATGACGAACTCTGGAGGTCTCCGGGAACCCCTGTTTTTACTGCACCAGAATGTTGCATAGGTATCAAAACTCATAAATAGATGTGGTCATCAAAAAGACACATATCAAGGCTTCGGTTTCCCCATATGATTGATCCCATGTACACCTCTTATACAGGCTTGAGTTACCATGGTAAAGCTGCGGATGTATGGGCTCTGGGTGTGACATTGTACTGTATGATAC
This sequence comes from Iris macrosiphon, assembly GCA_036927795.1. Classification (NCBI taxonomy): domain Eukaryota; kingdom Viridiplantae; phylum Streptophyta; class Magnoliopsida; order Asparagales; family Iridaceae; genus Iris; species Iris macrosiphon. Next base: position 2,029,297 of record JAYESA010000007.1, on the reverse strand, counting down.
TTGGTTATTGCCCATTTATTGGCGACTCTCTGCAAGATACCTATGACAAGGTCCTAAGTATTTTCTAATATTTATAGACAATTTTAAATTTTCTTGTCATTTACTCTCTCTCTCTCTCATTGCAAATTTATTATGTTGGTTTCAGATAGTTGATACTCCTTTATATATTCCTGAAGAAGTTGATCCAGAACTTAGGGACTTGCTCCAAGGGCTTCTTTCTAAAGGTTAGTATACTTGGTACCAATTTTTTACTTTATTTATTTCTTCCGTGCATTTCCCCTCCCTGCTGCACTTCTTATTAGCTTATAGTTCAACTATCCCACACATGCACGTGTGAGAAAAAACCCACAGGCATGCTGACATACAGAAACACACCGGTATAGTCATTCAGGAATCACAGTGAAATGGGTCCAATATCACATACTTGGTGGGTATTATTCAGATGGAAAATGATTAAATAACAATATGACACATTGACACAGTGAGGCTAGTAGATAGATATGAATGCCTTAGATTATCTCGTATCTGCATGAGGCCCGTGATAGAACTCGTGTTAACTTGAAAATATATTTGGTTATTTGTGATTTTTTAAGTTGACTCAAACATGCATTAAGCTCGTGGGTCTATTCTGGTAAGAGCCACACAAGACTGAATTTTCTATGAAAATATTATAACTTAGGGTTATTTACACAAACTACCCCTAAATTTTGGACTTATTATACGGGGTACCCCTATTTTTAAACTAATTAAACTGACCATTCCTATGTTTTATGTTTATTACATGGGGTACCCCTACTTTAAGATAGAAATGAAAAGATAACACTAACTACCCCTATTTTTAAATTTTTTTTTTTCTAAAGGGAGTGGTGGTTAGTGTAATTAGTTTAAAAGTAGGAGTATTCCGTGTAATAAGTCCAAAACTTAGGAGTAGTTAGTGTAAATAACCCTGTAACTTATTATAGACTTTATGCAGTTGTATTGGTTCCATATTTCTTTTATGATTTTGGTGACAACTATTCACCTTTTGGCCTCATATTGTGGTTAGCCATGGAGCACAACTCTAAATTGGTAGGGATTCATGAAATGCTTGGATTGATTTTAGTATCAGATATCATCCTGATCTCAGCACTCTGCTAGGGTGTTGTATAATTGTATTCCTTGTCAAGGTAAGTATGGACAAGAGAGGTTTTGCACAAGTTGGCAGGTAGAGTTACCTATATTATTTGGTCAAGTTACATACAAATCAACCTGTAAATCAGGAGAAATGATATACTTCTAGATTCGTCTCTGAGGAATAATTAGTGCAACATACAAATCAACTTGAAATTGGAAAAAAAACTGTATATTTCATGTAGACCACACGGTTACATTAAAAAAAGAAATCATGGCTAACCTTATCTTTTCAAAATTCATTTTGTTGCAGATCCAAGTCAGAGGCTGACGCTAGAGTCTGCTGCCAAACATCCATGGGTTATTCGGGAGGGTGGGCCGATTCCTATTGGATCTTGTCGATGCAAGAGTGAGAGCACCGGAGAAGACTATACTTCTGCTGGAGCCAAAAATGATATCGGTACTTGATAACTTAATGCTGTAGCATCTGTAGGGGCTCGTGAAAGGGGTAGGATCAAGTCAATGTGACGATTTTTTTGTTCTTCCCAACCATTCTTCCTGCATTTGACATAGGCACTCTGCTGAGTCGATTTGCTCTGTTTCTTCATAGATCTATAATCAAATAGGAATATTATGACAGGATTAGACTCAAATATTTCCTTGGCAGGAGATGGTTTTTTTTGGTGTTAAACTGTAAACAGTTTGTGTTTTCGTTGGAAGGGGAAAAAAATATACTTTGGTTGGAGTTGAAAATGTTTATAAGAAACTATAAACTTTCTTCTATTATTTTTACTTGCCAATGAAGCTCATGAAAAAGTTGAGAAACATTGTTGCTGTAATGAAAGCTGTTGAAAATAAGTTATTGAGAGATGTATCAGTGTTCTGAAAGAAGCTGCACGATCACAAATTATAATGCAAATTGTTGCTCTTAAACTATAGCAAGTCATTGGAATTTCTGGTTCCTGCTGTAACAATGCAATTCTGTTGCAATGCGCACAGATATGCTCTGTGAATAATAAAAATGGTGCCATTAGTTTCTCTTCCTAATGCTAAAATCTATCATCATAGAATCGGAGCTACAGAGCATGTGATTTTAATCCGAACAGGTGAAAATGAGTTTTTAAACATGAAACAACGTTTTACTATTTTCTATTATGTTTGTATGCATATTGATGTCACATGGTGTCACGTCCCAATTTCTCGCAAGCTCAATAGTCACCGCTGAACGTGAATCATCACGTTGCAGCTCTTCCGCAGGACCATCGTTCTCATCGGGACGTGATGCCGTACGAGCCTGGAGTTGCGCTCGTACAAGGCGATGTTGTCAAACACCAAATGTTATCATTGAAACAACCAAGTTGCAGCGGAAGTCAAGTATTTGTGTACCAAGCACACATCAGAGTATACGCAGCGAAGCTCTCGATAGGGTCCAAATGAAATGCCACGAAGGCAATGCCACGAAGGCGATGCCACGAAGGCGATGAAATACTCTTGCTCTTTTCTCTAGCCCACAAAGGTACTTACAGTTCATACATCATGCCTCGTATATCCAAGCAGCGCCACTACGCCTGCGTACCTGAAATATTGACCACAAACGTGGGTCAGTACACAACCGTACTGGTGAGCGGGGTAACCCACTCGCCTAAGCCGACACTAAGTAAAATAGTGAATGCAAGCAGTTATATGGTGATCTTTCTAGTTGAATCCTAGATTCATTTCATGGCATAGGGATGACATGTTAAGAAAGCTGTAAAGCAGTTTAAGCATACAAGCATTCAACTCAAACCAATCGACAAGCATTTATATATATCCAACCCGAAGTAAACTAGCATGCAACCCATCATACTCAATGCCATCGCTTGCACGATAACATATCGAACCAACAGTCTCGCCTCAATATCCATCCTCAACCAAAGTTTATATTCCAATTTCGAGTGCACACTCTTGCCGAGGCAAGGTGGCCGCGCCTACACAAAAGCCAAACCAACAAAAGAAAAGCAAGCCAACTCTTATCTATATGAAGTCACTGGTGTCACTACCCAATTCTAGAAAATAGGGTTATATTTTTTTTTTTTTATTGATAAATAGTGTATTGTATTTAATTATTTATATTTATATTTAATTAGTGCTTGTCTTATTTTTATTTTGATTGTTTTAGGGTTTTGGCTAGCCTGGACCCATGTCAGACCCTAGTGGACCCATGTCCGACCCAGCCCACACCCTTGTGAGAATTATTTTGGGGCTTAGATTTATTATTTTATTTTTAGGAGGTTAGTTGGAGAGATTTGGAGCTAGTTTGAGTGCATTTGGAGACCCGGAACCCAAAACCGAGTGAATAGGGGCGTTTTGGGAATTTGGTAACTTAGTGGAATCCCCTTTTCTACATGTGGCCGGCCCCTACCTACCCCAACCGTGTAAAACCAGCAGCAGCCCCCATCCCCTTTGTATTCTACTTCATTTACTTCTTCTTCTTCATTCCTTCTTCTTCTCCACTTCTCCTTTCTTCTTCCTTCCTTCTCCAAGTGAGTTTTCTTCCATTTTTCTTCTTTCTTCTTCATTCCTTCTTCCTTAAGCTAACCCTAACCTTACATTTTCTCTAACCTAGGTGTGAGAAGCCTAGATCTAGTGTGGGAGATAGATTTGGAAGCTTGGAGCTTGAGGGAGTTGATTTGGAGGGAATTTGGGACTTTGGCCTTGGGATTCCAACTCCCAAGAGGTAAAACCTAACTTTCCCCTTCCTAATTATTTTTGTGTAGTGTAATTAGTGTTGTAGAACCCTCCTAGACCCTAACCCTACCCGTAGGAGGAAGTTGGAACTAGTTTGGGTGAGTTTAGAGACTTTGACATTAGATTTTGTGTCGAATTCGGGTGGAATCCGAATTTGGCCCAATTTTGGGTGATGCCCTAGGTTAGATGGACCTAGGTAGACGTTGTCGGGTGTCTAGAGGGTGAGTGCGTGTCTCCGTTTGGACACGGGAAGCCGCGTCGCGGAGAAACGGGCGTTTCGGACGAAATTGGGGCTTTTCGTCGTCGCCGATTCTAAGTTTGTGTGCGTTTCCGCCACGGGCCTAGAATCGACATGGGAGCGCATTTTCTAGGATCTAGACATCGTGTAGAGCGCGTGGGTAAATTTTGGGCCGATTCCGAGTTCGTTTGGTGTGCGTTTCAGGAGGTTTTCCGAGCCGCGCACCACGTGTTCGTCGAAATGACCGAACGGCCATTTCGACTTGGTTTCCTCGTTTCGGCTTTGTGCGCGCGTTGGGTTAGTATCGGGGACTGTGTGCTAGAGTTTTTGGGCTATATTTTATATATTTTAGGGTATTGGTGAGTGTCGGGGTCGTTGGGCGTGAGTAGGGCGTGTGGGTTGAGTGTTGTGTGCGTGGTTGTGTTTGTTTTGATATGTGTCTATATATATATATATTTATATATATGTATGTTTGTTTATGTATATATATTTATATATATATGAGTGTATTTATATCTATGTGCTTATGTGTGTATATGTCTATGTGTATATATATATGTATATGTGTAAGTGTGCTCGTGTGTATATGTATATATATATTTGAATATGTGTGTGTGTGTATATATCTTAGAGTGTGTGTGTATTGATATATATATATATATTAATATGTGTGTTTATATATATATATTTGTAGCTATGTATATATATATTTATGTGTGTGTGTGTTGTTAGTGTTGTGAATGTGTGTGTGTATTAGTGTGTGAGTGTGTTAGTGTGTGTGTTAGAGTGTGTAGATGAGTGTATATATATATAGATATCTAGTTATAGATATATAGATATATATGTATGTATATATATATATATAGATAGTGATATATATATGTATGTTTATGGATGTGTGTGTGTGTATGTGAGTTGGAAGGGGGGGAGGTTCCAGCCTACTGCAGCAGCAGCCAACAGCAGCTATCTGCTGCAGCAGCAGCAGCCATATGGGGCAGCAGCAGCAGCAGGATCAGCACAAGCAGCAGCAGTAGCAAGAGCAGCAGCAGCAGGATCAGCACAAGCAGCAGCAGCAGCTAGCATTTCGCAGCGAGGGAGAGGGAGATAGCTAGATTAATAGATTAGATATAAGTTATATAGATAGATAGTTACAGAGATAGTTAGATATCTAATTATCTAGATAGATAGGTAACTAGCTAGATAGCTAGATAAATAGATAGACTTAATAGATAGTTAGATAGATGGATTAATAGGTAGATAGTTAGATGGTTAGATAGAAATATATAGATAGGTGGTTATATAGATAGTTAGGTAGATAGTTTATAGAAAGATTAGATAGTTAGATGGATATCTAATTAATAGATAGGTAGTTGGATAGATAGGTATATGTATGGATAGATTGATAGATAGATAGATATTGATAGATAGATAGCTAGGTATTTAGATAGATAGATAGATACTAGATAGGTAGATAACTAGATTCTTAGATATACCTATCTAAGAGATATAAATATCTATATGCCTAAGTTATATACATATATAGGTGTATAGGTAAGATAATGGGTAAACGGGTAAATGTGTGTGGATATCTATATACATAGGTATATACATACTTAGATGTATATATATATGGTAGATATATATATTACCTAGCCTAGATTAATAACTAGGTATATAATTAATAGCTAGGCAGCTAGCTAGAGGGCCTTAGGGCGAAACTTCAATACCTTGAGATACCGAGGTATCTCGATACCTTGAGATATTCAAGGTATTGAGTTTCGAGCGGGGTATTTGAGCATTAGCCTAGGAAATACTTGTGAATGATTTTTGTATGTTTATATGTATATATAATTACGCGTGCTAGCATAGGTTTTAGCGGGTTTAGGCGGGGTGCGTGGCCTAGGGCGAGGTATCGGATACCGAGGGTATCCCGGTATCTCGATTAGGCGAGTTTGTGAGTTTAGTAGCTTAATGAGCTCGGATTGACCTAGAATTTCAGGGGCACCCTAGTTTGACCTAGCTTTGACCATAATTGTCCCCGTTGACCGTAAAAGTCAACGTTTGACCTAGTTTTGACCTAGAGTTGACTTTTTGGACCCCGGGTTGACTTTTTGACCCGATTTTCACCGGTTTGACCCGTTCGACCTAGAATAGCCCTAGAAGCCTGTTTTTAATTATTTTATATCAGTTTAAATGCTTAGAACCCTGTTTAATCCTTGCTTTTCGCATTAGGTCCCTGCGACACCGGTCCGGACCTCGATCCTCATCAGTTGCTCAGGACATCAGGCGAGTACCTACCTCTGATAGTTTCCATTTCATGATAGCGTTTATATCACTTGTTCTAGAACTGTAATACTTGATTCTGACACATTATTACACGAGCTGGTACTAGTGGATCCCGTCATGAGGTGCTATCCCCCTTACCGTGTTCAGCGGGTACTCTATCACGTGTATTTCATCATGTGCTTCGGGTATTGATTATCATGTGCTATCATGTACTTCTTGTGCTCTCGCCTTCGTGTGCGCGAGCTATTATCATGTACGTAGCGTGTTGTGGTTGGATCCAATGGTATTAGTGGGGGAGGGGAGTAGTGAGTTGGTTATATGATCAAAGCCAAACTGTATTCATGTGTATGTCGGTTATGCAACTCACGCATAACGGAGTTATCGTAGTGTTCTTCATGTGCAACCTAAGCCGATCATATAACGAACTTGTGCTCAAGGCACTTAGCTAGTATTCATGTTTCTCACCTGCAGTTACTTTTCTACTACTTGTATTGTTCTCCAGTTTACATTGCAGCTACTTCTTGTGCTCCAGCATATATTTATTTCCTGTGCATCTTGATTACTTTTCTATTGCTCGTCATATACACCTTACCATGTATTTGGAGTTGCTTTCAGAGTTATGTACTTCGCTCCAGTCCTGACTGGGCATATTTTTTCCAGAGGATCCTGAGGACTATTGCCCTACGTTCTACGGGCCTGGTGTTGACGACTGCTGTGACCCCGAGGAGGAGTGCGCCGAGGAGACGCCGATAGCACCCTAGTTAGCTAGGTGGGTTTCCTGGGTTATTTTCAGTGGTTTGTATTTTGGATGACTGTACTTATTCTTTTGTGCTTCTGTGAGATGTTGTAGCTTTTAGACTTGGACTGTATTATTTTGGATTGCCTTGCTCTCTTGGTTCTGTTTCTTGTTTATATCATATCGTGCTTATATTCTTCCTCTAGTTTTGTGATTGAGATTATTGTCATATATATATATTGCGTGGTTGCCCTCCTGTTGGAGAGGATTTTATTCACATATATATATTGCGTGGTTTTGTCCTCCTTTTGGAGAGGTCATGCCGGATTTTTCAGTGAGATATAGATAGATATGGTTGACCTAGAACGGACCTTTACAGCGTTCTACCGCCGATTCTGCGGCGTAGGCTGGACGTACCCACGGCTCATGCCCGATTTCCGGGTGCGGGTCGTGACACGTTTTTGGTGGTGGCCCATGCAGGTCGGCTTCTTAGGTTACCTGCAGTAGGATATAGGAGATAGGCTGAGAGAGAGTGTGCTCAATCACAACTAGGACCCCTCCTGATTTTTCTTGCTATCTTAATTTTCCTGAAATTGTTTTCTTTTGCAATATTACTGTCCTTCATTGATGTTATCGTTTCTTGCACTATATTGACTTCTTTTGATCTGTGTTCAGGATGCCTCCGAAGACCAGATCTCAGCGTACCGCCCCAGCAGCTGCCACCGAGAGGTCTGCCACCTCTCGACCTGCTCGACGTCCGGCAGCCGCTACCGCTCCACTCGCCACTCCTGCGGTTGAGGGAGCTTCAGTTTCTCTCGGAGATCCCCTTACTCCCATTGATCCGAGAGCCACCCCAGTTGTCCCGGTGGTACCTCCTCCACCACCGCCTGCGCCAGTAGATGCTACTCAGTTGTTCGCATTCTTCCGAGAGATGATGGATGCGCAGTACCGCCAGGCAGATATTATGAGGATGGGCATTGAGAATGCTCATCAGGTGGCTTTGACAGCTGTCGACAGAGTGGCTCAGATCCAGCCACAGCCAGAGCAGGCTCAGTATCCTAGGCCGGGTACTATCATCGACTTCCAGAGGATGCGGCCGAAGGAGTTCCGCGGCACAGAGGGGATTCTGTACGCCGACGACTGGATCGAGCATATAGAGGGCATCTTTAGGCTGGCGATGATCCCAGCCAGCATGCAGATAGAGGCAGCGGGCAGCCAGATGTTCGACCTTGCCCTCACTTGGTTCCGCACGGATACGCGGATAGCAGCTCCGGGATTGACTTGGGAGGCTTTCAAGAAGCTTTTCAAGGAGAAGTTCTTCCCGGACGTGGCTCTCAGTGCCTTAGAGAGTCAGTTCGAGGCGCTCGTCCAGGGGAGTATGCTAGTGGATGAGTATGCAGCGGAGTTCTGCCGTCTGGGCAGATTTGTTGAGGGGTTGTCTGAGGCAGCGAAGGCGCGGAAGTTCCGCAAGGGCTTAGTCATGGCGGTCAAGTCCTTGACTAGGAGCGACCGCGAGGCGACCTTCGAGCAGATTGTCAGCGATGCTCAGAGAGCTGAGGATGACCTAGAGCTGAAGACGAAGAGGGGCAGAGACACTTCCGGAGCAGGCAGCAGTGCAGGCCCGGCCAAGAGGCCATTCCAGCAGACCCAGCAGCACCAGGGTCAGGGTCGGGCGCCCTTCCGGCAGGCGCCTCAGCAGCAGAGGCAGGGTCAGCAGCAGGGCCAGAGGCAGCCCATCGTTTGCCCTTTCTGTAAGAAGCCAGGGCACGGATGGGACATATGCAGAAAGAGGCTGGGCAGATGTTTATTGTGTGGCGCCGCAGACCACCAGCTGAAGGATTGTCCTTCAGCGCTTGCCCGTACAGCTCAGGGCGGAGGAGCCGCTCAGAGGGCACCAGCCAGAGCACCTGCAGCGCAGCAGAGAGGTCAGCCTTTGCAGACTCAGCAGCAGAGGTTCGCCCAGCACCAGCAGCAGCACCGAGGAGGACAGCAGGGGCGAGCTTTTGCCCTGACAGTGGACGAGGCCGAGCCAGTTGGTGATGTTATCTCAGGTTCTGTTCTCCTTGATTCCATTCCAGCACTTGCTTTATTTGATTCCGGTGCTTCCCATAGCTTTGTGTCTGTATCTTTTGCTGTTAGACACCATCTTGTTGCTGAACCTTTAGCTAGACTCTGCAAGATCACGACCGGGGGTGGTATCATCCTAGTCCGTGATGTTTGCAGAGACCGGAGAGTTACCTTGGGAGGCCGGGAGTTGAGTGTGTGCCTACTCGTAATGCCACTTCCGAGCTACGATATTGTACTCGGGATGGATTGGTTGAGTACGCATTGTGCTAGTATAGATTGTCGTGGAGGCAGAGTTTTGTTTAGTCCGCCGGGTGAGCCAGAGTTTCAGTTTGCCAGAGGGGCAGCGGAGCAGACAGAGGGAGTCTTCTGCGGAGCCCTGGTGGTAGAGCCGAGGTCGCTACATCCACTGATAGAGGAGTATATGGATGTCTTTCCGGAGGAGTTGCCAGGGTTACCTCCGGACAGAGACGTGGAGTTCTCTATAGACTTGGTGCCAGGCGCGGAGCCGATATCCCAGCACGTCTATAGAGTCAGCAACAGTGAGCTGATAGAGTTGAAGAAGCAGGTGGATGAGCTACAGGACAAGGGATTTATCAGATCTAGTTCTTCTCCGTGGGGTGCTCCGGTACTTTTTGTGCCGAAGAAGGATGGGTCGATACGGATGTGTATCGACTACAGGGCTCTGAACAGCCTCACAATCAAGAACAAGTATCCGCTGCCGCGTATTGATGATCTTTTTGACCAGTTGAGCGGAGCGAGGGTGTTTTCCAGGATTGATCTGAGGACAGGCTACCACCAGGTGAAGGTCAGGAAGGAGGATATTCCGAAGACAGCTTTTCGGACCAGATATGGACACTATGAGTTCTTGGTGATGCCGTTTGGGTTGACTAATGCCCCGACAGTGTTCATGAATCTGATGAACAAGGTGTTCCATCAGCATCTGGACAGATTTGTGGTGGTGTTTATAGATGACATCTTGGTGTATTCGAAGACCCCAGAGGAGCACGAGGAGCATCTGAGGATAGTGCTGGAGACTCTCAGGAAGGAGGAGCTTTATGGAAAGCTCTCGAAGTGTGAGTTCTTCCTTGACAAGGTTGAATTCCTTGGTCATGTGGTGACTGGAGAGGGTATCTCGGTGGATCCGAGAAAGATCGTGGCAGTTGAGGCATGGAGTGCTCCGAGTTCAGTAGCCGAGGTCAGGAGTTTCTTGGGACTGGCAGGCTACTACAGGAGATTTGTTCAGGATTTTTCCCGGATTGCAGAGCCGTTGTCCAGGCTGACTCGGAAGGACGTGGAGTTTGTTTGGTCAGAGGAGTGCCAGATCGCCTTTGATGAGCTGAAGAGGAGGTTGACGACAGCTCCAGTGTTGACGTTGCCATCAGGTTCTGGAGGATTCACTATCTATAGTGATGCATCGGGGAAGGGACTGGGTTGTGTGTTGCAGCAGAATGGGAGGGTGATTGCCTATGCTTCCAGGCAATTACGTCCTCATGAGAAGAATTACCCTACCCACGATTTGGAGTTGGCAGCAGTCATCTTTGCTCTGAAGTTGTGGAAACACTATTTATACGGAGAGCGTGTGGAGATCTTCACAGACCACAAGAGCTTGAAGTATGTGTTTACCCAAAAAGAGCTGAACATGAGGCAGAGGAGATGGTTGGAGTTGATGAAAGACTTCGACATATCATTGCAGTATCATCCAAGGAAGGCGAACGTAGTTGCGGATGCATTGAGCAGGTATCCGGTAGCTATGTGCCTGACTACAGATCGTTATCTTCTGGCAGATCTAGAGAGCTTGGGCATTGAGGTGATAGTGCCTGGAGTTGAGATGCAGATGTGGGGACTGCAGATTCAGTCAAAGTTGGTAGACCGGATCAGGGCTACACAGTTTGAGGATGAGTCCCTGAGGAGCATCAGGGAGCAGGTTCAGATGGGTTTAGCAGATGACTTCACCATTGCTGATGATGGTTCCTTGCGGCACGGTACCAGGTTGTGTGTGCCGAGTGGGTCGTTGCGCGAGGAGGTTCTCCAGGAGGCGCATCGATCCCAGTACTCTATGCATCCCGGTGCCAATAAGATGTATAGAGATCTGAGACAGCATGTATGGTGGTACGGGATGAAGCGGGAGGTAGCACGCTTCGTATCCCGATGCTTAGTGTGCCAGCAGGTGAAGGCGGAGAGGCAGAGGCCAGGAGGATTACTCCAGCCGTTACCCATTCCAGAGTGGAAATGGGAGCATGTGACCATGGATTTTGTTTCTGGACTTCCCCGTTCTCCAGGCGGGAAGGATGCGATTTGGGTCATCGTGGACAGGTTGACCAAATCGGCCCACTTCCTACCATTCAAAGTGGGTACGTCTACAGAGAGACTCGCAGAGATGTATGTGCGCCAGATAGTCAGACTGCATGGAGTTCCAGTGAGCATAGTATCAGATCGGGACAGTCGCTTCACTTCGCATTTCTGGAGGAGTCTGCAGGCTAGCTTGGGCACCCAGCTCAAGTTTAGTAGTGCGTATCACCCACAGACAGATGGTCAGTCAGAGAGGACCATTCAGACACTTGAGGACATGCTTCGCACTTGTGTTTTGGATTTCAGAGGCTCTTGGGAGGATCACTTGCACTTGGTAGAGTTTGCTTACAACAACAGCTACCAAGCCAGTATCGAGATGTCACCTTTTGAGGCGTTGTATGGACGGAGGTGTCGCACTCCGTTGTCATGGGATGATGTAGGTGAGAGAGCTTTGCTTGGCCCGGAGATGGTGGTTGATGCAGCGGAGAAGGTCAAGCTCATTAGAGATAGACTTCGGGTGGCGCAGGACAGGCAGCGGCATTGGGCCGATAGCCACCGGAGACCTTTGGAGTTCGAGGTATAGCTTAGAATCTAGATTTTGTTCTTGTGTTTGCTTGTGATTGCTTGTTTTAGACTAAGTGCAGAGACCTTGTTTGTGCTAGGTTGGAGATCTGGTGTTCCTGAGGATTTCTCCGACGCGGGGCACTATTCGCTTCGGTGGAGGCGGGAAGCTTAGCCCACGTTTCGTCGGACCCTTCCGTGTTCTTGAGAGGGTCGGCGCCGTGGCGTATAGGCTTGAGTTGCCGCCTACGCTGGAGGGAGTTCATGATGTGTTCCACGTGTCGCAGTTGAGACGGTACGTGGCGGATCCCAGTCACGTATTGGATCACTCGGAGATCGCAGTGGGCCCTACTCTTAGCTATCCAGAGCAGCCGGTGGAGATTCTGGATCGGCGGGAGAAGGTGTTGAGGAACCAGACTATTCCCTTGGTTCGCGTCGCGTGGAGGCATCACTCTCCAGGAGAGTCGACCTGGGAGAGAGAGGATGAAATGCGCGAGCGATACCCCTATCTCTTCGAGCCCTGAGGTATGGTTCTTTCTTTGCATTCCTGTCCTAGTTTCGTCTTTTAATTTCGAGGACGAAATTATTTTAAGGAGGGTAGACTTGTCACTACCCAATTCTAGAAAATAGGGTTATATTTTTTTTTTATTGATAAATAGTGTATTGTATTTAATTATTTATATTTATATTTAATTAGTGCTTGTCTTATTTTTATTTTGATTGTTTTAGGGTTTTGGCTAGCCTGGACCCATGTCAGACCCTAGTGGACCCATGTCCGACCCAGCCCACACCCTTGTGAGAATTATTTTGGGGCTTAGATTTATTATTTTATTTTTAGGAGGTTAGTTGGAGAGATTTGGAGCTAGTTTGAGTGCATTTGGAGACCCGGAACCCAAAACCGAGTGAATAGGGGCGTTTTGGGAATTTGGTAACTTAGTGGAATCCCCTTTTCTACATGTGGCCGGCCCCTACCTACCCCAACCGTGTAAAACCAGCAGCAGCCCCCATCCCCTTTGTATTCTACTTCATTTACTTCTTCTTCTTCATTCCTTCTTCTTCTCCACTTCTCCTTTCTTCTTCCTTCCTTCTCCAAGTGAGTTTTCTTCCATTTTTCTTCTTTCTTCTTCATTCCTTCTTCCTTAAGCTAACCCTAACCTTACATTTTCTCTAACCTAGGTGTGAGAAGCCTAGATCTAGTGTGGGAGATAGATTTGGAAGCTTGGAGCTTGAGGGAGTTGATTTGGAGGGAATTTGGGACTTTGGCCTTGGGATTCCAACTCCCAAGAGGTAAAACCTAACTTTCCCCTTCCTAATTATTTTTGTGTAGTGTAATTAGTGTTGTAGAACCCTCCTAGACCCTAACCCTACCCGTAGGAGGAAGTTGGAACTAGTTTGGGTGAGTTTAGAGACTTTGACATTAGATTTTGTGTCGAATTCGGGTGGAATCCGAATTTGGCCCAATTTTGGGTGATGCCCTAGGTTAGATGGACCTAGGTAGACGTTGTCGGGTGTCTAGAGGGTGAGTGCGTGTCTCCGTTTGGACACGGGAAGCCGCGTCGCGGAGAAACGGGCGTTTCGGACGAAATTGGGGCTTTTCGTCGTCGCCGATTCTAAGTTTGTGTGCGTTTCCGCCACGGGCCTAGAATCGACATGGGAGCGCATTTTCTAGGATCTAGACATCGTGTAGAGCGCGTGGGTAAATTTTGGGCCGATTCCGAGTTCGTTTGGTGTGCGTTTCAGGAGGTTTTCCGAGCCGCGCACCACGTGTTCGTCGAAATGACCGAACGGCCATTTCGACTTGGTTTCCTCGTTTCGGCTTTGTGCGCGCGTTGGGTTAGTATCGGGGACTGTGTGCTAGAGTTTTCGGGCTATATTTTATATATTTTAGGGTATTGGTGAGTGTCGGGGTCGTTGGGCGTGAGTAGGGCGTGTGGGTTGAGTGTTGTGTGCGTGGTTGTGTTTGTTTTGATATGTGTCTATATATATATATATTTATATATATGTATGTTTGTTTATGTATATATATTTATATATATATGAGTGTATTTATATCTATGTGCTTATGTGTGTATATGTCTATGTGTATATATATATGTATATGTGTAAGTGTGCTCGTGTGTATATGTATATATATATTTGAATATGTGTGTGTGTGTATATATCTTAGAGTGTGTGTGTATTGATATATATATATATATTAATATGTGTGTTTATATATATATATTTGTAGCTATGTATATATATATTTATGTGTGTGTGTGTTGTTAGTGTTGTGAATGTGTGTGTGTATTAGTGTGTGAGTGTGTTAGTGTGTGTGTTAGAGTGTGTAGATGAGTGTATATATATATAGATATCTAGTTATAGATATATAGATATATATGTATGTATATATATATATATAGATAGTGATATATATATGTATGTTTATGGATGTGTGTGTGTGTATGTGAGTTGGAAGGGGGGGAGGTTCCAGCCTACTGCAGCAGCAGCCAACAGCAGCTATCTGCTGCAGCAGCAGCAGCCATATGGGGCAGCAGCAGCAGCAGGATCAGCACAAGCAGCAGCAGTAGCAAGAGCAGCAGCAGCAGGATCAGCACAAGCAGCAGCAGCAGCTAGCATTTCGCAGCGAGGGAGAGGGAGATAGCTAGATTAATAGATTAGATATAAGTTATATAGATAGATAGTTACAGAGATAGTTAGATATCTAATTATCTAGATAGATAGGTAACTAGCTAGATAGCTAGATAAATAGATAGACTTAATAGATAGTTAGATAGATGGATTAATAGGTAGATAGTTAGATGGTTAGATAGAAATATATAGATAGGTGGTTATATAGATAGTTAGGTAGATAGTTTATAGAAAGATTAGATAGTTAGATGGATATCTAATTAATAGATAGGTAGTTGGATAGATAGGTATATGTATGGATAGATTGATAGATAGATAGATATTGATAGATAGATAGCTAGGTATTTAGATAGATAGATAGATACTAGATAGGTAGATAACTAGATTCTTAGATATACCTATCTAAGAGATATAAATATCTATATGCCTAAGTTATATACATATATAGGTGTATAGGTAAGATAATGGGTAAACGGGTAAATGTGTGTGGATATCTATATACATAGGTATATACATACTTAGATGTATATATATATGGTAGATATATATATTACCTAGCCTAGATTAATAACTAGGTATATAATTAATAGCTAGGCAGCTAGCTAGAGGGCCTTAGGGCGAAACTTCAATACCTTGAGATACCGAGGTATCTCGATACCTTGAGATATTCAAGGTATTGAGTTTCGAGCGGGGTATTTGAGCATTAGCCTAGGAAATGCTTGTGAATGATTTTTGTATGTTTATATGTATATATAATTACGCGTGCTAGCATAGGTTTTAGCGGGTTTAGGCGGGGTGCGTGGCCTAGGGCGAGGTATCGGATACCGAGGGTATCCCGGTATCTCGATTAGGCGAGTTTGTGAGTTTAGTAGCTTAATGAGCTCGGATTGACCTAGAATTTCAGGGGCACCCTAGTTTGACCTAGCTTTGACCATAATTGTCCCCGTTGACCGTAAAAGTCAACGTTTGACCTAGTTTTGACCTAGAGTTGACTTTTTGGACCCCGGGTTGACTTTTTGACCCGATTTTCACCGGTTTGACCCGTTCGACCTAGAATAGCCCTAGAAGCCTGTTTTTAATTATTTTATATCAGTTTAAATGCTTAGAACCCTGTTTAATCCTTGCTTTTCGCATTAGGTCCCTGCGACACCGGTCCGGACCTCGATCCTCATCAGTTGCTCAGGACATCAGGCGAGTACCTACCTCTGATAGTTTCCATTTCATGATAGCGTTTATATCACTTGTTCTAGAACTGTAATACTTGATTCTGACACATTATTACACGAGCTGGTACTAGTGGATCCCGTCATGAGGTGCTATCCCCCTTACCGTGTTCAGCGGGTACTCTATCACGTGTATTTCATCATGTGCTTCGGGTATTGATTATCATGTGCTATCATGTACTTCTTGTGCTCTCGCCTTCGTGTGCGCGAGCTATTATCATGTACGTAGCGTGTTGTGGTTGGATCCAATGGTATTAGTGGGGGAGGGGAGTAGTGAGTTGGTTATATGATCAAAGCCAAACTGTATTCATGTGTATGTCGGTTATGCAACTCACGCATAACGGAGTTATCGTAGTGTTCTTCATGTGCAACCTAAGCCGATCATATAACGAACTTGTGCTCAAGGCACTTAGCTAGTATTCATGTTTCTCACCTGCAGTTACTTTTCTACTACTTGTATTGTTCTCCAGTTTACATTGCAGCTACTTCTTGTGCTCCAGCATATATTTATTTCCTGTGCATCTTGATTACTTTTCTATTGCTCGTCATATACACCTTACCATGTATTTGGAGTTGCTTTCAGAGTTATGTACTTCGCTCCAGTCCTGACTGGGCATATTTTTTCCAGAGGATCCTGAGGACTATTGCCCTACGTTCTACGGGCCTGGTGTTGACGACTGCTGTGACCCCGAGGAGGAGTGCGCCGAGGAGACGCCGATAGCACCCTAGTTAGCTAGGTGGGTTTCCTGGGTTATTTTCAGTGGTTTGTATTTTGGATGACTGTACTTATTCTTTTGTGCTTCTGTGAGATGTTGTAGCTTTTAGACTTGGACTGTATTATTTTGGATTGCCTTGCTCTCTTGGTTCTGTTTCTTGTTTATATCATATCGTGCTTATATTCTTCCTCTAGTTTTGTGATTGAGATTATTGTCATATATATATATTGCGTGGTTGCCCTCCTGTTGGAGAGGATTTTATTCACATATATATATTGCGTGGTTTTGTCCTCCTTTTGGAGAGGTCATGCCGGATTTTTCAGTGAGATATAGATAGATATGGTTGACCTAGAACGGACCTTTACAGCGTTCTACCGCCGATTCTGCGGCGTAGGCTGGACGTACCCACGGCTCATGCCCGATTTCCGGGTGCGGGTCGTGACAACTGGCAAAGCCATAAAGGACATATTCCAAGCATTAACGGTGCGCCCTATCAGCCCAGGTAGCAAGCCCCGCTGGAGGTCCCGCAATGCATCGTGACTAGCACAAATCAATATTTCCCTCCGGATCGATACGGTTCCAGTGTCCCGGAATGCCGTTTCGAGAAAATGTCAAACCCTGTGTACACAGGTTGTCCGTGACATGCAGAAAGTAGGTATGACAAGAGGATCGAACATTCTCGCCCCACCAAGCGATCCTAGACTCGTTCAACCAAATATCCAACCGATCCATAACCGAATATCCAACCAAAACATCCATAACCATTCTTCCAACATATTGCCCAAGGCACCAAATATCAAGTTATCCCATATTCACAATGTCGCTTCTCAGCAATGTATTTTAACTTGGTGCAACACCCATGCTCAAATCAAACCCATGGCACAATGCCCCAACCGTGGCACAATGCCCGCGCCGATGCAGTTGTTTGGTTTCGAACCACAACTGCTCGCTTTGCAAGACAAAGCGACCAAGTGATACTCGTACACGGATGCACGCTCGCTCGCCCAAATTCCTGATATTCCTAATGCATATTCGATGTATCATTCCAACTGTCCAAGCATAATCCCAATTATCCAACCAACTGCCTCAAGTGTAATATCCAACTCTAGCTCCAACTATCCAACGCGTAAGTTATTTCAAGCCACAATCCTATCCAAGCCAACGGCGTACACTCTATGCACGCCTCAGTGTAGTGATTCTCAATGTTTCAGCCCAAGTGTTCAAGCCTTTACGTGTTTTCCATATTATTAGGCATGAAGGAGTAAAGGAGAAGGAAAAGAGCCCACTCACAATGTTTGATCCCGATTAAGCATCCTGTCCTGCCGATACGGCCAATCCCTTGAACCCGTGGTCCGATGCAAGCGCGATCCACTCAACTGGTATGACCGTGCGAGCAGGCCGTGCTCTACAATTCATCCGACCGATTGGACTAAGAAAGATGGCATTATCATTCCAACCCAGCTATCTCAGTACTGCTCTGAACGAACACCTGATTTCCATCGAACCCGCTAGCCATCTGCATATGAAACAACTCAATCAATACTTCTTCCCAAAATCTAACAGATCAAATATAACCAGCATTTGTTTGATTCAATCCGACTCAGCGTAACGCACCGTGCGGTTGCGGACGTTACACATGGCAGTTTCTAAGCATGTGCAAGTCGGACCTAAAAATAGAAAGGTTTCAATTTTTTTAACTAAATCTTTATTTTTAGATTTAAACTTTCATATTTTTTCAGAAACTGCAATAACATTACACTCGGAATGTCATCAAAAGTATCTTTTTTAGAGTGGTTAAAAAAGGCCAATTTTAGTATATGTACATGATCCTTAAAATGTAAGAAACTATCCTGGATGTCGTGGTGTTTGATTCAAGTTTTAGATGCTTGTCAGTTGTGAATTTGACAAGTCTGAGATTGAAAATTTGAAGAGAATATGGAGGCTTCAATTTTTCACATATGTGAAAAAATAAAATTTAAGACCCTCTGGAGAATATTTTTGTTTTCCTGAAAATGTTGGTTAGGTATATTAATTATATTTTTTTTGGACGGTAATATCCTCAATTACAAGACAAACTGAATTTCGATAATAGTAGTATCACAAAATTAATGAAAGAGTATTTATAGCGAATTAAACAAATTAAGATTTATATTCCTGTCTGAACTAAACATGGAAATAAAAATTTTAAATTTTTTGAACTACATATTTCAAACCTAACAAAACATTGGTATGAAAATATTGTATTTCTTTTCCATGGAAAAGAAATGGAAGGTGGATTCCTAGAAATACAAAACCTTCATCTATGCCTTGTTTCGTTCTGTCACGTCCTAGTTCCAAATATAAGGAACTGAGCTACGTGGCATTGGCCAGCGGGTACACTCCGATGGGTATCACAATCTAATGGACCCGTTGGAGTGCACCTAAGCTGTAAAGTACAATGATATAATCCAACATTAAACATAAGCAATGTAACTAATCTCATCCACAACCATAAGAATATGAAACATAGAGAAAACAAATATACTAATGTGCAAAAAAAAAAAAGTCTGAAAATGTATCATAATACAATACGGATAGACTCACACAGGGACAAACCCGCTAATACAAGTACTGAATGAAAGGAAGCAATAAGATAACTAGGACCGATATCTACTAACTAGATAATGATACCGGACCCAAGGTAAAGTCGCTACCGGTGATCAAGCGAAGTCCTCGGGAAGGATCTCGTCCTCTGCTACAAGTCCTGCTCCTGGATATACACCCGGTCCGTACTCCTCCGGGTAGTCCTCCTCGCCTATGACTGGAAGGGAACCATATCCTCATAGGGACGTAACAAGGTACAAAAATAGCATGCCATAGTAAAACAGAAAGGAAACATGTGATACGCCAGTGTAATCTAGAATAACCACCTAAGTGAGACACAACTTAAAGACAATGTTCGACACGTGGGCTTTCTAAATATAAATCAGTAGCTCCGAGGCACAGAGACACACGGTGCGTACCCGTAGCTCCGAGCACAAAGACACACAGTAAGTAAGTACTACGACTCCGGATACATGATCTCTACGTAAATAAGGATATATATATATATATATATATATATATATATATATATATATATATATATATATATATATATATATATATATATATATAGTACATGCAAAGTAGCCCAAGAGCCTAGTAACTGTCTTCCCCTTCCAACGCGGTCAACGAGACGCATCCGCAGCTCGCTGAGCCTAAATATCTATCTAACAGTCTCGTCATACTGAAGTAACTAGCACCAATCACGATCCTATATTCATCACAGGTTCTGGTCATGCTGACACTATCAGGATATAGGAATTCTGGCACGATGACAGTGTCTGATTGTGACCTAGGGTTTCGATGTAACCAAGTAGATACATAAAGGTATCGAGAAACATCTAACAATCGATACTAGACGTTACCGACGAACGTCTGCACCCGGATATGACCCGGACGCTAAGTAACGATTTCGATCCAAAGCATATACAATGTAAAGATAAAATAAATAAGTAAAACTGGAACTGAGTTACAGAATGACAAGGTATACTTGCCTGGATCCGGATGCTGAAGGCGGGGCTCCTGTACAACGTCCAAGTCCGAGGATCCCAAAGTACCTAGAGATGATATATAAATTAATTAATAATCTAGCTTGAAACTATCTTAATGAAGAGATGTCATCATAAACTAACATAGATTTTTGTCTTAGTTATAAAACCCACGTCTAAGGTACTAACTAGAGGGTTGACCAAAGTTGACTAGGGGAACATTATGATAAATACGAAATCATCAAATAGCATAACGTCCACAATACTAGTATTCATCAAGTATGGATTTGGTCATCTATAAATAATGTTCATATTCTCATCCTCAATCATAACATCATTACTATCTAATAAAATTTTATTGGCACAACACCTTCAAGTCTACACATGCAAAAATACTCAAGTCTGAATTTATATTCTATTCATGTCATGATCCCAAACACTAAACCAATAACGTTTATCATGTTTACATTCCTCAAATATGTATTTAATTAAACATGGGTAATCAACAATCCAAACTTCCATAACTCACTATTCAATGTACATTAATCAAATCATGTATACGACCTAGCATGACATCCATTTATTTTTAGAACATAATCACATCATCCTCATGCATCACACAACCATATAACCCTAGACATTTAACAAGTATTAGCAATCATTTGTCAATAGAAATAATGGAGAAAATCTAAACCTAGCTAGGTGTCATAAGAAACATGAAAAGTTGATGAAGAAGAAGTATAATAATAATAATAATAATAATAATAATAATAATAATAATAATAATAATAATAAGTTACCGAGGTGGGGGGTGGCTGTTGGTGGTGGCAGCGGCATTGCGGTGGCTGCTGTCGGTGGTGGTGTTGACTGTGGTGGTGGTGATGGTGTCGACAGTGGTAGTGGGGGTGGTGCTCAGTGGTGGTGATGACGACTGTGGTGGTGAGGGTGGTGCTCGATGGTGGTAATGGTAGTGGTGCTCGGTGGTGGTGGGAGTGTTGGTGGTGGTGGTGTTGGTGGTGGTAATGGGGAATGGTAATGGCGATGGTGGTAGTGTGGACGTTGGTGGCAGGAGTGGTGATGCTGGTGGTGAGGTTAGTGGTTGTGGTGGTATTGATGTGATGCTGG
This sequence comes from Iris macrosiphon, assembly GCA_036927795.1. Lineage (NCBI taxonomy): Eukaryota > Viridiplantae > Streptophyta > Magnoliopsida > Asparagales > Iridaceae > Iris > Iris macrosiphon. The sequence continues at coordinate 2,008,016 of JAYESA010000007.1, read as the reverse complement.
TCGGGTCCAGCAGCCGTGGTCAAGGTGGCTGCTATGGTGAAGTCGAAGTGGTGGAGGATATGGTGGTGATGGCATGATGAAGATGGTGGTGCAACTGCTGTGTCGGCTGAAGGTGGGTGGTCCAGTGGTGATGATGGTAGAGAAGAAGAAGAAGATGGAGAGAAGGAGGAGAAGAAGAAGAGTGGGAAGGAGGAGGTTCGGCTGATAAGGGAGTGAGGGGAGGAGAGAGAGAGAGAGTGAGGTGAGGTGAGGAAGGAGTTTTCTAGGGATTAGGGATGTCCACATGGGAATGGGGTGTGTGTGTGTGTGTTAAAATAGGGAGAATGGGTGGTTGTGATAGGGGGAGGTTTAAATCAAGGGCTAGGATTTAGTCAACCATATACACTCTCAAATGTATGATGTTCAGATCTAGAGTATATGTTATGGAGAAGAGGCACTTGGTATCTTGTATGATGTTGAGTATCACCTTGGTTAGTTCCAGTAGGTAAAGGGGGTTAGGCTCGGGCAGTTGGCTTAGGCAGTGTCACGACCCGTACCCAGAATTTGGGCATGAGTCATGGGTACGTCCAGCCTACGCCGCAGCATCGGCGGTAGAACGCTATCTAGGTCTCTATAATACTAAACATAACTCACAACATGTCAATGATATCAAATCCATAGGGAGGACAATGAATAAAATATTGCTCAACAGTTCACAAGTACTATGCAAAGGTAAGGGTGTAGTGAGTGACCGATCACATGACCAAGGAATGTGACTCTTCATTTGGTTTCCCCCAATAGGAGTTTGACACCTGTTTGTGGTATTAAACGAAAGAAATGAAATTGTATTTCAATGACGGAGTTTATGCGAAACCCGCGCCCTTTTGTTTACAAACAAACTTGTACAATGTAATCCTATACGAGGATGTGGGAGTACAATTTATTTAATCTGGGTATAAATTGCTATAGGTGTCTGATCTGCGGTCGATCACTTTAGCCCTTGGACCACACGATATTGAAGAAGTGCCGTGGAAGACAGGTAGCAGCTTCGAAGGTTGCAGAAGAGGTTGGACGCACGAGGCCAAGGTCGTCAATCCCTGCTCTTTGCCTACTCTCCGGGCTCTCTCTCTCTCTCTCTCTCTCCCTCTCTCTCTCTCTCCTTGGACGGTAATTCTCTCCTGGATGATAATTCTTTTTTCGTCCTTTTTCCCATTGATAGGGGTCTCTATTTATAGAGTTTTGGTGACAGTGACCACTCCGTCGGTGTAAAAACCGAGGAGTGGGAAGTACAACACCCTTTTACACAACGGTTAAAGTAACCAATGCCTGCGTATGGATGATCTTTTGAATGAGCGTATGACGCGGGTCCAACTAAGGGAACACAACGCGTACTATTGATACGAAGATCACGGCGTAAGAGCCACGCAGGTAGGTATCCCGTGTATAGAAACGGTTGGCGTAGAAGCCAAATGACTGTCACCCTGGCACAGAGGCCAGATAGGCATAGAAGTCGGATAGGCGTAGAAGCCGGATAGGCGTTGAAGCCGGGTAGGCGTAGGAGCCGGAGAGGCGTTGAAGCCGGAGAGGCGTTGAAGCCGGAGAGGCGTTGAAAGCCGGAGAGGCGTTGAAGCCGGAGAGGTGTTGAGAGCCGAAGAGGCATTTGAGAGCCGAAGAGGCGTTGAGAGCCGAAGAGGCGTTGAGAGCCGAAGGGGCGCAGGTCTTGAATGGGCGTAGAAGCCGCTGCGTACCGTGCCCGAGTGCTGACGTGGACGTCTTAGCCGGAATCACGGCTTTCGAAGATGTAATCAAATCTTCTACAGAGATTTGCCATCATCCTGTGCATTAAATGCGAAGACGTGTTTCGAAGGTCTGCAGCCCTTCTGTGCATCCGTTGCAGAGACGTGCCTTGACTGAACCTGTCACCGCTCCGTGCAATTAGACGTAGAGACGTGCCTCGAGCCCCGTACGATGTGCAGCTTTTGACGTGGCAGGCAGTTTGTCTACTGCGGAGCGTAAACCGGCTTATGCCTGCCTGTGTAAAACAATGCAGCGTATCCCTCTGTGCACAAAAGAGCGGTTTATGCTGAGGGGACGTTAGTAAACGACGGTTCGGTGGTATCCTAACCCAATCTTCTGCATTAAATGCAGGGATCCGCCATCATACTGTGGTGTGCGTCCCGAGGGATCTGTGCCTGTTTCCAGCCGTCGTCTGGGTCGCCGTGCAGCACTTTTTGTCAGGAGTCAGAGGCCAGGTTCACTGCGTGACTTGACAGGTTCATTTCGGGGAAGACGAAGCGTTCCTCGTACGCTATTTTAACGCTGCTTTGAGAGCGGCTGAGTTTTTACGCCCTGGAGGCGATGGGGGGGGGTCCCGTCTACGCCGAAGCGGTTTTGGACGCGCTGCACCCTTGAGCTCTTACGCCTGATGGCACTGAAGGCCTTTGCTTGCACTGCTCTGTATCAATACGCCGCGTAGCTTTTGCCAGCGTATTTTTTATGCTTCTACAAGACCCCCTTCAAAGCTTTTAAATTCCTTGGAATTTGAAACGCTTTGAATGAAGCATGAATGGCCCCTCGTGACTCGAAACATTTCTGAATGGAGCGTTGAAACGGTCGGTACGGCCTTTATGGCAGATTTATTGGGGACCGCTGTGATCTCTTTTGCCTATAAAAAGGCAGGGGGTTTAACCTGTTTCCCCATATTCCCATCACCTTGCTAAAATGATCGCCGGAGTTCGTCGGGTCGATCTGAGGAAGAAGGAGATAATGTTCTTCCAGCATGTTGGGTGCCGAAAAAGACGGCGTCTTCGAGCAAGTGTCCACTTCAGCGATGGATCATGGAAGGATATCTTAGCCTCCCTTGCTCGGGATAATCAGCAACTTTGTATGGCGTTGCACCAGGGGAGAGGAAGGGCCGTATTAGACCACACAGCTCGTAGACTGTTTATTTCTTCCTGAGACCCCTGCGGACGAGACCGGACAAACCGTAATCTGTCGTCCTGATTGGGTTGGGTTTAAAGAAACCCCAACTAGATCGGCCATGGCGAATGGAGGATCTTCTTGTTCATGACTGTGGTGGTCATGAACAGCCATGGAGGAAGAGGAAGACCGGCATCGGCGCGAGAATCTGTCAGGACAGCTTCTGGGCGATCTTCCGATGACGAGGGAGTCTTTTGTAGACGGAGTTTCCCTCATATGTGATCATGAAAAGTAGAGAAAAACCCCTGTAGACAGGGTTTCCCTCATATGTAATCATGATTTTAATCTTCAATAAAGTCGTCTTTTCTTCATATGATCACTTGCCATACGTTGCTGTGAAGTCTGAATGTGTGCAGCTTCGACACGTCTGATACTTTACGCGACCCTGCATAGAGAGTACTAGGTTCTGTCCTGTTCTTCATGTGCAGCGGATAGTGCATAGAGCGCTGCTTTAGCATTTTGAACACTTAGAACTGTCCTGTTGCTAGGACTAAGGAACCGCGTAGAGTTCTGAACTGCTGCTTCTGATGAGCAGAACTTTGTTCAGTCTTCGTCTTCAAGAATGATCTCTCGGAACTCCCTTGAAACAGGGTCGAGGATCCTGGCTGAGCTTTGTCATTTTGACAGACGAGATGTTCAGACTGGAGTCCGGATGAACCTCCAATTTCGGGACCCGAAAAGAGTAATTTCTTAATGGTTGTACTCTGTCCGTTTTGGGTACTTGGGGTCAAGAATGAGTATCTTCTATGTGAACTCTTTGCACTTGACCGGGTCGGGGACTGTTTTGGATAAGCGGAAAGTCGCGGAGTATGAAATCCTCAGTCTGTAGCGTCTGGGCGTAAAACACCGTCGAGCGTGGGGTCGTAGACTTGTGGTTCCTGAGCGTGAAGTCGTAGGTTTGTCGCCTCTCGAGCGTAAAAGCTACCGAGCACAAAGGCATCCGGGCGAGAAAAACCATAGACTTATAGCTGCTTGAACGTAAAGCCGTAGAATCGTTGCTGTTGAGTGTAGAAAGCTCCTTTAGCGTAGGACTTGTGGATCTGTAGCTCCTGAAAAGAGAATTTCTTCGAGCGTGAAGTTCTGCGAATCTGTTGCTTCTGAGCGTAAACTGAGCGCCACCGAGCGTGAGATCATCGATTTGGTATCTGCTATGCGTAAAGCCGTAGGTTCGTTGCCTCTCGAGCGTAAAAGCTACCGAGCACAAAGGCATCCGGGCGAGAAAAACCATAGACTTGTAGCTTGCGAGCGTAAAATCGTAGATCTGTTGCTGTCGAGCGTAGAAAGCTCCTTTAGCGTAGAACTGCTGAACTGTCTTGCGCGAAGAATTTTTCGAATTCGCTGACTGTCCGTCTTTCGAGGGTAGTGGGTTGACGTAGCACCCAATCATATCCGACTATTAATGCGAGACTTGGTTAGGGTCTCGAGGAGTCCGTCCGAGGATTCGAGGAGTCGATCCGGACTTTATATATATCCCAAGCTTTGGAGAGAAAAAACTTTTCATCCGTCTTCGAGAGTTCTTGACTGTTCAAGCTTTCTCCTTCATTCCTTCTCTGAGCACTTCGAGCTTTCAGAAATGGCGACGAAACAAACCTCCTCCGCTAAGGGAAAGAGCATAGGTTCTTCTTCTTCTTCTCCTACTGCCCCAGCGAGGGAGTCTTCGGTCGGGCAAGGTGGACTTTCTTCCGACAGTATCCCGCCGACGGACAGCGCACCTGGTCTGAGAGGTAGATCCTTTGGGGTGACAAGAATAACGAAAATCCTTCGCACACGTTGAACGTGACCGCGCTAGGTCATCTTCTGTGCTGATAGCCTCTTCTGAGGAAGATGATGCACGGAGGCGTTTTCATCTTTTACGCCCACATTTCTCGTGTGCCAGCGTAGAAGCTCCACATTTTCGCAGTTCCGAGCGTAAAAGCTCTGGCTACCGAAAACTGGCGTATGTCATAAAATAAGCATTTTACGTTTGTGGAGGGGACTCCCGGCGTATAATAACCGAATTTGTACAATCCTGGCGTAGAGCACAGTTTGTCGTTTCTTTGGTTTTGTATGTTTGTGCAAGATTTTTCGTAATGACATACTTTCTTTGCACCTTTGTAGTTAACCTGGGTGAGTCTCCGCTGACCGAGGTGATGGGTTCCTCCGCCGGGATGCTGCACTCGAACTACCTGGAGGACTTGTCCCACGTGGCATTTCCCCTCTCCGGATCCCAGTATCCTGAGGGAAGGGGATTTTTGTTGGCGGCTCAGGGCGAGCGGGCACTGCTGAGTATGATCAGTGGGGAGCCCCTGACGTATGTAGACGGAGAGCGGTACATAAAGTCGACTTTCTTTTTCGGGGACATGATCGACAAGCGGTCCCAGACGAAGCCTAAGAGGGAACCTTGGGTCTTTGCTGTCGAGAGCTTGGTTCTGTACCTGCCGACGATGCCGAAGGATTATCCCATCTCGGCTTTCTTCCATGCCACTCATCCCAGAGAGATGTCGTGGACGTTGACTCCCGATCTTCATGGCAAGCTGGGAAAGATCTTTCATCAGAAAGGAGCTGACCAGGGATCGTTTGTCAGTCGTCCTTCTGGTCCTGTGACGTTGTTCCGGGGATTGTACCCGGGTGGCGTCCCGAGCGAAGACAGCTCTGTGATCCAGCCAGTCCAACTGTCGACTTTCTGTAACAGCTTCATGGGACGAGGTAGGGTGTACCCCAAGGAGAATCCTCGGTGTAATGGGTGGGTCACCCCAGCAAACCTCCGATGGACCAGCCTAGTTAACTGGGCCTTGAAGCTCTTTCGGCAAGAGCTAGAGGGCATTGGGTTGTATGCCGCTGTGAGCGCGACGAGCGTCGGGTTGCCTCCCAACCCTAATTTGTTCTTGGCACTGATGGAGCGATACGTTTCGCTCACTGGGACCTTTGCCACTTCACTGGGGGAGTTGGGATTGGCCCTTCATGAGATGGCGGTTGTCTCGAGGCTGCCGATGGGGGATACCCCGTATGAAAAGTATGTTCCCACCAACCGGGAGTTGGAGGATTCGGACCCTCGGGTGGCGGATGTGTATCAGGAGCTGATGTGCCAATATCTCGCCTGTACCGCTTTTTACAATGAGCCCTCTGGTTTGGCCCACACTACCAAGTGGATGTCCTACCTCTTCTTCCACCGAGCTAGAGCTGCCAGGTTGGAGAAAGTTTCGGGGGGCAAGAATGAGCCCGTGAACTGTTTGGACGTGCTTAGTGCCCAGGTCGTGGATGGCCTTATGGAGGAGGCCAAAGCTTCGGACCAGATCCTCGTTGAGAGGGTAGGGAAGTACCCCGAAGGTACTACGGCCCGTAGTTACCTGAGGCGCTGTCGCAGGTCTCTATCCAAGGAAGCCCAGCTGGCTGGTTTCCTCTCGTTATGGCTGCGTCGAGTAGTAGTGCCTGGTACTGCGTCCGCGGACCGCATTCACCGGAACATCTTGTGGCCGGCAGTGCGCCTAGTGTTCGGGGCAAGACTGGGCTTGCTTCCTGCCATGGTGTGCCGTATACAGACGGGCTTGAGAGCTCTGACCGATGGGTTGCTTGCTGATGAAGCCCGGCGTGAGAGTTTTCCCAGGGTGGAATTACCATACCTGTATCTGATGGGTTGGTTAATTCTCCACAATCCCCGGGTGATGTCTCCTGGCTCTGATAGCAGCTCAGGGGGAAATTTCTTGTTGAACTACAAGGATTCTTCCTGGAACGTGGACACCGTTCTAGATTGTCGGCTGGTATTTGAACCTCAGCCATGGCTGGAAGTTCCTCTGTACTCTCCTTCCCGTAGATCGCCATCAATTAGGGATGAGGCTTGAGGACTCGGGTAGAGAGAAGACCGATCTTTCTCCAGAGGATTTTAATTGGCTGGTTTGCATTAGACCCTCCCATCTCCTGTACAGGAGTGAAGACCATTGCTTCTTCGAGCCTTATTTGCCTAGTCGGTTCGCCAGGCAATTTGGGTACGGCCAGCTGCACGTGGGCAATGCCGTCACCAGCTTCAGGTCCAGAGGTGGGCTCATTGATGGAGCCAGAGGATGGCGGTATTTCATCACGGGTTGCACAGGAGCAGCCTTCGTCGTGCCGGATGTCACCCCCTCTACGGAGCTGCGCATCCTCCATTCTTACGCCCAGTTTTACGTGGCGATCAACACCTTCCACCGTGATTTCGATATACGCGGAAGTCTTAGGGTGTCCTCTCCCATTGCCGGGGAAGGAGTTGAAGTTCCCTCGGTTTCTCCTGATGAGGGTGAGGAGTTTGATACCCCGGATGAACCCCTGGAGTCGATGCCGGGGTGTGAAGTGCCTCCGCCTGCGGGGGCTTTGGTAGTTTCTCAGAAGCGAAGGGCGCCTGTTCCTAAGGAGGCTTCTGTTCGTAAGAGGAGGAAGGAGACAGTTGCTCGTCCTTTCTGCATTTTTGGTGTCGAAGCTACCGGGAGTGGGCCTACATCTCCCCATGTCGGGGATGAGTCTTTGGCTGGAGGTTCCTCGCCTTTTAGAGAGGGACCCTCTATGGTTTCGGTTGGCGGGGCCGGAGGATCTTCGCTAGGGGTCGCTGCTGTGGCTACTGCTCCGGGTAGTGGAACGAGATCGCCTAGGTGGCCATGGCAGATGGGAGGATCCTTCCCTGGACCCGCAACGGATAAAGCTCCTGCTGTGCCTAGCGAGATTCCAGTTGACGAACCTCGACCGCGTCTTGGTGGAGATTTGGAGGAATTCTGGGCGATGTCAGTTGGTCCACCTCCTTTCCCAGGTATGATAGTTCGCATTGCGTCCTTAGAGCGAGGTTTAGCTGCCTCGGCTGCAGATGCGCCATATATACCATTGGCCCCGGGTAAATTTCGTTTTCATGTCTCCTTTTAGAAAGGTTACCGTTGTACTGATGTCGACTTTCGGGTTCTTTCTTCTCAGGGGATGGAGCCCACGGGGAGTGTAGCGTTGAGCCGCCTTCCGGCTCTGCTCCGGCCCCTGGTGGTGATACGGAGGCACCTGATCCTGAGGAGGAAACACCTTCGGGGGCTAGCTCGCCCGGAGTGGTTTCGTCGCCTCGAGAGGAGGATGAGCCTGTCACCGTGACCTTGTCTTCGGTCGCACCAACCGTCGAGGCGGCAGCTGTGGCTACCTCGTCTGCAATCGTCTCTGGTGGGGGACTCGCTGATATCGCGATCTCTCCTGGCGTTCAGTCGGATTTAGTTGCGCTGACTGAGCAACATACCAGCCTCTTTTATACCGGTTTGGGAGCGATGATATCAATGGTGTTGGCGAAGAGTCTGGATTTCGAGCGCCTGAAGAGAACTGCCCAGTTCTCGATCGGGGTTGTCAGGGAGTTCGGTGATTCCGGGGGAGCCGATGCCCTGGAGGCGATGGTTAATGGTTTAGAACAACCCATTAACGAGTATTTGCGGTTGGCTCAGGGCAGTCTTGATGCTGAGGCCCAGACCAGATACGGTTTTATGACTGCACATCTTGCCAAACGGATGGAAGACCTGAAGGAACTTCTTCGAACTCGCCAGCTGGAGGTGATTCAGAGGAAAGCCGCCGTGGATGAGATCCTCGCCCTCCAGACAACGTGCCAATCCGAGCATGAGGGGAATGTAGCGAGGATTCACAGGTTGAGGGAGAAACTCGCTCAGGCAGAAGAGTGGGCTTCCCAGTCGTTGGCAGGCTTGGATGTGGTGGCCGATCGACTGAGCACAGCGCGGCGGGATCTGGATCGCGCGGAAGGTGCCTGTGCAGGCGTGCGTCGGACGATAGCCGAGCTGTCCCATTCGAGTGACAATGAGGCACTGCTGGAGCGGGCCCGTGCTGATGCTCTGGCCATTAGGGATGAGAGGATGGCCGTGCTAGCGCGGCAGCTCCGTGACATGACTGCTCCGCCACAATGATGTACTCTTTTTGCCCCTCTTTTTTTTTTGCTTTCCCAGATGTAATTTTGTTCTTTCTTGGGAATAAAAAGAGACTTTTTCCTAACTTTGGACCCATCATTTCGGAATGTAAATGACAGGTTAGGGCGAGAGTGGTATCAGAGGTAGTATGGACGTGATAAACTCTCGGTAAACTTCAGCAGGGCACGTCTATTCAGAGGTCATATGGACATGATAGAACGTGCTTTGGCCAAGTTTTGTAGGTAAAGTACTATCAGAGGTGAGATAGACGTGATAGGCTTTACTAGAGTTTACAGCCCAGAGGTAATATGGACATAGCTGTTTTGTGGGCCTATTACTTTTTGCGCACCTAGGTGCAAGTAATAGGTTTGAGGACAAGCCCTGCTAGAGGTAATATGGACGTAGCAGATTTTGTGGACCTAACACCACTGGCGTACTTAGATTTAGTACGGGTGTTAGTTGAAGTGACGATCGATATCAGAGGTGATAATCGATGGTCAGAATCTTGGAAAGCCTGTTCAGAGGTGATATGGACATGGCAGATTCTCCAAGGAAATACAGTTCAGAGGTGATATGGACATGACTGATTTGTGGGCCTATTACTTTTTGCGCACCTAGGTGCAAGAAATAGGTTTGAGGACAAGCCCTGCTAGAGGTAATATGGACGTAGCAGATTTTATGGACCTAACACCACTGGCGTACTTAGATTTAGTACGGGTGTTAGTTGAAGTGACGATCGATATCAGAGGTGATAATCGATGGTCAGAATCTTGGAAAGCCTGTTCAGAGGTGATATGGACATGGCAGATTCTCCAAGGAAATACAGTTCAGAGGTGATATGGACATGACTGATTTGTGGGCCTATACTAGTTTCTTTTTTGAAGTAGTTTCGTCGGATTACGAGAATCTCGCCGTATTCCTCCTGAGTGGAGGAGATTAGGCGTAGTACTTCTTCAGGAATTTGCCGTTGATAGGAGCCATTAATAGGTCTCCATTGGGCTGGGCTAGTCTGTAGGCTCCGTTCGAGAATGTTGTCTCGATCACATAAGGGCCTTCCCACTTGGGCTGGAACTTGCCTTTACTCCTGTGAGTAAGAATCATCGGCCTTCTTACGGCTAAAACTAGCTCGCCGACTTTGAACACCCTTTCCTTTACTTTACGATTAAAAGCTCTGGAAATGCGTGCTTGGTAGAGCGCGATGCGCTGTTGAGCTTGGAGGCATTTCTCGTCTAATCCTTCTAGCTCCTGAAGCCTTAACAGGTCATTCTTTTTTTGAGTCAGCTCGTTAGCCACGGCTATCCTGAGTGACGGGATCTGGATTTCAATGGGAAGAACTGCCTCGCTCCCGTATACCAGTGAGAATGGGGTGCAGCCTGTCGGCGTCCGTACCGTTGTGCGGTATGCCCAGAGACATTCGCCCAGTTTTTTGTTCCAATCTCTTTTGTTTGAAGAGACGAACTTCTTCAAGATTTTGATAATGGTTTTGTTGAAAGCTTTCGCCAAACCATTAGCAGCTGGATAGTATGCCGTAGAGGCGATATTGTGTATTCGATTTTTATCGCAAAATCGATGAAACGCTTGGATGATGAACTGGGGCCCGTTGTCATAGATTATCCTTCGGGGGACCCCGAAGCGATAAATGACGTGATGCTTGATGAAGCTGATCACATTAGACGCCTTTACCTCAGCAAGAGGGATTGCCTCTGCCCATTTGGAGAAGTAGTCCGTGATGGCCAGTATGAACTGATGACCTCGGGAAAAAGACAGGTGAATGGGACCAATGACGTCCATACCCCATGCTTCGAAAGGCCAGGATGCAACTGTAGGATGCAGATGCTCAGATGGTCGGTGTATGAAGTCTGCGTGAATCTGACAGGCTCTGCATTGTTTTGCATACCGTATCGCATCTGTGATCATAGTAGGCCAATAATAGCCCATTCTCCTGATGCGATCCTGTAGCTTAGGACCGGGTTGGTTGTATCGTAACCCCAGCGGGAGGTAAGGCATTCTCTGAGTGAGGAAGCGGAGGAACTTCTGACTCTTGATCCAGCGCGGGCTCTTGGCTCGGGTGGGATGGTGGTAAGTCCACCCCCACACGTATCTGAGTCGACGGGACCGATGCTTGAGCCATGGTAGCTGCGTGCTGAGTTAGCATCATCTGGTGCATATTTTCCATCATGGATTGTATTTGTTGCAGAGATGTTTCCAGCGTGGTGAGGCGTTGTTCCGCGTCTCCTGACGGTGAAGCTTCCTCGCGTTCATCTTCAACGGCGTAGGCTTCCATCTCCCTGGGCGTCATTGAAGGATTAGTATAGGTCGCTGTAGAAGTCGACTCTACACTTTCTGCTTCTGATTCTTGGCGACCCCCAACGTCGGAATCGGAAGAGGATGGAGCTGGCTGTCGTGACTTTGCGCGAGTGTTCTGGAATACTCCGGTTTCAGTGTCACTGAACCTCCTTCGGCTCGGGGGCTTGGAGGGATGTTGTCTTGAACTCGACCCTCCTCTACGCAGGTGTGAGGCCATGTTTACAGGCGCATACGCGGGTTCCCCTCCCTGGAAAGACAGAGAGTAGCCCAATCGGTCGAAGACCGATCGTTTTGTTTTGGGACAGCAGCAATTAATCACAACCTTGTGGCTATTACAATGATGCTCGCTAGGAGGCGTAATAGACATGTTGGAAGGTCCCCTCTCTTTACGCTTCTGGACTAGATACTTGCGTAGGTCAGGAGGAGTTGCCGGAGAGGCCCTTAGTCGGCCATTGGTTTCTCGCGTGATCCGGAGGGTAGGCATTCTGTTCCTTCGCTGGCGTGGAGGCCGAGAGGTTAAGTAGCCTGTCGCTTGCTTTCCTTCGCGGAGATCACAGCGCTTATCTGGTTTACCGTAGAGGTCAGATGATGTCTTGCGCGTGGAGCGAGATCTGTTCTTCCGTCTTGGCGCCGAGGCACCATCGGAAGTTCTGTCTGTACCGCGCGGAGCAGGAGACAGATTTCTACGCGTAAAGCGCAGTAAAGGCTTCTGGGTTAGCGCTGAGACTTCGCCCGAAGTTTTGTCTTTACCGCGCGTAGCGGGAGACTGTTTCCTACGCGTAAAGCGCAGTGGATTCTTTGGGGTTAGCGCTAAGGCTTCGCCCGAAGTTTTGTCTGTACCGCGCGTAGCGGGAGACTGAATTTTACGTGCGGGGCACGGAGGGAGCGTCGCTACAACCTCGTTGGCCGAAGAGATCGGAGAGATCGGAGAGATCGGAGAGTCCGGAGAGATCGAAGAGTCCACAGGAATAGTAGAGGATGTCTTGGGCATCCACACATTGCGCAGCTTCTTGTTGTCCTGGACGGAGAGAGGGCGAGAGCTACCCCCGGCTCGAAGCATGTCTTCGTAGGCTGACTGGTCGAAATGAACGACCAGCGTCTTCTTCACGGTTCCCACGGATACCGTATCGTGTTGAGCAATTACTTCCTCGTCAGAAGAGAAAGATGTCCCCAGCAGAGTCGCCATCTTGTTTGTGGTATTAAACAAAAGGAATGAAATTGTATTTCAATGACGGGGTTTATGCGAAACCCGCGCCCTTCTGTTTACAAACAAACTTGTATAATGTAATCCTATACGAGGATGTGGGAGTACAATTTATTTAATCTGGGTATAAATTGCTATAGGTGTCTGATCTGCGGTCGATCACTTTAGCCCTTGGACCATACGATGTTGAAGAAGTGCCGTGGAAGACAGGTAGCAGCTTCGAAGGTTGCAGAAGAGGTTGGACGCACGAGGCCAAGGTCGTCGATCCCTGCTCTTTGCCTGCTCTCCGGGCTCTCTCTCTCTCTCTCTCCCTCTCTCTCTCTCTCCTTGGACGGTAATTCTCTCCTGGATGATAATTCTTTTTCTGCCCTTTTTCCCATTGATAGGGGTCTCTATTTATAGAGTTTGGTGACAGTGACCACTCCGTCGGTGTAAAAACCGAGGAGTGGGAAGTACAACACCCTTTTACACAACGGTTAAAGTAACCAATGCCTGCGTATGGATGATCTTTTGAATGAGCGTATGACGCGGGTCCAACTAAGGGAACACAACGCGTACTATTGCTACGAAGATCACGGCGTAAGAGCCACGCAGGTAGGTATCCCGTGTGTAGAAACGGTTGGCGTAGAAGCCAAATGACTGTCACCCTGGCACAGAGGCCAGATAGGCATAGAAGCCGAATAGGCGTAGAAGCCGGATAGGCGTTGAAGCCGGGTAGGCGTAGGAGCCAGAGAGGCGTTGAAGCCGGAGAGGCGTTGAAGCCGGAGAGGCGTTGAAAGCCGGATAGGCGTTGAAGCCGGAGAGGCGTTGAGAGCCGAAGAGGCGTTTGAGAGCCGAAGAGGCGTTGAGAGCCGAAGAGGCGTTGAGAGCCGAAGGGGCGCAGGTCTTGAATGGGCGTAGAAGCCGCTGCGTACCATGCCCGAGTGCTGACGTGGACGTCTTAGCCGGAATCACGGCTTTCGAAGATGTAATCAAATCTTCTACAGAGATTTGCCATCATCCTGTGCATTAAATGCGAAGACGTGTTTCGAAGGTCTGCAGCCCTTCTGTGCATCCGTTGCAGAGACGTGCCTTGACTGAACCTGTCACCGCTCCGTGCAATTAGACGTAGAGACGTGCCTCGAGCCCCGTACGATGTGCAACTTTTGACGTGGCAGGCGGTTTGTCTACTGCGGAGCGTAAACCGGCTTATGCCTGCCTGTGTAAAACAATGCAGCGTATCCCTCTGTGCACAAAAGAGCGGTTTATGCTGAGGGGACGTTAGTAAACGATGGTTCGGTGGTATCCTAACCCAATCCTCTGCATTAAATGCAGGGATCCGCCATCATACTGTGGTGTGCGTCCCGAGGGGTCTGTGCCTGTTTTCAGCCGTCGTCTGGGTCGCCGTGCAGCACTTTTTGTCAGGAGTCAGAGGACAGGTTCACTGCGTGACTTGACAGGTTTATTTCGGGGAAGACGAAGCATTCCTCGTACGCTATTTTAATGCTGCTTTGAGAGCGGCTGAGTTTTTACGCCCTGGAGGCGATGGGGGGGGGTCCCGTCTACGCCGAAGCAGTTTTGGACGCGCTGCACCCTTGAGCTCTTACGCCTGATGGCACTGAAGGCCTTTGCTTGCGCTGCTCTGTATCAATACGCCGTGTAGCTTTTGCCAGCGTATTTTTTATGCTTCTACAACACCTAGCAACCCTTTTGTATTTGAGTGCCTTAAAGTTTGGGGTTTATAAATAAAGAAAAAGGAGTGAGGATTTGATGTGAAAAATTGGTGTTTGGTTTTGTAGGATAGAGAGGGTGTTGGATGTTTTGTATGAGCCTCATGATTGGGTGTGAGGGTTAAGTTAAGTCAATTTCACCAAATTAAATAAATATTGTGTCATAGGTGCTCTTAAATAAAATGAGAGTACATGGGGTCTCAATTGGGAGTGACACAAATATCATAGACGGTATAGGCTTGGTATTAGTCTTGGGCCCTTTAATTGGTTAGGCAAAATGGATTGAGTTTGTATCCCCAAATCGATGGCAACGACAAAGGTACAAGGCATAGATTAAAGAATTAATTTTTGTTACTGTAAACTTGTGCAATTAAAATAGAGCACAAGGGAGTATGTTTGCGAGTGACAGAAATATCCTATGCCTAGGTTGGCTCGTCTAGGTCAAGAGTGCAAAATTTGTTGGAAGGTAAAGGCTATTGTTGTACTCCAAATATTGTAGCAACATTAAGGTGCACAAAGAGTTTAAAATTAAAGAACCAGTCTACATAATCCTAATTTTTAATCCTTAGACAACCTGAAGCTAAACGAAAATTCTCACCAAATCCACTCTACCTAAAAATTTGTTGAGGGGGTTTACATCCTTCCTAACTTAGAAGAATTTTGTCCCCGAAATTAAAAGTAAAGCACGAATAAGAGTTGCGAGAATTAAAAAAAAAGTTTACAGGTACTTGAAATGCAGTACGTAATTTTATACCTTGGTCCTCAAATAAATGAGGGAAACGATGTCAAACAGAATCCTCGCACTTTCAGGTAGACTCGTCCGTCGAATGATGCTTCCATGCAACCCTGACCAGTCGAATAGTCTGTCCCCTCAAAACTTTCTCACTACGATCGAGTATCTCTACTAGCTGCTCCACATATGATAAAATGGCCAAATTATAATCTCTGAATGATCGAGCACGTGGCTAGGGTCTGCCACGTATCTTCTCAACTGAGATACGTAAAATACGTTGTGCACGCCTTCTAATGACGGAGGCAATGCAAGACGATAAGCTACTTCGCTAACACGCTCCAAGATGTCAAAAGTTTCGATGTACCTCAGACTCATCTTTCCTCTGCCCCAAAATCTGATGGTACCACGAGTAGGCGATATTTTAAAAAACACATGATCGCCTTCCTTGAATTCCAAAGGTCTACGGTGCGCATCTGCCGAATGCTTCTGCCTGTCCTACGCTGCACGCAGGTGGCTCTGAATCTGTTTCACTTTCTCCACTGTCTGTGTCACCAAATCTGGACCAAGTATCTGTTGCTCTCCCATGCCACTTTAATATACCAACGACCTGCACTTTCTGTCATATAGTGCCTCAAAAGGTGCCATCTGTATGCTTGCTTGGTAACTGTTATTGTTAGAGAATTTTACCAAATATATATGGTCCTTCCAAGATCTTCTAAAGTCGATCATGCACGCTCTCAACATATCCTCTAGTATCTGAATCGTGCTCTCTGACTGACCATCAGTTTGTGGATGATATGCAGTGCTGAACTTGAGGCGAGTTCCTAGACTCTCCTGCATACTCTGCCAAAAATGTGACGTGAATCTGGAATCACGATATGATACAATGCTGACAGGCACTCCATGTAGTCATACTATCTGCCTCATATACATGTCAGCCAATATCTCTGTGGACTGCCCAACTCTGAAGGTCAAGAAATGCACCGACTTAGTGAGTCTGTCCACGATAACCCAGACTGCATCTTTCCCGCTAGGGGTTCTCGAAAATCTCGTGATGAAGTCCATAGTAATGTGATCCCACTTCTACTCAGGAATGGAAAGCGGCTGTAATAGTCCTTTAGTCCTCTGATGTTCGGCCTTGACTTGCTGACAGACCAAACATCTCGCCATGAATCTCATAATCTCCCTCTTCATCCTATGCCACCAGTAGTGTTATCTCAAATCTCGGTACATCTTCGTACCCCCGGGATGAATAAAATAAATCTAACTATGGGCCACGGTCATCAACTCCTGACGTAGCTTGCCACTCGGAACATATAGACGATCTTCATACCTCAATGTTCCGTCTTCGTGAATCCGGAGTCCCATCTGTATGCCGACCTCTGTCCTCTCTCGCAGTCGTCGGAATCTCGCATCGGTAGGCAATGCTGCCTTGATCCTCTCAACCAATGTAGACTGAAGCTCTAGACTGACCAACTGTCCATCCATGCCTGGTAATACAACCTCTATCCCGAGCTCCTGAAGATCCTCTAACAAATGGCATTGAGTCATCAAAAAGTATGCCCTGGGCTTCTTGCTTAAGGCATCTGCTACAATATTCGCCTTGCCCGGGTGGTACTGTAACTCGATATCATAGTCTATCATCAACTCTAGCCAACACCTCTGTCTCATGTTGATCTCCTTCTAAGAGTAGACATACTTCAGACTTTTATGATCTGTGTAAATCTCAACCCCCTTTCCATAAAGGTAGTGCCACCATAGCTTTAGTGCAAATGTTACCGCAGCTAGCTCTAGATCATGTATCGGGTAATTCTTCTCATGAACCCTCAGGTGTCATGATGCGTAAGCTATCACCTTGCCATGCTGCATCAGTACACATCCTAGTCCTCTCCCAGACGCATCGCTATACACCACAATCCTCCAGATCCAGAAGGAAGTGTCAGGATCAGTGCTGTCGTCAGATGCTTCTTCAGCTCATCGAAAGCCGTCTGAAAATCCTCAGTCCAGATAAACTCCTCGCATTTACGCGTCAACCGTATCATAGGCACATCGATCCTTGAGAAGTTTTTCATGAACCTCCGATAATATCTGACAAGTCCAAGAAAACTCCTAACCTTCGTAACTGATGTAGGGGTAGGCCACGTCTCTACTGTGGCGTTCTTCTCCGGGTTAACTGATAGTCCATCTCTAGTGATTATGTGACCAAGAAAAGGTACCCTATCCAGGCAGAATTCGCACTTGCTGAGCTTGGCATACAGCCTCTCCTGCCTCAGCGTCTCTAACACGATTTTGAGATGCTCCTTGTACTCCTCCTGGCTCTTGGAATATACCAAGATGTCATCGATAAATGCCACCGCGAACTTATCCAAGTAATGGTGAAAAACCTTGTTCATCAGGCTCATAAACACGGTTGGCGCGTTGGTTAAACCAAACGACATGACTAGAAACTCATAGTGCCCGTACTTTATCCGAAAAGCTATCTTCGGAATGTCCTCATTTCTCACATTGATCTGATGATAGTCGAATCTGAGATCGATCTTCGAGAATACACATGCGCCACTCAGCTGATCAAATAAATCATCGATGTGTGGCTGAGGATTCTTGTTCTTTATCGTTACAATATTTAGCGTCCTGTAATTGATACACAAACATACTGTCCCGTCCTTCTTCGACACAAATAAGATGGATGCTTCCCATGGAGAAAAACTAGCCCAAATGGAACCCTTGTCTAAGAGATCATCTACTTGGACCTTCAACTCAACCAACTCTTTCGGTGCTAGTCTGTAGACGGGGAAAGTAACTGGCTCGGCTCCGGGAGTCAACTCTATAGTAAACTCTATCTCTCTGTCAGGTGGTAGGCCTGAAAGATCCTCGGGAATACATCCTAAAAATCTGATATAATGCAGGGGTACTTTCATGCCCCGATCTCCCTCTAGAATCGGCCATCCCCGCTAGGCGCGAATTACCGCGCCAGCGCTCCTGCGGGATGATCGTTTCCATCGGAACGTGATGCCGCACGAACCTGGAGTTGCGTTCGCGCAAGGAAAATACCAGAACGACTGTTGATAACTAGTTCACCAAGTCGATAGAGCGGAAACATTAAACAAAATAAGTATTGATGTAAAGTAAACTCTTTATTGATATTGAATAAGGTTACAAGCGGCGCTAGGCCGAGATTACAAGTCGCTCAAGCTCTCTTTCTCTAAGAATAAAGACGTGCCAAATGGCTTACAACTTGGGATGATACATAGGCGATGTTCCAATATTATGTCATGTATATGTGCTTCGGCTCCGGACGCAACACTCCAAGGCTCCAGAGCGAACTCTACGTCTTAGCGCGCACGAGGGGACATTTCGCACCGAACGAGGTCTTCCGTACCTTGCAAGCAATCTGGTGGGTTATCAGTACATAAATGCACTGGTGGGGAGGCTTCTCGCCCGCTCGAGAAATCCAACACGTTATATTAGTTATGTGCACCAACTATTAAGTAATCTTGCTATTCTTGCCTTAGGATCAATTTTATGCATAAGATACAAAGCCTATCTCATGTGGCAGTGCACCGTGCGATATACAAGAAATACGGCGATACTTACCAACTTACCATTTGTCCTTCCCAGCCCAAGTATAAAACCAAGTTAAACCCAGCACAAATATAGATATATAAAATCCTAAGATCGCATAACGAACACATGTATGCTAGGAGTGTGTTTCTAAACCAAGTGCATGATATACATAGTTTATAATACTCTTATCATTCTGTGTGACTCAGGTTGTGCAGATTACTCAGATGTCTTATACTCATTTTATACCGGCATGTTATACTTGTATAGGCATGTTTTACTCAGACTACTCAATTATTTTTCAAGCTTCTGGTTACTTTACATCTGCTACTTGCCACAAGTTTCTAATGAGCCCATACGCGGGTTGCCGCCACGTATGCAATA
Source organism: Iris macrosiphon (assembly GCA_036927795.1). Lineage (NCBI taxonomy): Eukaryota > Viridiplantae > Streptophyta > Magnoliopsida > Asparagales > Iridaceae > Iris > Iris macrosiphon. Next base: position 1,989,275 of record JAYESA010000007.1, on the reverse strand, counting down.
TACTAAAGACACAAACTTGGTCTTATGACTTGACGAGCCACCATGGACAAGATATAGTCTCGGTACGGGAATGGAATGCAACGCAGGTAGCGAGCCTCGCTACACACCTTCCCATCGGAAGCAACGACTATCTGAAATATTCCTGACCGGTTCAGATCGGCCCCGGCGCAACTGGCGTACCGTCCGCAGGAACCTGAATTCTGTGCATAGGTTGTCCATGACCATTGACGATCAACACTAAACTTTTATTATATGCAACACCTTAAGACCTTGAATGAACATAGCTACTTGACACAGTGTTTATACATTTTACTCGTTCAGAGATCTCAAGATCTGTTGTGTTCTATTCCATGCATTGTTTACGTTGCCGTCTTACTACTTATTGCAGTTCCTATTTTGGGAGTTGCCTTGGCGACCCAATGGTCCCGAAGACTTTCCATGTTTCTATTGTTTGGCTTGGAATGACCATTTTGATAGTCTTCTGCTACAGGTAAGTTAACCAGAATCTATGTTGTGCTTCTGTACCGAGGCCGTATCTATGTGACGAGCATTTCAAGACATATGGAGCAATGTACTTTAAAGAACATATAAGAAACAAAAGCAATACTACAAAGTAAAATTATAAGAACTGTAAATCGGGTCTACCATTCCGTTCAACCGATCTACTTCCATGTTCTATACAAAGATGTATCAGATGGGATTATTCCCTTCGCTAGATGTATTAAATTCTTTATTAGCATACAAGGGTTGATTCATCTAACAACTAGCATATATCAACCATATTTTAAGTGTGTTGTCTAAGCAAAGACAAGTTCATCGTAGCCACCAACCTTAACGACGATTCGTCTCGGTCGAGCGATACTCCGAGCGAGCCTCTGAAAGTCTAAGTCTGAACTCCTGAAGGGCCAAGTCTGAAATATTTTGCCTCAAGCAAGTATTCTCGCTGAGTAAAGCGGGTCGGGTCATTGTACTTGTGCCGTTTGAATCGGCTATCCGCATAGATGCGGAGCGGGTCATTACATTATACACCACTCAAAACAAGTCTCGTCCTCGAGACTTCCTGGGCGCAAATCGTTCTATCGCACACTATGGAATCTAACTCAAGCATGTCAATCTGTATCATTAGATCCGCTCGAACACAATTTCCTACTCACTTCTCATTCTGTGTCACGTGCATGCGGGGTCTGCCTTATTGAATGACTCTATCATTCAATCCAAATTCTGACTCGGTCTATACTGCGACATAGTACGGAACATATATCGCTTAACGCAGAGTATGTTATAATCTATCACAAATGATGATCTTGGGCTGAGGCAATCTTACTTTAGTTGCTATACTCGTCCATGCGAATCTGAACATTTTTATTTGCAGCTGCATTCGAGTTATGCATATCGTTAAGTCTAGATCGTACCCATATTCAAGGCGTCCCCCAAATATGTGTATTTCAACCAAGCTTAGTGACAGCTAAGCCGGACAAGCTACTCGTAAAAATCTTTCGAATCGTCGATCGCTTCGCTATCCGAATAACCGAACTCTGGTTTATTTTAGTTATTGTCTACTCCAATCTCACCCAAATTCATGTATTGCATTACTAGCAACGTACCTCTTCCAAGCAATAATTTAACTTGTTATGCCAACTTATCTCGAATATCACCAATTCCAATTCTAAGAGTTCCGTCAGACAATTCTCTAATACCGTCTTATTCCTCACCGTCGTTTAACTTATCCAACCAATCAATTATCACTCAAGTCCTATATTCTATTGCGTTCATTTTAATGCTAACGTCGCTAGCATACACTTCCAGTTCCAAGTCCTAACTCTAAGTCTCGTTGCCCCAGTTCTATCATTTTTTCGAACAATACTCTGAAGTCAGCCACTCCAGTTTAACTCAAGGCATAGGCTCGTCTGCCTAGCCACTAGGTCAGCTCATAAGGTTATAGGTACATTTTAAGTTCACGATTCTTATCGAACAAATTTGTTGTACGATACTCACTCCAATTTTCTAAGGTCAAACGATTGTTCTTTCGTACGGGGTTTTCTACCCAAGCTCGTTTCACTCAGATTTCTAAATATCAAGCACAAATCATTCTATCCACATCAACACATTCATTTGCACAATATCCAGGTTCGTTAGCAAAACCATTCCTAAGACACGTTCGTTCGTTCAATCAAATCTATGATATATCTACGTCGCAAGTCAAACTCATCGATTGTATAATCTATCTCCTCCATTACGTTTGATAGAATCCACCTATCCATTCTTTTCTAAGCCTAGACTACCAAATCATGATCCCATTCTAAACCATCGATGTATATCATAAACTCTAAGTCGTCCAATACGATCTACGTATCCGTTCATGAAACCATCCAGCATATCTTACTGTACGTTCTAGACTAACTCTTCCTCAAAAATACTTAGATTCCTTTGTATCCTGAAACCCGTCTTATCGTGTCGAACCACAAGTCAAGACGATCCTTTAATTATCACGCTCCGGTCTCCCGTAAGTTCAATTATCACCGTTGGACGTAAAATCACCACGCCAACGCTCCCACAAGACAAGAACGTCGAACAATATGGTTATCACCAAAATAATCGAGACACCTTATCATTTCACTTTGCTCCATCCAAGTTATATGTACTTATCCATCAGGTAATATCCGTTCATACCGTGATTATAATTTGTCTAGCAAAATCATCCAACTTTAACGTTTTTGTTTGATAAATCCATAGCCTACTTCCAGCATTACTCAAATAACTAAGTTTCAAATCTCAAACCCAAGTCTATTCACTTTTGATACATTCTATTTTATCGAGTTCATTTATAAAATCTTCGAACATGTCCCTGCAAGTTCGATCATCCCCGTCAGATGTGAAATCACCATGCCAGCGCTCCCGCAGAATAATCGATCTTGTCTGGGCCTGATGTCGAGTGTTACCTTGAACTTGACTCAAGATCGTTCGTCCAAGTCAAGATTATTTTCGTTTCCACCTTAATCATTGAACCAAGATTTTTTTAACTTGCATCAATCCATGCTATCTTCCAACCATTGATATGATATAAAGTCTCATAAATTTGAAACCGTAGCATTCGTACTCAGACCGAACTTTATCGAGCGATATCCTACTCAAATTTTCGTTCGTCCAAGTCAAGATTATTTTCGCATCCTCGATTATTCCATCTTAACTCAAGTTTTAAATTCGTTTGATTCAATTCAAAATCGCTCGTACGATCCACTAAGTTTTCTCGACCATGATATCAATTCCAAGTACTCTTTATTTCTATTCGATATAAGCCTTATCCCATGTTCAACTCATTCTAACTTGTTCGAATCAAATCATACAAGATTTCTTCGAATTCGCTTACTTGCTAAGCATTATTTATACTAAGGCTTCATACATTACGTCGCTTGCTGCTAGACCCGTTTAATACTCTGAAACCCATAATTCGTTCGAACATTTCTAAGTCGACCAATACACCACTCAGGATTCGAGCTATATCTATGAATCTTTATAGCTTATTTTTATTCTCAATTCACTTACTCGATCTTGAGACTATCGAATACACCACTAAAATTGAGTCATCTTATTAACTCCTGAATTGCTTATGCATCATTCACTCGTATATCCAATTCATTCCTTAGAACTACAGCACGGTCCCTATTCGCTGCCTTTATGTTCTTAGACTCGTACACACTTCTATCGGTAGTCCTTCATATAAACTATGTTTCGAGTCATAACTTATCGATACGAACAACCGTCTGAACTATACGTCAAAACCCAGGCATGACTCCCAAGATTCGCTTAAGCGATAGTCCGATCATGTTTCTATTGATAGCCTTTCTAAGTCAGACTTATCCTTACCTGAATGATATTCAAATCTCGTTCGCCAACTTGCTCGCACCCAAGGATCTTATCGTGCGATATTTAACACAACTTAGCCAAAAGGCTGTGTGCATAGGCAACTGTCCAAATGATATTATGTCTTGCACATTAATCCGCTTGGTGTTCTCGTATAGGCATTCAGGTTTACAAATAACTTGCAGATTCTAACATAAGTCTATTCCCACAAAGTCTGACATAGGGTGGCACAAAGGCCTTCGCTTCACAATTTCGTACTAGCAATCATATCATCCATATGCACTTGAAAATATTTAGACTCATTGTATGGAATATTTCGTTGGAACTTTGAGAGAGAGCGTCTGTAACATAACCCACGAATGAGCTTTTAAAACTTAGAGAATCGATAAAAAGTCCAAGGACGTAAAGCCATGCTCTTACCAATATGTCACGCCCCGATCTCCCGCTGGAATCGGCTGTCCCCGCTAGACGCGAATCACCGCGCCAGTGCTCCCGTGGAACGATCGTTTCTATCGGGACGTGATACCGCATGAACCTGGAGTTGCGTTCGCGCAAGGCAAATACCGGAATGGTTGTTGATAACTAGTTCACCAAGTCGATATAGCGGAAACATTGAACAACACAAGTATTGAAGTAAAGCAAACTCTTTATTGATATTGAATAAGGTTACAAGCGGCGCTAGGCCGAGATTACAAGTCGCTCAAGCTCTCTCTCTAAGAATAAAGATGTGCCAAACGGCTTACAACTTGGGATGATACATAGGCGATGTTCCAATATTATGTCATGTATATGTGCTTCGGCTCCGGACGCAACACTCCAAGGCTCCAGAGCGAACTCTACACCTTAGCGTGCACGAGGGGACATTCCGCACCGAACGAGGTCTCCCGTACCCTGTAAGCAATCTGGTGGGTTATCAGTACATGAATTCACTAGTGGGGAGGCTTCTCGCCCGCTCGACAAATCCCTCAACAAGTGTCCCCTCTTGCCGCAGTAATAGCAAGTGGGAATCACTAGTCCCTGCAAGGATGCTGCTCTCTGCTGCTGTGGTACCATGGAACATTTTGTAGGTCCTTTCTGTGGTGCTTGAACTGACGATGATGATGCATAGGAGCGCTTCAGACTGGCCTCCATCTTGTTGATATGATCTTGGCATCGGGTTGCTAACAGAACCTCAGAGTAGGAGGTGGGGGCTATAGATCCAATAAACCTCTGTGTCTCAAAACTCAGGCCTTTATAGACCTTCTCGGCCTTCTTCTCCTCAGTCAGAATCAAGTACGGGTCAAAATGGCTCAAACGGAGGAACTCCGCATTATACTCCTCAATGGTCGAACTGTCCTGCATGAGGTTTTGGAACCTGCTCCGAAGTTCTGCACTAGCAGTCGAAGGAATAAACCTCTCCTTGAAGAGCCTAAAGAACTCCTCCCAAGTGACCCGATCGGGCCCTAAATGCTCCTCTCTGAAAGCCACCAGTGACGAGCATTGCCGGTAAGTTGCATCCTGACAGCAGTTATCCATCTATGTCTTGGAAGATTGGTGGCCTCCAACTGGTGTTGAATGTTGCTAAGCCATGCAAGTACCTCCGTCTGCTCCTCTGTGCCAGCAAATGAAAGTGGTATCATACGAAGAAAGTCTATGACAGTCTCCATCGTCGACTGGCAAGCTGGTGGTGACGCCTGTCCCAAAGCCGTCACAATACTCTCTCTCAAAGACTCAGCCTGGCGCTGTTGGGTTTGCTGCTGAGCCTGCTGCTGGACTTGCTGCTTGGCCTGCATCATAGCGTAGACCATTTGGAACATCTGCATCCCATCCATGGGTTGCCCTGGTGGGAAGGGCATGTATGGCATCTGTGGGGGAATTAGAGGTGGTGGTGGCAATTATTGCTCCTCCTATCCTGCGTCCCGTAAGTCCTCATGATCTGCCTGGTGAGTAGACTGGTGCCCGTTCGAAGGCACCTTTGGCTGCCCAGATGACCGTCCCTGGGGATCTGGGGTAAATAGAAGAACCTGCCACAGTACCGGTTTCCCAGATAACCCGGCGTCACGGGGAACATCGCCCGACTGCGCGACACATTCGCTATAGAGATTGATAACTCTGAAAAAAGTCATGTTTAATGTTACACCCCGATCCCGAAAGGGTCATTCGTCCTCGCCGGATCCTTTACGGAACCGATTCATCCTCGCTGGGGCGTGATGCCGTGCGAGCCTGGGGTTGCGCTCGCACAAGGCAAGAACTTGCAGTTTTAGGAACCCATTTTGAAACACAATTTATAAAACACATTCACAGAGATTTGAACACAAGTGCGGAAGAAACATGCTTTTTCATTAATAATTCAGAGTAATTTATATAGAGTTTACATTGATGCACCTTCTCGGCTATTTGAATTGCATTACAAAAGATAACTCAAAATGCAGGGCGCGCTCCGTCAGATAGTCCACGTCGTTTGTACATTACGCCCTTGTATAGATTGAAGTCCATGCCTCCAAAATGAACTGACTCTAGCTATACTTCAAAATAGAGGTGCTCCTAATGCCTCCTCGCTATGCACTAGCGTTGCACCGTCTGATTGCCTGAAATAGTTGCCTACAACGTGGGTCAGTACTCAACTTGTACTGGTGAGCGGGATAAACCCACTTGACTAAATCGACACTAGCTTGTTAGGGGCAAGCATGCATTAAGATATCTTCTATAAGGAAACAAGTGAAATCAATTCATATCAGTTGCATGTTTTGATAGGAATGAAAATAGCATCGAATCCAACCAGTACACCGATTGCTTACTCAATCGATGCACGCCTTCCCTGCAACGAAACACAAGTATACTTACCATCTGCACAAGACAATAAGTTAGCATGCGTTCTATTCTATGCGGTCATTGGTGTGATCGACAACTTAGGGACATATTCCAAGCATTAGCGGCTCGTCCTATCAGCTCGGGTAGAAAGCCCTGCTGGAGGTCCCGTAATGCATCGTGACTAGCACGAATCAAATATTTTCCTCCGGATCGATACAGTTCCAGTGCCCCGGAAAGCCGTTTCGAGGAAATGCCAAACCTTGTGCACAAGTTGTCCCAAACCATGCAAATGCATGAATAATTCATATATCATACAATGCATCAAAATAAACAGAAGAAGTAAAGCAGCAACATATATATCTCATGCAACAATTCATATTTTCTCAAGCGGTGTTCCGATTCAGTTATCTCATAAGTCCAAACTCTATCCGAGGCACCAGGCCGCCACCAACAACCAACTTTCCTTTACAAACTACCCAAGTTTATAATGTGTGCAAGCATATAATAAAAATAGTCTACAATTCCCATGTTCCTTTCTTAGTGGTTGGCATGCCTTGTAGCTAAGGATTTCCTAGGCGTCAACCGGGCATCATCGAGTAAACGTTTGAAACATTAGAGATGTTGGCGTGAAGAAGTAGGAAAGAAGGGTGCAAACTACTCACTGGTTAAGGAAAAAGAGGCTGAAATAAGGAATCCCGCTAGCGACGATCAAATATCAGTTACGCGGACCTGAAACAACACGAGCACCGAGTTAGAATTCTTGCCTATCCTTCCTTACCGAACTCCCCAAAATCCAAGCTCCAAACGATAAAACCAGCAGCGAAAACCAAGCAAATCGAATGCAACACCGAATCAAAATCCCAAAGCGGTAATCAAGAAAATCAAGCAACCAAAACACGAAAACTATTGGACTCGTTTTAATAGAGGCCTTTCCATGAGTTAGAAAGGATCATCGCATTTCGTCTGTGGCAAGAAGATGCCAAGACCTAAGTTATGACTCAGACGGACTAGCCACAAGTCCAATTACATAGTGCTCGTCCTGGTCGGATCGGGATTTGAGGCAATACATAATATACCACTAAGAAAAAGTTTTGACCCGAAACTTAAGAACAAGCCCTACCTCCGACTAAATGAACAACGAAGGATACTTCTCCTTTATCTCCGATTCCATCTCCCAAGTTGATTTCTCAACTGTATGGTTTCGCCATAACACGCGAACCAAGGACATCGTACGGTTGCGAAGTACTTTTTCCTTACGATCCAGAATCTGCACCGGCTCCTCTGAGTATGACAAATCGTGCACAATTTCAATTGTTCGAAGCTAACCACATGACTAGGGTCATGCACATACTTTCAAAGTTGAGAAACATGGAATACGTCGTGCACTCCAGCCAAGGCGGGAGGTAGTACAATCCGGTATTCCACAGTTGCCACCCGTTCTAGTATTTCAAATGGGTCGACAAACTTGGGACTCAGTTTGCCCTTCATGCCGAAACGCATCACTCCACGCATCGGCGTCACTTTCAAGAAGACATGATCCCCGACCATGAACTCCAAAGGCCTACGATGGGTATCGGCATAGCTTTTCTGTTGGCTCTGCGCAGTGCGGAGTCTTTCCCGAATCATGCGAACTTTCTCGGCTGCCTGCTCCACCAGCACTGGCCCGAGTACCTGCCGCTCGCCGACTTTGTCCCAACAGATTGAAGATCGACACTTGCGCCCATAAAGTACTTCGTACGGTGCCATCTGGATGCTCGATTGATAGTTGTTGTTGTACGCAAACTCCGCCAACGGAAGGTGCGTGTCCCAACTAGTATTTAAACGATTGCACATAACCGTAACATATCTTCAAGTATCTGATTTGTTCTTTCTGTTTGGCCATCAGTCTGGGGGTGGTATGCGGTACTGAACTGTAGCTTGGTTCCCAAAGCAGACTGTAGGCTAGTCCAAAAATGAGATAAGAAACGTCTGTCACGGTCAGAGACGATAGAAGCAGGCACTCCGTGTAATCGAAAAATCTCGTCTATGTAAATATATGCTAACCGATCGACGCTCCAAGCAACTTTTATAGGCAGAAAGTGGGCTGATTTGGTCAAACGATCAACTATGACCCAAATCGCATCATGCCCCCATGGCGTCTTCAGAAATCCCACAATAAAATCTATAGTGATGTTGTCCCATTTCCACTCGGAAATAGCGAGGTTCTGTAGCTCCCCGACGGGCCTCTGTTGTTCAGCTTTTACCTGTTGACAGGCCATGCACTGTGACACAAAGGTTGTCACATCCCGCTTTATACCTTGCCACCAAAAGGTTCTGCGTAAGTCCATGTACATCTTAGTGCTCCCCGGATGCAACGAATACTTCGTATAGTGTGCTTCCATAATTTTTCTTCGGAGTTCAGGGTCGCTAGGGACGCATAGCCTTCCTTTCATCTGTAAGGCCCCATCTTCGCCTGCCACAAAGTCAGACGTCTTTCCCGTCGAGATCAATCTGCGTACCTTCGCTAGGAACTGATCGCCCTCCTGAGCTGATTTGATTCTATCACGTAAACTCGGTTCAAGATGGAGTGGTGCCAGCTGCACTCCTTGATGCCGAACTCGAAACTCGATGCCCATCGCCTCAAGATCTCGAAGTAAATGGTTGTTTATGGATAACGAGCCCACGTGCTTTCGACTCAGAGCATCAGCAACGACATTTTCCTTGCCCGGAGTATGAGCGATCGTTAGATCATAGTCCTTAATAAGTTCTAGCCAACGCCGCTGCCGGAGGTTCAGTTCTCGTTGGGTGAATAGATACTTGAGGTTCTTGTGATCTGTGAAAATTTTATAAGCAACACCATAAAGATAATATCTCCACAACTTCAGTGCAAATACAATCGCCGCCAATTCTAAATTGTGTGTTGGATAGTTTTTCTCGTGCGGCTTCAGTTGCCTGAAGGCGTACGATATTACCTTATCTTATTGTATGAGTACACATCCCAAGCCGATTCCTAAAGCGTTACTGTATATCTGAAACTCCTCTACCCCATCTGGAAGTACAAGAATCGGAGCTGAAACAAGACGCCGCTTAAGTTCTCGAAAGCTGGCTTCGCATTCATCACTCCATTTGTATACAATCCCTTTCTGAGTAAGGCGAGTCAAAGGCGAGGCCAGTTTAGAGAAATCTTTCACGAACCTATGGTAGTATCCTGCTTGGCCCAGAAAGCTTCGTACTTCGCTGGCTGACATAGGTTGTTTCTAGTCCACCACCGCCTCAATTTTCTTCGGGTCTACGGCAACGCCTTCTGCCGAGACGACATGACCAAGGAACGCCAAGCTGTTCAACCAGAACTCACACTTACTGAGCTTAGCGAACAACTTATGCTCTCGTAATATCTGCAGCACGATCTTCAGGTGTTCCTTGTATTCCACCTCGTTCTTGTAATATATTAGAATGTCATCGATGAACACGACGACAAACTTGTCTATGTACGGCCGAAACACGCGGTTCATCAGATCCATAAAAGCTGCAGGGGCGTTCGTCAAACCGAACGACATCAAGAGAAATTCATAGTGTCCGTAACGGGTCCTGAACGCAGATTTTTGAATATCATCTGGTTTGATTTTCAACTAGTGATACCCTGATCTGAGATCAACTTTAGAGAAAACTGTTGCACCTTGCAGTTGATCAAATAAGTCATCTATCCTTGGCAATGGGTACTGATTTCGCACGGTCGCCTTATTTAATTCTCGGTAGTCAATACACAGCCGCATGGATCCATCCTTCTTCTTTACGAACAGCACCGGAGTATCCCACGGAGAAATGCTTGGACGAATGTATCCTCGGTCCAACAGATCTTGTAACTGAACCTTAAGTTCTTTCAGCTCTGCTGGGACCATTCAATAAGGTGCCTTTGATATCGGTCGCGTATCCGAAAATGTGTCAATGCTGAATTTGATCTCACGATCAGGAGGCATTCCAGGCAGCTCGTCCGGGAATACATCGAGAAAATCTGCTATGACATCAGCCTGAGCTGCATTTACACTTTTCTGCCGGGTGTCTTAAACAGAAGCTAAGTACCCTTCACAACATGAATGCAACATACGCCTAGCCGAAATTGCTGATATCACCATTGCCGTCTTCGGTGCAGCGCTGTACGAATAGTAGAAGTCTGCCTCGCCGAGTAGACGAAATACGACTCGCTTCTCCGCGCACTCGATTGTTGCATGGCAAGCACCCAACCAATCCATCCTGAGAATAATATCGTAATCCTTAATGTCTAGTACAATGACATCTAAGGAAAGCTTCCTTCCTCCAATGCAAATATAACCATCCCTACAGATCGCATGGGCGGGCATGTCGACTCCCGAAGGTGTGCTTACGCAAAGATTCATAGTTAAGGGAGTAGAAGCTAATTTATGCTCAACAGTAAAATTAGCAGATATGAAACTATGCGTAGCACCTTAATCGAATAAGACTCTAGCGGACAATTCTCTGAAAAGTAATGTACCTATCACGACCTTTTCAGAGACAGATGCCTCATCCCGAGTCAATGCATAGACTCGGCCTTGAGCACCTTGACGTTCTGGGTTTACTGGCACAACATTGACATCACTTGCTGGAGGCCCCCTGTTCTGATTTCCATTGCTCTGATTTGGCTTGCCCTCCCGGCAGTTAAATTGTTTGTGGCCCAGACGACCACATTTAAAACATCCAGTAACCCGACATTCATTCACACGATGCCCTGATTTGCCGCACCTGCTGCAGTTCGGTGCCTGGGATTGACCCCTGTGATCAGACATGTGCGAACGCTTTTGTGCTCCAGACCCTCCCGTTTCCTGAGGACATTTATTGTTGTTGGTACGGGGGGTTTGCACCTCGACCTTTGGGGGATAGCGCCCAAAGATCCGCTCGCTATTCAGGGCTGCTTCGTAGCATTCCCTGTAGGTTTGATATTTTTAGTTGATGACGTCCCTACGCAACTCGTCATTCAAATCTTTCTGAAAACGATAGCACCACTCCTGCTGGTTAGGCAGAAAGTGCCCAGCAAACTTGGCCAGCTTAGCAAACACTGAGTCGTAATCGTCAACAGACAGACTTTCTTGCACCAGATTGCTGAAGTCGTCTTCCTTCTGTTGACGTACGGCCCGGAGAATATATTGTTCAATGAAGGCAGATTTGAATATTTCCCAAGTGATTTTGCAGTTGGGATTGGCATCATAAATCCCTTGCTTAGTTGCCTCCCACCAATCATGCGCACGCAGTTCTAGTTGAACCGATGCACAGGCCACTCGCTTAGATCCCCGGATGCCAACCAGATTGAAGAGTCCCTCCAGCTTCGCAATCCATCCCATTAACACGTCCGGTTCTGCCCGTCCGTTGAATGTAGGTGGATGCATTTTTGTGAACTCTGCTGCACGATAGGTGTTCCTAGCTGGAGGCTGAGTTTCTTCTGACTCATCCTCTACCGTCACAGCCGACGGCGTCGCTGTAGCTCCTCCGTTGCTGGGTACCAATGATGCAATCAGTTGCATCATAGTATCCATCTGCTTTTGTGGAGCAGCAAACTGCGTCTGAATATGTGCCTGCTGAGTAGCAGCTTGTTGTTGCTGCGCCTCCATGAGGTGCATTAGTCGTTCTGACATCCCGTTTGAACCCGCTCCTCCGGATTCTCCAGAACTTGTCGGATCGCTCTGAATAGGCTGAGTACTACTTGCAGCGGCAGTATTTTTCTTAGCCATTGCTACAAAAGAGAGTAGCTTGTTAACACTCCAAAATAGATAGATTTTATATCTATGGGCTCATTGTATAGGCGACTCATCTCATGCAGCGGACGCCGAACGCAACTCAATTGAGAGGCGCATCAAACTCCTTTATATTCTTTTGAAATCCCAAGGAAGTACAGCCATGCTCTGATACCAATATGTCACGCTCCGATCCCGAAAGGGTCATTCATCCTCGCCGGATCCTTTACGAAACCGATTCGTCCTCGCTGGGGCGTGATGCCGTGCGAACCTGGGGTTGCGCTCGCACAAGGCAAGAACTTGCAGTTTTAGGAACCCATTTTGAAACACAATTTATAAAACACATTCACAGAGATTTGAACACAAGTGCGGAAGAAACATGCTTTTTCATTGATAATTCAGAGTAATTTACATAGAGTTTACATTGATGCGCCTTCTCGGCTATTTAAATTGCATTACAAAAGATAACTCAAAATGTAGGGCACATTCCGTCAGATAGTCCACGTCGTTTGTACATTACGCCCTTGTATAGATTGAAGTCCATGCCTCCAAAATGAACTGACTCCAGCTATACTTCAAAATAGATGTGCTCCTAACGCCTCCTCGCTATGCACTAGCGTTGCACCGTCTGATTGCCTGAAATAGTTGTCCACAACGTGGATCAGTACTCAACTTGTACTGGTGAGCGGGATGAACCCACTCGACTAAATCGACACAAGCTTGTTAGGGACGAGCATGCATTAAGATATCTTCTATAAGGAAGCAAGTGAAATCAATTCATATCAGTTGCATGTTTTGATAGGAATGAAAAAAGTATCAAATTCTACCAGTACACCGATTGCTTACTCAATCGATGCACGTCTTCCCTGCAACGAAATACAAGTATACATACCATCTGCACAAGATAATAAGTTAGCATGCGTTCTATTCTATGCGGTCATTGGTGTGATCGACACCTTAGGGACATATTCCAAGCATTAGCGGCGCACCCTATCAGCCCGGGTAGCAAGCCCTGCTGGAGGTTCCGCAATGCATCGTGACTAGCACGAATCAAATATTTTCCTCCGGATCGATACGGTTCCAGTGCCCCAGAAAGCCGTTTCGAGAAAATGCCAAACCTTGTGCACAAGTTGTCCCAGACCATGCAAATGCATGAATAATTCATATATCATACAATGCATCGAAATAAACAAAAGAAGTAAAACAACAACATATATATCTCATGCAATGGTTCATTTTTTCCCAAGCGGTGTTCCGATTCAGTTATTCCATAAGTCCAAACTCTATCCGAGGCACCAGGCCGCCACCAACAACCAACTTTCCTTTACAAACTATCCAAGTTTATAATGTGTGCAAGCATATAATGAAAATAGTCTACAATTCCCATGTTTCTTTCTTAGTGGCTGGCATGCCTTGTGGCTAAGGATTTCCTAGGCGTCCAACCGGGCATCATCGAGTGAACGTTTGAAACATTAGAGATGTTGGCATGAAGAAGTAGGAAAGAAGGGTCCAAACCACTCACTGGTTAAAGGAAAAGAGGCTGAAACAAGGAATCCCGCTAGCGACGATCAAACGTCAGTTATGCGGACCTGAAACAGCACGAGCACCGAGTTAGAATTCTTGCCTATCCTTCCTTGCCGAACTCCCCAAAATCCAAGCTCCAAACGATAAAAGCAGCAGCGAAAACCAAGCAAATCGAAAGCAACACCAAATCAAAATTCCAAAGCGGCAATCAAGAAAACCAAGCAACCAAAACACGAAAACTATTGGACTCGTTTCAATAGAGGCCTTTCCATGAGTTGGAAAGGATCATCGCATTTCGTCCGTGGCAAGAAGATGCCGAGACCTAAGTTACGACTCAGACGGACTAGCCACAAGCCCAATTACATAGTGCTCATCCCGGTCGGATCGGGATTTGAGGCACTACATTTAAGATCAGCGTTTAGAAATTAAATAGGATAAAAATTAGCAAAATAAAATAAAAATAATGGTGTTATGTGAAATACTCTAGCATGTAGATGAGATCCTAATATCTATTCCTAATTGCAGGCTCGCTTGGCACAGTTATGTAACCAAGATGATTTAAATCGGACCTGCATGTGCTACCACAAAAACTATGTCACGCTCCAGTTCCAAAGATAAGAAACTGAGCCACGTAGCATTGGCCAGCGGGTACACTCCGATGGACATCCCAATCTAATGGACCCGTTGGAGTGCACCTAAGCTGTAAAGTACAATAATATAACCCAATATTAAACATAAGGTATGTAACTAATCTCATCCACAAACATAAGAATATGAAACACATAGAGAAAATAAGTCTACTAATGTGCAAAAAGAAAATAAGTCTGAAAATGTATCATAATACAATACGGATAGTCACACGGGGACAAATCTTCTAATACAAGTACTGAATGAAAGGAAGCAATAAGATAACTAGGACCGATATCTTCTAACTAGATAATGATACCGGACCCAAGGTGAAGTCGCTACCGGTGACCAAGCGAAGTCCTCGGAAAGGATCTCATCCTCTGCTACAATTCCTGCTCCTGGATATACACCCGGTCCGTACTCCTCCAGGTAGTCCTCCTGGCCTATGGCTGAAAGGAAACCAGGTCCTCAGAGGGACGTAACAAGGTACAAAAATAGCATGCCATAGTAAAACAGAAAGAAAACATGTGATACGTCGGTATAATCTAGAATAACCACCTAAGTGAGACACAACTTGAAGACAATGTTCGACACATGGGCTTTTCAAATATAAATTCGTAGCTCCGAGGCAAAGAGACACACGGTGCTTACCCGTAGCTCCGAGCACAGAGACACACAGTAAGTACTACGACTCCGGATACAGGATATATATATATATATATATATATATATATATATATATATATATATATATATATATATATATATATATATATATATATATAGTGCATGCGAAGTAGCCCAAGCGCCTAGTAATTATATTTCCCTCCTAACGCGGTCAACGAGACGCATCCGCAGCTCGATGAGCCTGAACCTCTATCTAAACAGTCTCGTCATACTAAAGTAACTAGCAGCAATCACGATCCTATAGTCATCACAAGTTTCGGTCATGCTGACACTATCATGATACATGAAGTCTGGCACGATGACAGTGTCTGATTGTGATATAGGGTTCCGATGTAACCAAGTAGGTGCATAAAGGTATCGAGAAACATCTAACAATCGATACTAGACATTATCGACGAACGTCTGCACCCGATATGACCCAGACACTAAGTAACAATTTTGATCCAAAGCGCACATAATATATAGATAAAATAAATAAGTAAAACTTGAACTGAGTTATAGAATGGCAAGATACACTTGCCTGGATCCGGATGTTGAAGGCGAAGCTCCGGTACAACGTCCAAGTCCGAGGATACCAAAGTACCTAGAGATGATATATAAATTACTTAATAATCTAGCTCGAAACTATCTTAATGAAGAGATGTCATCATGAACTAAAATAGATTTTTGTCTTAGTTACAAAGCTCACATCTAAGGTACTAACTAGAGTGTTGACCAAAGTTGACTAGGGGAACGTTATGATAAATACGAAATTATTAAATAGCATAACGTCCATAATACTAGTATTCATCCAGTGTAGATTTGGTCATCTATAAATAATGTTCATATTCCCATCCTCAATCATACCATCATTCCTATCTAATAAAATTTTATTGGCACAACACCTTCAAGTCTGTACATGCAAAAATACTTAAGTCTGAATTTATATTCTAATCATCTCATGATCCCAAACACTAAACCAATAACGTTTATCATGTTTACATTCCTCAAATATGTATTTAATTAAACATGGGCTAATCAACAATCCAAACTTTCATAACTCGCTATTCAATGCATACTAATCAAATCATGTATACGACCTAGCATGGCATCCATCTATTTTTAGAACATAATCACATCATCCTCATGCATCACATAGCCATATAACCCTATACATTCATGTTAGTATTATGGAAATAGCTCTTATTTAGTGTTATTTAACAAGTATTAACAAGCATTTGTCAATAGAAACAATGGAGAACATCTAAACATAGCTAGGTGATCATAAGCAACATGAAAAGTTGATGAAGAAGAAGTATAATAATAATAATAAGTTACCGAGGTGGGGGGGGGGTGGCTGTTGGTGGTGGCAGCGGCGTTGCGGTGGCTGCTGTCGGTGGTGGTGTTGACTGTGGTGGTGGTGCTGGTGTCGACAATGGTGGTGGTGTTGACTGTGGTGGTGGTGCTGGTGTCGACAATGGTGGTGGGGGGTAGTGCTCGGTGGTGGTGATGGGAATGGTGATGACGACTGTGGTGGTGAGGGTGGTGCTCGGTGGTGGTGATGGTAGTGGTGCTCGGTAGTGGTGGGAATGGTGGTGTTCGGTGGGGGTGTTGGTGATGGTGATAGGGAATGGTAATGGCAATGGTGGTGGTGTGGTGGGAATGGTGGTGTTCGGTGGTGGTGTTGATGGTGGTGATGGGGAATGGTAATGGCGATGGTAGTGGTATGGACATTGGTGGCAGCGGTGGTGATGTTGGTGGTGAGGTTAGTAGTTGTGGTGGTATTGGTGTAATGCTGGCCGGGTCCAGCAGCTGTGGTCGAGGTGGCTGCTATGGTGAAGTCGAAGTGGTGGAGGATATGGTGGTGGTGGCGTGATGAAGGTGGTGGTGTAGCTGCTGTGTCAGTTGAATGGGGTGGTCCAGTGGTGATGATGGTAGAGAAGAAGAAGAAGAAGAAGGAGAGGAGGAGGAGGAGGAGAAGAAGAGTGGGAAGGAGGAGGTTCGGCTGATGAGAGAGGGAGGGGAGGAGAGAGAGTGAGGTGAGGTAAGAAAAGAGTTTCCTAGGGATTAGGGCAGGCCACATGGGGATGGGTGTGTGTGTGTGTGTGTGTGTGTGTGTTAAAATAGGGGGAATGGGTGGTTGTGATAGGGGGAGGATTAAATCAAGGGCTATGATTTAGTATGAGTGAATAGTACTACGCAAGGGTGAGGGTGTAGTGAGTGTCCGGTCACATGACCAAGGAATGAGGCTCTTCATTTGGTTTTTCCCAATAAGAGTTTGACACCTAGCAACCCTTTTGCATTTGTGTCCCTTAAAGTTTGAGGTTTACAAATGAAGGAAAAAGAGTGAGGAATTGATATGAGAAATTGGTGTTTGGTGTTTTGTAGGATAGAGAGTGTGTTGGGTGTTTTGTATGATCCTAATGATTGGGTGTGAGGGTTAAGTTGGAGTTAAGTCATTTTTACCAAATTAAATAAATATTGTGTCATATGTGCTCTTAAATAAAATGGGAGTACATGGGGGTCTCAATTGGAAATGACACAAATGTCATGGACGGTGTAGGCTGAGTATTAGTCTTGGGTCCTTTAATTGGTTAGGCGAAACGGATTGAGTTTGTGTCCCCAAATCGATGGCAACGACATAGGTACAAGACATAGGATTAAAGAATTAATTTTATGATTGAAAAGTTGTGCAATTAAAATATAGCACAAGCGAGTATATTTGTGAGTGACAGAAATATCATGTGCCTAGGTTGGCTCGTTTAGGTCAAGAGTGCAAAATTTGTTGGAAGGTAGAGGCTATTGTTGTGCTCCAAATATTATAGCAATGGTAAGTTGCACCAAGAGTTTAAAATTAAAGAACCAATCTACATAACCATAATTTCTAATCCTTAGACAATCTGAAGCTAAACCAAAATTCTCACCAAATCCAGTCTACGTAAAAATTTGTTGAGGGGGTTTACAGGTTCACGGAGTCATGACATTGGTAAAGGGGAAAGCCATTTCTTTTCTATGTTTGGATGTAAAAGGAATGTAAGAGGAAAGAAAAGTGATTGATTTCCAATAGAAAGAAAAATAGGGAAGAAATGGCTCCCTCCATCCACCTAAGAATTCACTTTTCCACCTTAAGTATTCACTTTCTCTCACAATTTAAATTTTTGGCATTTTCAAACACCGAAAAGAAAAATCGATGGATTATAATTTTCCAAAGAAAAGAAAAGAAAAGAAAAAAGAATTAATTTTCTTTTCTTTCCGCAAACCAAACGAGGCCTAAATGTCACATAAGGGGGCAAGATCAATGGCAATTTCATGTAGATTGTCCTCTCCATAGTGGTTGCCCCTATCTCACTTCCGATTGTATGCTCGAGTTTGGTGATGATATAAAAGAAGTTTAGTCCTACGTAGAATAGAACGTAGAAGGATGAGGTATACATATATAAAATTGGTCGGCACACATACATATCACACAAAATCTGGATCAACTAGTTACAAATAATTAGACTAATTTCCTGAAGGGAAAAAGAAGAAGTTCTAAGGCTATGTATATGAAAACAGGTTTTCAAATATTGTTAATCAAATGTCTGCCAGCAATACTTGCAACTAAAGAAAGGACAACTTTATTAGGTGGCGTTTGGTTCAAGTTTTTGAGGATTAAAAATAAGTTTTAGATTCATTACCTTTGTTTGGTAAGTGTATAATTGTGCATTAGGGAGGAATATGAGAGGTTTCATATTTCTATGGTTGTGGGAAAGTAATTCCCAAAGTTTCTCTTGGAAATTGTTTTATTTTTCTATGAATGTTGCTTGAATATTTTGTTTGGACAATAACACCCCCGCTTTACTTCCAAAATTTTAACTTCTATCCCAAACATGTAAATTTATGTAATAGAAAAATGAAAGGGTATTTATGAAAAAATAAAAAAAATAAATATTCCTTTTTCATATTTCCAAACTAATATAACCAAACATGACTATGGAAATGTTGAATTCATTTTTCATAGAAAAGGAATGAAAAATAAATTCCTAGAAATACAAAACCTCCATCCAAACGAGCCCTTAATCCCTTGAAAGTGTCTCTCTAAACTATTCATTCTTATGTGACAGCTGACGTGACATGTAAATATTATTATGAGTCATCTAACATGACAGTTGATAACAAATTTTTAACCAAAAAATTAATAACCCAAAATTTTTAATATTAATATTAATATATTTTTTTTAAATTTATTATGTCAGTTGTCGTATTAAACGCCACGTTGACTTGGCTACCACATAAGAACATATAATTTGGATGAATACTTTGAGGGATTAATAACACATGCAAATATGAACATCAGCCTTGGTTGCAACATTTACTGAGCTCTTTGCTGCCTCTTCTCTATCCTGGCTAGCTTGACAATCAGAGGTATGCCACTTTTGCTATGCTTTCCACTTCCTTTCTTGCTTCTTATGAATATGGGCTCTCTCGATGTATCACATCTTTAGTCACTTTCATAATCTCAGAAGCAAGAATGGTGCGAGTTGTCTGTTCTTTTCTTGTATGCTTTTTCTTGGTTTAATTCTTCACTATGTAATGGCATGCAGTGGAAGTTAGGCATCACCCAATTGAAAGCAAAAAATTGGTGCAATGCCTGGCTATTGAGGAATATAAACCTGCATATATATATATATATATATATATATATATATATATATATATATATATATATATATATATATATAAAAAGAGACTCACAAATCATCAGTTGCTTCTCTTAAAATTATGCTTATCGTGACTTGCTACAAATGTTGTTACACTGAGTTTATAAATTTAATTGTATCAGTTCACTGAGTTTATAAATTTAATTGTATCAGTTCAAAGATCAACGCATAGGTTCATCTAAAAAAACACATAGGTTAAATAACAACACATGGGTTAAAAAACAACAAATTTCGTTTTATTTCTTTAGACCATTTATAAAGGTACTACAGAAGTTGACCGGAGTTGGCTCAAGGTGTATAAAAGGACGGACGGTCCGAAATTCATTCTTGGTCCGGCCCGATCAAATCAGGTCCGGCCGGCCCAGATCCGGTCAACCGACCGACCCGCTCCGGCCCACTCCTCCTCACGGGTCTGGGCTTGGAGGATCCAACCCGCAAGTCCAGTCCGGCTTGGCCCGGTGTCGTCTTTGTTCGGGCCGGCTCCAATTCGATCGACCCGGTTGACCCGGTTCTGGTCTGGTTCATATATATATATAAAGTTAAATAAAATTTTTTTATACATTTTTTATAAGTTACTCAAAATAATTTCAAAAAAAATGTCAACTTATAAATATTTTAATTTATACTTAAAGTTATTAGTAACAAAAAACCTATAAATTTTAACTAGAATTTATTAACTTATATAAGTTATATATGATATATGATATATGATATAGATTATATATATATATATATATATATATATATATATATATATATAAAATAAAATAAAAAAATTGGGCCGATCCGGTCCGACCGTGAACCGGTTCGGACCTAGATCGGTTCGGCCCGGTCCACCACGGACAGGGTCATGGGTCCGGGTTGGGTCGGGTGCCAATTCGATCGGGCCGGCCCGACCCGCTTTTGGTAACGGGTTGGGCCCGAACCGACCCGAACTCGATCAAACCCGGTCAAAGCAGGCCTCGGACCGGGCCGGGCCGACCCATTAAACATCTTGAGAGCTGGTACAATTTTTTTTTAGCTTGGATTATCAATTTTGACAGTCCTATATACAGTTAGGACTGTCAAATTTTTGACAATCCTGTAGTGTGAGGATGGATAGTTTAGAACTATCAAAATTTTGAATGGTTAAAATTTTGAAAATCTAAGCTGGAACCAACTCCGATGACTTCTGTAGTGTCTTTATATATTCTCTTTCTTTACTAGCTTTTAAAACTCATCAATAAGGAATGCCTCATCAAGACCGAGCATATGAACATCAGTACGCAAACTTGTAGCCTCTACCAAACTTCTGACTATTGCCATCTTATCATAACTGTAACAACAGTGGGAAGGTGGTGGCTGAATTGAATGAGCATGCACTCTGCATGTCTGTCAAACCATATATGCAGACATGGCCAGCTCCCTCAAACAATAGAAGCTTTGCTTTGTTTGTGAAAGAAATTAATTAAAAAATGCAACCCCCTAGCTAGGACGTCACCATCCACCAAACCATATGGCCTTAACTGCATCAATATTTTCTTTTCTAGTACAAACATTTAAAATATTTAAGTGATGAAGGAAACCTAGAAAAGTCCATGGTAGAACTATTTTTCAAATCAGAGAGTATTTACGAAAGAACCGAGTAAAACGTACAAACTAAAAAACGTCAAACACAAATCGCAGACACATAGATTTTTGACGTAAAAAATTCTTACGAAAAAATCACGGGACGATTGGAGTCCAACCCTGAAAAACCTTCACTAACAACTAGCATTCCTATTATAGATAGGAATATCCAATCCAAATCCAAATCCAAATCTATTGACATATTCTATTATATGTAGGAATATCCAATCCAAATCCATTTAGATATTCTTATTATATTTAGGAATATCCAATCCAAATAAATTGAGCTATTCCTATTATATGTAGAAATACTCAATCCTACTCCGGGGTATTTTTCACATAGGTTGGGAACCCCACCCACTCCAACAAATCTTTTCCTTCACAACTATGTGGAAGGGGTCGTTATCCCGACGATCCGCCTGCAGTACTCAAACTTTTTCCTTGGTAGAACCTTTGTGAACATATCTGCCCCGTTGTCATCTGTATGAACATTCTCAAGCGCCGCTTCCTTCTTGTCAACCACATCCCGTATCCAATGATACCGGGTATCAATGTGCTTGGACCGGCTATAAAATGTCTGGTTCATCACAAGGTGAATAGCACTCTGACTATCGCAAAGTAAATGATACTGCTCCTGTTTTAGTCCAATTTTCTGCAGCAGCTTCTTCATCCACAACAACTCCTTGCAAGCCTCCGTCGCCGCAATGTATTCTGCCTCAGTCATCGACAAGGCAACACACTTCTGTAAATGCGACTGCCATAATACTGCTCCACCAGCAAACATCATCACATAACCCAAAGTCGTTCGCTTCGTCTCTACATCTCCAGCCATATCAGTGTCGGTATATCCAATCAGCTTCGGCTCGTTACCACAAAATAAAAGTCTCCAATCGGCAGTACCCTGAATATGTTGTAAATCCACTTGACCCCACTCCAATGTACCCTTCTAGGATTGGAAATGTACCTGCTAACTATGCCGACTGCGTGAGCAATGTCTGGCCTCGTACATATCATAGCATACATAAGACTCCCCACGGATGAGGCATATGGAACTCGCTCCATATCTTCCTTCTCGTTCTCGGTGGATGGACACTGCTCCTCAGTAAAATTAAAGTGAGCTGCAAGGGGGTTACTCACTTTCTTCGACCCGTTCATCCTGAAACGCTGAAGTACCCAAGTGTAATTCTTTTGGGACAAGTGTAGCAGCTTGGACTCTCTCTCTCTCAGCTGATATCCATCCCAAGAATAGTTTGTTGTGCCCAAATCCTTCATAGAGAAGGCCGCGCCCAGTTGACGCTTCAATTCTGCTATCCTGGTGTCATTTCGACCCACCAATAGCATGTCATCAATATAAAACAAAAAATAATGAAATCATCCTCGGCGAAGTACCTCACAAAAATACAATGATCCGACGTCGTCCATGGATAGCCATGCTCTCCCATAAATGACTCAAACTTCCAGTACCACTGCCTCAGAGCCTGTTTAGACTATACAAGTTCTTCCAAAATCGGCAGACCAAATGTGACTTGTCCTTCTCACAGAATCCCTCTGGCTGCTCCATGTACAACTCCTCCTCAAGATCACCGTAGAGGAATTCTGTCTTAACGTCCATTTGCTTGACCTCCAAGTCGAAACTAGCTGCCAATGCTAGCACCACCCGTATAGATGACTGTTTGACGACTGGTGAAAAGAACTCATCATAATCTTCTCCTTTTCACTATTGTAGCCTTTAACTACCAGCCTCGCTTTGTATTGAGGGCGAGTAGCATCATCTGTCTGCTTTACTCTGAACACCCATCGATTCTTCAAAGCCTTCTTGTCCTTTGACAACTGTACCAGATCATAAGTAGAGTTGACCTCCAAGGAACTCATCTCCTCTTGCATGGCCTCCATCAACTCCTGCCTGTGTTCATCTTCCATAGCCTCTGCGAAAATTTTTGGTTCTCCCCCGTAAGTCAGTAGAATGTACTCACCCTGTGAGTATCTCATAGACGGTCGACGCTCTCTATCGTTCATCCTCAACGGAACCACTAGTGCTGGCTGTATATCTACAGTCTCCTCCCCTTCAGGAACTCTCTCCTCGGCATGCTCATCCTCTTGAGGGTCACCTTGACCACCATCAATAGGCTGATGATCAAGGTTGGGAGCAACTCCATATACTGGCTCCCTCATAACTGGATCCTCTGCGATATCCTCTGGAAACTGCTCAAAGCAAAATGACTCTAACTCAGGCAATTCCTCAGCCTCAGAAGGCATCTCGAAATTCTGAGTGTTGGTCATGGTCTGATCCTCGACGAATATCACATTCCTGCTTCTGTAGAGCTTTCTTCCCACTGGATCATAGAGTCTATAGCCAAACTCATCCCGACCGTAGCCGACAAAGATGTACCGCCTCGTCTTTGGCTCAAGTTTGGATCTCTCGTCCTTCGGTACATGCATGAAGGCCTTACAACCAAACACTTGCAGGTGACTGTATGACGGCACTTTGCCATACAATACTTTTTCAGGCACATCACCCTGTAAAAGAGCACTAGAAGATAAATTAATAACATAAGAAGCTGTGTAAAGTGCCTCACCCCAATAGCTATCTGGCAAGTTTGCTTCTGACAGTAAATACCGTACCCTCTCCATTAGCTTCATGTTCATCCGCTCCGCTACACTGTTGAGCTGCGATTTCTTTGGTGGAGTCTTCTGGTATCGTATCCCTTGCTCTCTGCAATAAGTATCAAAGAGACCGATATACACGCTGCCATTGTCCGACCGAACACAAAGCAGCTTCTTGTACGTCTCCCTTTCAACAGAGCCCTAAAACTACTTGAAAGTGGGCAACACTTGATCCTTGGTCTTTAAGGTATAGACCCAAACCTTCCCGAAATAATCATCAATAAATGTTACAAAATAAGAAGCACCACCAATGGATTTTACCTTCATAGGATAGTAGACATCCGAGTGAATCAGCTCGAGCTACGCCGACTTCTTGAACTTGGGTGACTTTGGAAAGACACCATATTTTGCTTTTCTGCCAAACAGTATGTGCACTTCTCCAACTTTGTAGACTTTAACCCTGGAATCACCTTCCTGTTCACCAAGTAGCTCATCCCCTTCTCGCTGATATGGCTGAGCCGCCTGTGCCATAACTCAGTAGACACATTAGTAGCTGTGTTAACCTCATGTGTCCCATATGCGCTCCCTTCCATATAGTAGAGTCCGGACCTCTTACTTCCTCTGGCAATCACCATCGAACCTCTAGAAAGCTTCCACTGATTATTCCGAAGAGACTGAAGAAACCCTCGTCATCCAACATTCCAACCGATACCAGGTTGAAACGGATATCAGGGACAAGTCGGACATCTTTGAGAACAAGTATTGTACCTGTCTTTGTCCTCAAATGCACATCTCCAATGGCAACAACCTTCGACACATCTTTATTGCCCATCTTTAACACTCCACAGTCGCCTGTTGTGTATGTAGCAAATAGTGCCCTCTTGTGAGAAATGTGCGCTGAAGTACCTGAGTCCACCAGCTAAGAGTTGTCATCGCAGGCGAGGTTCATAACTACCTCATCACCTACAATGTAGTATTCTCACTTTGCTTTTCCTTGTCTCCCTTCTTTTCTCTCTTCTAAGAGAAATAATTTATGGCCCTTCTTGCCACAATGGTAATACTCCGATTCCTCGTATCGATCCTTGGATCTTCTCCTGCTTTTGTCTCTGCCACCGCCTGGACCCCTGTTTTTACCCCTTCTGCGGCTCTCTGAAACAAGCACCTCTGAGTGGGATGTGGATGGAGTGCTCTGAGAACGTCTCTGCATCTCTTTATTCAATATCCCGCTCTTGGCAAACTCCAGACTGACCACGCCTTCCGGAGCAGAAGCGATCATAGACACTCGTACGGTCTCCCATGAGTCTGGCAATGTACACAGCAGCCATAGTCCCTGAACCTCATCGTCGAACTTGACTCCCATTGAGGATAGCTGGTCAACCACGTCCTGGAACTCACTCAAGTGATCCGTAATAGATGTCCCATCTTTGTACCGCAGATCCATCATCATCCGGATCAGGAATAATTTATTTACTCCGGTCTTCTTCGCATACAAAGATTCTAGCTTATCCCACGGTGTCCTCGCGTGCTCAATACGGGCAACGTGGTTATACACGTTCTTGTCAACGAACTGCCTGATGTACCTACGTACTTGTATATGCTCAAAATTTTAGTCCTTTTCGAATTTGTTACTGGACCTCTCGGAAGCAAATACCGGCAGATACAGCTTTTTGACAAATAGCAGATCCTTCATCTGGCTCCTTCAGTAATGATAGTTGGTACCGTTCAGGTTTACCATGTGCACCGGCTTCGCGTCTATCTCTCTTCCCTGGTTTGCCTGTCAACTCCTAACACCCTTCTGAAATTTCAGAACCTGGCTCTGATACCACTTTGTTGGGAACGAAAGTGCAGAAACATTTCCTAAACCAGAGAGAACCTGTGAGAGAGCCAAGCAAAACGCACAAACCAAAAACGTCAAACACAAACTTTGGTGGTGACGCTGAGACCTTGAGGGAGAGTATTGTGACTGTCACGACCCAATTTCGTAGAATCGTTGAGGCGTCCCCCTAATCGTGACCGCCGTACGGGCCTGGGGTTGCGTCCGCACAAGGCTTTAATGATTTGCATAACAAGCACATATTCAGAGTACGCAGATAAATTAAAACACAGATTTGAAACATAGAAAAGTTCTCTTTATTGATAATGAACATCTATTACAAACTCCTGAACGAGTCAGCTAATATGCCGAACGGCTTACAAAAGTGTTGACTCAAAATGAGATAGCAGTCATGTACATTACATCCCTTTATAAACTCAAAATGATAAGGACCTCCAGGCTGGAGGACGGCTTTGCCACGGAGCTGCATTTTGTGTATGAAGAGTTGCAGGCTCCTGACTCCAAAATGCTTCAAGGGGCGCGGTGAAGATGCGCCAACAGTTGGACTGGATCGGGAAGACGACTTCGGCTCCTCGCTCGGTTCGCCTTGGTGCGGAGAACCTGTTTCAACGAGGGTCAGCATATCGAAACATGTTGGTGAAGGCGAGTTAGCCTGACTATACCAATCAACACGTTGTCTTTAATGAAGCATGCATTTGTGGGTTTCTATCTTGCCTTAGTTCATTTACAAGTAAGCAGCATATATAATTTACTGAAAATGAACGTGCCACCGTTCGGTGGATTTTACCTGCCCGTCTGAATTACCTGCACAATACTTACCATGCCTTCCCTGCCATGAAGACACAAGTTAGTATGCAACATGTTTAAATATACAGCAGATCACTGGCGTGATGCCACAAAGGGACGAGTTATAGTCACGGGATAGAAAACGATATGCGACGCAGGTTGCGAGCCCCGCCACATGCCGTTTACTTCCTCAATTCCAATTGACTAATCCATATGTTCCGTCCGGATCGGATCGGTCCCAGCGCCCTGGCGACCGTCCGCAAAACCTCCAAAACCTTGTGCACAAGTTGTCCGTGATCGAAGCGTTCGTTAAGTTTTCTATCAATCCATGCACGTTTCAAGTTAAATTCTAGCACGATACAAGTTCCATACACAACAGTCTTTGCATAGTCTATAAAATCCATCTATGGCAAAGAAAAGTGTGTTCCATATGCATAACAATATTCATAGAAGATATGCATTCTAACTAAACTTGGAGGATATAGTGAACATTCCAAACGAACAAGCATGCATTCAAGTAATCGTTCACAAGTTTGATTGACATGCAGTATTACCAAGTCTATTCTCTTTTATCTTGGTATCTTTTATTATTACTTGGTATCATTTGATCGGGGCAAAGGAGTGAAGCTTGGAAGCAAGGCTAGCTAATCGGGTTGGTAGCCACTCACTTAGATTATTGGAAAGAAGATGGAAAGAGGCGCTTCACGACTCCGCTCGCAAGCCGCCTACTGCTCGTTCACCTGCACACGAACAGCTCGATTAATACTTCTTTCTCTCTTTCCAATCTCGGAATAGAAGTGCAAGTCAATGAACGAAAATAATGAAAACCATCGAAACCGTTCAAGGAAAACAAGCAAATCCCAAAACCAACTCAAAGCACGAAAGCAACAAGCGACATCGAAAATCGAGGCAATAAAAGATAGTAGCGGAGAGGTCCCTCCTGACTCTGCTGCTAAGCCGATCCTTGGGGCACAGTCCACTGAATATGGAAATCGATTCCGAAGAAACAAATCCATAACGGGGACGAGTTCTTAATTCAATCTATCCCGATCGAACGATACCGTCTTGTGTTTCTTAGCCGCGCTCTCCACACCGGGAGAACGGGGCGCTACATCCTACCCAACCAATTGGAAGTTTTGTCCCGAAACTTAGGAATAGAGCCTACCTCTAAGGAACATTACGTTGAGGCAGGATTTTAGAAGGGTGGGGACAATCTCGAAATATGTGGCCTGGACCGCCACAGTTGAAGCACAGACCCTTTCTAATATGGCAGTTATTTGCGGTGTGCCCCGGCTTCTTACAATAGAAGCATAGTCCTTTTTCCTGGTTCCCTTTATGCTGACCACCGTCGTTTCGACGCTTTGCAGCTTTGTTCCCTCCGTCGTTGCCTTGGCGTTTGTGATTGTAGGTATGCACAGCGCCGGTGGAAACGTGAGGATACAGCGGTTCGAGAGATAGGGCGTGATTCATGACTTCACGCATTGTCCCATACTGATTGTTGACTACGTGCGAATGGATGGCAGGGCATAGTCCACCTTCAAACCTTCTGGCTCGACTCGCTGTATCAGGTAAATAGGCCCTAGCGAATTTGGAGAGTCGGTTGAATTCGGCGGAGTACTGCTTCACAGTCAAACTGCCCTGCCTCAGTTGTACGAAATCATTCTCCATTTGACGTTGTACTGGAGGGGGTATAAACTCCTCTTCGAACGCGGCACGAAAGGTCGTCCACGAGATCGCCTCCTCTCCGTGATCAAATTGGAGAGATCGTCGATGCACGTCCCACCAATCGTGTGCGTTGAGGCGGAGCTGTAGTTGTGCGCAGGAGACGCGCTTCTCTTCAGGGACCTCTAGCAGAGCGAAGTGATCTTCTAGTTCTGCTAGCCAATCTAGAGCTACCACTGGGTCCTCAGTCCCGTTGAATGGGGTGTTGCAGACTTTCTTGAAATGGCCCAAGTTGAAGGCAGTCACGTCCCTCGGACTTGGATTTGAGGCGTCTCCACTTCAAGCACGGGCTGTTCCACCGGAGTCGTTGCTGTTGCGGCAGAATGGTTGGCAGCCAAAGTCTGAACGATCTGTTGCAGGGCATCTACCTACTTCTGTTGGACTGAGAATCGGGTCTCTAGATTGCTCTCGAGCTTGGCTTGACGAGCATCATCTCTTTGTCGTTGAGTTTCTAGCATTTGTAGCACCCGCTCAAGCGGGTCGACTTGAGACATGCCTCGTTGGCTTTTAGAGCTTCCCGAAGTGCTCGAACTGCTTTCTTGTGTTTCGTTCGGTGCTTGCGCTGCAGATTGCGCTGGATCCATTCCTTCAAAAGAAGGTAAATTACATTAGGATCATAATGTATTATGGACTTATTGCATGAACGTATCTCATTTTGGCCTAGCGAGTTCAAGAGTTCGCACAGGAATTTGATCGTTAAAGGAACTTTTCCAGTACGAAGTCTAAGGAACTTTGAATCTATGCTCTGATACCACTATGTCATGTCATGACCCGATTCCGTAGAATCGTTGAGGCGTCCCCCTAATCGTGACTGCCGTGCGGGCCTGGGGTTGCGCCCGCACAAGGCTTTAATGATTTGCATAACAAGCACATATTCAGAGTACGCAGATAAATTGAAACACAGATTTGAAACATAGAAAAGTTCTCTTTATTGATAATGAACATCTATTACAAACTCCTGAACGAGTCAGCTAATATGCCGAACGGCTTACAAAAGTATTGACTCAAAATGAGATAGCAGTCCTGTACATTACATCCCTTTACAAACTCAAAATGATAAGGACCTCCAGGCTGGAGGACGGCTTTGCCACGGAGCTGCATTTTGTGTATGAAGAGTTGCAGGCTCCTGACTCCAAAATGCTTCAAGGGGCGCGGTGAAGATGCGCCAACAGTTGGACTGGATCGGAAAGACGACTTCGGCTCCTCGCTCGGTTCGCCTTGGTGCGGAGAACCTGTTTCAACGAGGGTCAGCATATCGAAATATGCTGGTGAAGGCGAGCTAGCCTGACTATACCAATCAACACGTTGTCTTTAATGAAGCATGCATTTGTGGGTTTCTATCTTGCCTTAGTTCATTTACAAGTAAGCAGCATATATAATTTACTGAAAATGAACGTGCCACCGTTCGGTGGATTTTACCTGTCCGTCTGAATTACCTGCACAATACTTACCATGCCTTCCCTGCCACGAAGACACAAGTTAGTATGCAACAGGTTTAAATATACAACAGATCACTGGCGTGATGCCACAAAGGGACGAGTTATAGTCACGGGATAGAAAATGATATGCGACGCAGGTTGCGAGCCCCGCCATATGCCGTTTACTTCCTCAATTCCAATTGACTAATCCATATGTTCCGTCCGGATCGGATCGGTCCCAGCGCCCTGGCGACCGTCCGCGAAACCTCCAAAACCTTGTGCACAAGTTGTCCGTGATCGAAGCGTTCGTTAAGTTTTCTATCAATCCATGCACGTTTCAAGTTAAATTCTAGCACGATACAAGTTTCATACACAACAGTCTTTGCATAGTCTATAAAATCCATCTATGGCAAAGAAAAGTGTGTTCCATATGCATAACAATATTCATAGAAGATATGCATTCTAACTAAACTTGGAGGATATAGTGAACATTCCAAACGAACAAGCATGCATTCAAGTAATCGTTCACAAGTTTGATTGACATGCAGTATTACCAAGTCTATTCTCTTTTATCTTGGTATCTTTTATTATTACTTGGTATCGTTTGATCGGGGCAAAGGAGTGAAGCTTGGAAGCAAGGCTAGCTAATCGGGTTGGTAGCCACTCACTTAGATTATTGGAAAGAAGATGGAAAGAGGCGCTTCACGACTCCGCTCGCAAGCCGCCTACTGCTCGTTCACCTGCACACGAACAACTCGATTAATACTTCTTTCTCTCTTTCCAATCTCGAAATAGAAGTGCAAGTCAATGAACGAAAACAATGAAAACCATCGAAACCGTTCAAGGAAAACAAGCAAATCCCAAAACCAACTCAAAGCACGAAAGCAACAAGCGACATCGAAAACCGAGACAATAAAAGATAGCAGCGGAGAGGTCCCTCCTGACTCTGCCGCTAAGCCGATCCTTGGGGCGCAGTCCACTGAATATGGGAATCGATTCCGAAGAAACAAATCCATAACGGGGACGAGTTCTTAATTCAATCTATCCCGATCGAACGATACCGTCTTGTGTTTCTTAGCCGCGCTCTCCGCACCGGGAGTACGGGGCGCTATAGTGACGGCCTTGGGACAAGCGTCACCACCAGCACGCCAGTCGACGATGGGGTCTGTCATAGACTCCCGTCGTATCAGACACACTTCCCCAAGCCGGCCCTAATCCCAACAGTTTGGACCCCCCCATTCTATCTCTCCTCCTTCTCCAAAACCACATCCATTTCCTTTCTTCTTCTTCCTTTCTTCTTCTCCTCCTTTTACTTCACTTCTCATTCTTCTTCAATAAACCGAGTTCACCATCTCTGGCCCCTACTCCGGCGGACCGCTGCAACCGTCATCCGGCTGAGCCCCTCCCCCGGCGAGCTACGGCAGCCTCCCCTCGGCCGAGCAGCCACCATCACCGGCCTTTCTCTACTTCGGCTGTACCCCACGAGCCCGCTGCCACGAGCCACGATAACCCGACCCCGGCCAACACTCCACCCGAGCCACCGCCTGAACCACCACCATTCCCGTCGACTTCTCCCCCACTGCTACCTCCAGCCACCGCCCCACGACCACCGTGACTGCCACGACCACCTTCCTATCATCCTACTCCACCCGCAGCTCCACACCACCACACGACATCGCCTCCTCCATGAGCTCCCCCACCCTCAGCATTCACTGCCTCCCCCTCGGCCAACTACACCTCCAGTCGACCGGCCATCCCCGCGTCGACCAACCACCATTGACCCTGCCTCATCACCATCGCCTGAGCCTCTCTCTGACAGCGGCCAAGCCCACGACGAGCAGCCGATCACCCTGCCTCTCCCCTCCGGTCGTCTTTATCATCTTCGTCATCACCATCATCATCATCACCATCAACCCCACACCACCACGACCTCCCCATCACAGCCGAGCTCCACCGCCACGACCTCACCCCCCCGGCCAACAACCACCACATCATCGAGGTAAACCCCTCCCCCCTCTACTTATGTATATTTTAGTGTTTTGTTATTGTTTATTAGTTAAGTTAGCTTTAGGGTTGTGTTGAATAGGCATGTGGAATTTTAGGTTAAATACATGATATAATATGCATGGATGGTGGTAAATGAAATAGATTTATTTTAGTGTATTATATGCATGTGGAATTTTAGGTTTAAATAACAACGTTATAATATACATTGATGGTGAAATGCTAAGTTGAATATTTATGGTTTAAATATGAATTGATTGAGGACATGGAATATATACATGTGATGGTTGTAAATGTGATATATATTGAGGTTGGGTTTTAAGTGCCATATGAGACATTTAGGGTATTGTCCTAATTAATTTATGCATTTTGATCATTGTTGATGAGCAGATTTAAATTATTGCTGAATAATACTATGATATTAAAATATTGATGGACATTGGGAGCAGGTGATTGATTGTGAAATAGGTATAATATCAAACCATTAGTCAGTGATTGAGGACTGAGAAATATTAATTATTTATTTGAGAATGAGGTACGTCAATGTACATGTTAACGTCTGTGAATACTGAGGTAAAATTGAGAATTTGATCATGGTTTGAACTACTGAATATCGTGATGAATATAGTAAGATTGATGTTTGGTTTGATGATATTGTACAGATGATTAATTGGATTAGATGTAACATACCCTGAGTCAACCTTGGTCAACCCTCTAGCTTCGTGTCCATGTAAATTATAGCTGAGTTTGAACATATGTTAGGCGTGTGTCACACCTTGTTTCAGCCTCGTGATAGTTTATTGATTGAGCTTGTATCTCGTCTCTAGGTACTACGGGACCTGCGGACTTGGACGTTGTACCGGATCCCCATCTTCAGCAGCCGGGTCCAGGCAAGTGTACCTTGCCACGCTATATTTCAGTTACCAGATATTTATTGTTTTATTATATACATTGTGAGCATGTTTGATTAGAATCGTTACTTCGCGTACGGGTCACAACCGGGTGCAAACATTCGTCGGTAACATTTGGTAACAAGTGATAGATGTTCGTAACATCTCGATGTACGTACCTGTGTATATCGTAACCCTAGGTACACTATTATCGTGCCAGATTTCCTGTATTCTAATACTGACATCATGACCGGAGACTGGGACGACCTTAGGGTCGCGTTTGTTGATAGTTACTTCTGTGTGAAGAGATTGCTAGATAGAGGTTCAGGTTCAGCGCACAATCGTTGACCGATTGGAAAGGGAAAGATAGCTACTAGACGTTTGGGCTCCTCTGCACGCGCTTATATATGTATATGTATTATTTTTGTAGTGATCCTGTATCTAGATTAGTTGTATCACCCGTGTGACTCCTTGCCCGGAGCTGCGGTACATCCCGTGTGTTTCCGTGTCCGGAGCTACGGTTTTATTTTGGACAACCCACGCGTCGAACATTGTCTTCAAACTGTGTCTCACCTAGGTGATTATGCTAGATTATCCCGTCATTGCACTTGTACTTTCTGTTATACTTTGGCATGCTGTATTTTTGTACCTTGTTACGTCCCTCTGAGGACCTGGTTCCCTTCCAGGTTTAGGCGAGGAAGATTACCCAAAGGAGTACGGACCGGGAGCATATTCGACAGCTGGACCAGTTGCAGAGGACGAGATCATTCCCGAGGATTTCGTCCGATCTCTGGTAGTGACACTATCCTTGGAACGGTATTACTATCTAGCTTTCAGATACCGTTCCTAGTTATCTTATTGCTTACTTTCATTCCAATATTTGTACTAGCGGGTTTGTTCCCGTGTGACTACTCTAGTATTTGTACTATGATACATTTTCTCGTGACATTTTCTTTTTCCACATTAGTAGTTGTGATTACCTCTATTGTGCTCTTATATCTGTTGCCTGGGGATGAGATTTAGATTCACTATTTATGTGTTATGTGTTGGGTTATTCATTGTACTTTACAACTTAGGTGCACTCCGACGGGCCCATTAGATTGGGATGCCCGCCAAAGTGTGCTGCTGGCCATTGCCACGTGACTCAGTTCCTTATCTTTGGAACCGGGGCGTGACAAAAACCCTTGCAGAAAAAATCACGGGATGATCGGAGTCCAACCCTGAAAAGCCTCCACTAATGGAATAAGAAATACACCGACTCCTTACAATCTTCTCACCGATCCAAACAGATCATCATAACTCTTTTGGAACAGAAAATAGATTATAACCACGAAGAAGAAAGACAACGAGAAATACCCGAAACTGATCTCATTCTTCGAAACGGCCTCCAGTCATTTCTCTCATATGTTGCAATGGCACTATTGTCTCATTTTCTCTCCTTGTTGCTATATTTTTTTAGAGAGAGAGTTATATTTTAGGGCCAGAAGACACCTATATATAGTCTCAAACCCACAACTAGCATTCCTATTATAGATATGAATATCCAATCCAAATCCAAATCCAAATCCAAATCCAAATCCATTGACATATTCCTATTATATGTAGGAATATACAATCCAAATCCATTGAGATATTCCTATTATATTTAGGAATATTCAATCCAAATAAATTGAGGTATTTCTATTATATGTAGAAATACTCAATCCTACTCCGAAATATTTTTCATATAGATTGAAAACTCCATCCACTCCAACAGTCCATACTGAGACATATCATTTGGGCCCCATGTCTCTCTTTTTTATTGTGATTCAGGTCATTCCAAGATTTGCTTTCACTATTTGTACCATTTCATTTTATGACTGGATGAATTATGTGTTCACAAATTTGGATCATAGGTTCCAAAATGAGTAACAGTGTATAAGTTTATGGTAGAAGTCCTAGTCCTTTTTTTTTTTTTTTAGATTTCTTACTCCAATTTTTTTTCCTTATCTGAGACCTCCCAACATCCCTTAATTAAATACCCGAGACCCCCCCTGAAATCGAACCCCGTCCACCCTTCCCATGTCCAAAACCTTTTACCACTATGCTACTATCCAACACCCCTTATATATATATATATATGCTAATGCAAAATACTTTCACATTTTGTGTAAGCATTTTTTCCATTTTTTTACTTTCTTCCCACTTCGACGAACCTAACAATCACTAAGCTAAGTGGCTGAGGTGGGAGATATCTGTCTAGATTCGAGATAGGGTGGAAGCATATTATTCTCTCTATTTATCGGAGTGGGAGGCTTTATCGGAGTGGGAGGTAGTGGAATGTATATGGAATATATTTTTTGCCGGTTCATATTAGGCCAAAATCTTATCTGCCTCTATTTAACGGAGTGGGAGGCAATGTATATGAAATATATTTTTTGACGATTTAGATTAGGTAAAAAATTTATCTTACAAGAAATTGAATATGTACATAGTTTAAGGTTCTAATCTGAATGGTCAAAATAGACAATCCAACGTCTACTATCTAGGACTGCTATTTCTGAATATATACGCAAATATTTAAGAGCGGAAATCTCGATCGTTGTATACACACACTAAAAATAATATGTATATATAGTAAATCCTGATCAGACAGCAGATTTAAGTGTAAACAATGTCAATTTTATTTAAAACCCAAACAAACAAAATACATACAGTAAACTTTTCCCTTGAATAATATAATAACACAACTTGCACCCAATAATTATGTTTTTGGAAAATAAATAAATAAAATAATAAAACAAAAAGAGCCTAGCCTTCACGAACTGGCATAAGCATGGACTTATACTGATCGAGGTTAGTAGCGTTGATCGTGTCATCATTAACCCACCCGAACCTTTCCAAGAACGGGTTGGTTAGGGTTTCGGGAGGGTACTTGCCAATGCAGTCCCCCCACGCCCCTCCCCCCTCCTCCTCCTCCTCCCCGAGGTCCCTCATGACGTCCCACAGGCAGCTGTGGCACTTGAACCCGGCCCCGAAGCTCATCATCAGCACCCTGTCCTTCCTCCTCAGCCTCCTCTTCGCCTCCATGTAGCCCAGCACGTACCACACGCTGCTCGCCGACGTGTTCCCGAACCGGTGCAGCGTCATCCTCGCCGGCTCGAGGTCGTGCTCCGTGAGCCCGAGGCAAGTCCCGACCCCTTCGATCACCGCCTTCCCCCCGGTGTGCACGCAGAAGTGCTCCACCCCGGCCTTCATGTTCACCTGCGGCGGAGCCGCCGCGCCGCACTTGTCCTTCCTCAGCACGTTCGCGACCGCGTATCGGAGCAGCTCCCGTATCGGCAGGATCTTCGGCGTGAGCTGCCGCATGTTCTTGAAGAAGGCGCGGGCGGCCGCCTTCGGGAGGTCCTTGCTCAGGTGGAACCCGCCGCGCCCCTCGTCGTCCTCCCGGTGGATCGCGCACGCGTACGCGTCGTCGTCCGTGCCGAGGTGCGTGCGGAGGAGGTGCCGCAGCCGCAGCTTCGCGCGCCCGCGGAGCCCCGGGTCGTTCGAGAGGAGGACGGCGCAGCCGCCCGAGCGGAAGAGGCAGTTGCCGAGCATCATCGACTTCTGGTTGCCCGGGTACCAGTTGGGGGCGATCGACTCCGACGTCATCAGCAGCGCGACCATCCCCCTGTGGCACTTGAACATGTTCTGGACGAGGTCGAGCGACACGAGGCTTGCGCTGCAGCCCATGCCTGAGAGGTTGTAGACCCTGATAGAGAAAAATGTCATACAAAAATAGATCCATGACCATTATTCGCTTTGAACATATAATAGCATTGAATTTCTATATATGTCAATCCTATGTAGGCGGATCGAATTTCCATATACGAACACATGACATTTTCTCATTTGGAGGAAACCAAAGAAAATGCTATTCGGACCCCATTGGCATGACTGTCAATGGCCAATAGGATCTACATGTCATTGGCGGTCCAAATATTATTTTCCTATATAGAATTGGATTTCCGAACATATATGGCAATTTGGATTTCCATATATGAATTTTTGGCAACAATCTACATAAAATTGGATTATCATATAACATGCATAACATGCTATATAGAAGGATATGAACGTTATTTTTGTGTGACATTTTTTCTTCACCTGACGTCCTCCCGCAGCTTGTACCGGTTGATGATGCGGGCGGACAGGGACGGGGCAGGGGAGAACATGGACACGTTGACGACCAGCAGATCGACTCGGGAGACCGGCATCTTGGTCTTCGCGAAGAGGTCGTCGAGCGTGGAGAAGAAGCACTCGTCCATCTCCTCCAGCGAGTCGCGGAGGGTCGGGCAGTTCGCCCGGCCCTGGATGATGTTGCGGGGGCCGTACGTGTCCTCGCCGATGCCGGAGCTGACGATGACCTTCAGGAGGAACCGGTAGTCGCCTATACCGAGGGAGTCGTTGCGCATTACGATCTCCCCGCAGAGGTCCGACGGGAGCTTGCGGTCGTCGGAGGGCTTGAAACACGCGTAATCGATGAGGTAGCAGGAGCTGTTTCTCCATCGACCCAAGAACTTCAAGATCAAGATCAATGGGAGCATGACGAAGAGGAGAGACATGGAGAACACCATCAACATGTTTGTGTCCATGGCAGTGGCAATATTGTTGTTGGTCTTAAGCTAAATTAATTTGTAGTTAGGGTTTTTAATGACAAAGGTTATGGGGGGACTCAACAATGGTTTGTTATGGTTTTTGTGACAAACTCGTTAGTACTCAAGTACATATTTATAGTGTGGCAGAGTTTGCTGTGGGAGTATGATTTGTTTCCCTATCATTAGTGCTAGTCTTGAGTTTGGTGTGCGGACACTATCAATATCAATGTGTGTGATCTTCTGGTTAGTTAGGCACTGGGGGATGGTGGTTGGCCCATGGCTTGATGCATTCAATTAGGAGGATTATTGATGTGTATTTTGACAACTATCATCTAATCATCATCATCCTCTCTTTTTGCATCACTATTCGCAATTGAAAGGAGAGGATTAGGGCCATTGTGGTGTAGATATTCTTTTGCACACTTCTCTAACATTATGGAGGCCTCACAAGCAAAATATTGTTTCAATCAACCACTTCTGGTATACATCTATATCCCTCGTGCCTAAATTGCCTAACTAACCAGAAATCATATATATATATATATATATATATATATATATATATATATAACAAGACTTTAAAATGGTTCAAAAGTTAGCCTTCTAAACCATTTGTAAATACTCCACCATTTATTTAAAATCTATCTATACATTCAACCAATTTAATTAACAAAAAATAAAACTAACGGAAGATTAAAAATGAAAAATTCTAAAACCAACTTTCTTCTCATCATTCGTAACCCACTCTTTTCCTCATCATCCGTAATCCACTCTTTCTTCACGTAATTAATAATTATTATTCTTCACACAATTAATAATTAAAATTTAAAAAAAAAATTCTAACTACGCGTGTACGTGCATGTTTTCTTTACTTAGAAACATCTTAAATTATTATAATTACATAAACATATATTCAAATGTATATAAAGATATCAGAAAATTTACTGTACCAAAATTAATTTATATTAAATTAGTGCAAACGAAATAAGTTTAACTAAATTTAAAATAACGAAATAGTCCGCCAACTGCGTTGGCGGAAAACAGACGCAGTGAACACATGGAAGCATCGGGCAAACACGTAATAAAGCAGCGGGGTCTGCCACACCAACTTTTCCGCCACTTTTCCGCCAACTAAGTTGGCGGAAAGTTGTTGCGGTGGACCCGTCGATTTATTTTTGGGGGGTCGGTTGGGTGGGGGAGTTTGGATGTGGGTTTGGTTTGTTTTATGAGTTTTCTTTTTATTTAGTTTAGTTTTGTATTTTGGTTTAAAAAAATTTAATTTAACGAAATAAATTTTAAATAAATTAATTGTAACGAAATAATTTTGGAAATTAAAAAAAAAGAAACTTTTTGATTTTTTTAGTATATATATATATATATATATATATATATATATATATATATATATATATATATATATATATATATATATATATTTTGTAGAAAGACTTAATTGATTTATTTCTCAAAGAGATGGTGCATATATATAGGACGAGGCTAGCCTCCTCACTTTCTATCCAATGTGGGACTAAATAAGTTTCCATAACTCAACACTCCCCCTCAAGATGGGCGATAGATATCAATCATCTCAATCTTGTCACAAAAAATGTCAAACTCTCTAGAAACCAAATCTTCAGTTAAACAATCAGCTAACTGCTCCGCTGATTTCACATAGCTCAAAGTCAAAACTTTTCTATTCTGTTGCTCCTTGATGAAGAACCGGTCAATCTTCACATGTTTGGTGCGATCATGCTGTACTAGATTGTTTGCAATATCGATTGCTGATTTGTTGTCATACAAAAGTTGTAGGGAGTCTCCTCTAAATAAAAGTATCTCAGCCAACAAGCTCTTCACCCACATCATCTCGAACAGTCTAACTTTTATAGCCCTATACTCGACCTCAGCTGTAGACCTAGCCACTACATCTTGCTTCTTGCTGCGCCAAGATACAAGATTGTCTCCAACAAAAATACAGTAACCTGTAGTGGACTTGCAATCGTCCATACAACCCGTTCAATCAGCATCATAGTAGCCTTCAACTCTTAGATGTCCAGAACTTATGAGCAATAACCCATTTCCTGGACTTCCTTTAATATACCGAAAAATTCTGCGAACTGTCTCCATATGCTGCTGTCACGCCTCGATCTTCCGCATGTAATCGACCATCCCCGCTAGGCACGAATCACCGCACCAGCACTCCCACGGGACGATCGCTTGACCCATCTGGACGTGATGTCGCACGAGCGTAAGCCGTGCCCGTCACTACTAGAATAAGCGGGATTAGCGACATTTTTTAGCGACTCCATGTAAAAACGTCGCTAATTTAGCGACTCTATGTAAAAACGTCGCTAGACGTCGCTAATTGGCGACATTTAGCGACTTTTATTCAGTTTTTAAAAGATTAGTCGCTATAAGTTTAATTTAGGTCGCTAAACGTCGCTAATATATTTTATTTAGCGATATTTAGCGACGTTTTTAGCGACGTATATTTTTGGACATTTTAGCGACGTCATTAGTGACGTTTAAGACGTCGCTAAATTAGCGACGTCATTATTTGGCGTCGCTAAATTCTAAATTAGCGACGTTATTATTGGCGTCGCTAAATTCGTCGCTAAATTCTAAATTAGCGACGTCATTATTGGCCTCTAAAACGTCGCTAATTTTTTTACTTAGGGCTGATTCCCCCCATTTTCTTCGATCTCTTCCTCTCCCTCTCCCAAATTTCAATCCCTCTCTCGATCTCTCCCGCTCCGGCTCCTCCTTCCTCCCTCCGGCGACCCCCCTCGGACGCGTCCTCCCCCTCCGGCTCCCCTCCTCCCTCCGGCGCCCCCTCCTCCCTCCCGGCGACCCCCCTCCAGCCGCGTCCTTCCCCCTCCGGCCGCGTCCTCCCCCCCTCCTCCTCCTCCTCTAGGTAAACCATAACTCTCTCTCTCTCCCTCTCTCTCTCTCTCACATGACACACATGGCACTGACACTGACACGACACACACACATTACAGATACTGACACAGACACGACACACACACTGATATGACACACATACACGTAACCTAGGGTTAAGGTTAGGGTTAGGGTTAGGGTTCGCCATTGATGATCGAAAAGGGTTCGCCATTGTCCCAGTCATGTCAACACACACACACGTGACACAGATTCCTCCCTGGATCCATGGGTTCGCCATTAATG
Source organism: Iris macrosiphon (assembly GCA_036927795.1). Lineage (NCBI taxonomy): Eukaryota > Viridiplantae > Streptophyta > Magnoliopsida > Asparagales > Iridaceae > Iris > Iris macrosiphon. The sequence continues at coordinate 1,948,716 of JAYESA010000007.1, read as the reverse complement.
ATCGAAAGTTTTGGTGGTGATCCACGAGGAAATCCCTTGCAGCTCCTTCTCGGATCCTATGTGTACTCTTTTAAAGTTTGTACCCTAGCTTCGCCATGGATTGGGACTCGAATCGGTGGAGATTTATGGAGGGATCCATGGCAGCTCATGCTTGGATCTTCGGCTGCCTCCATGATTGGATCTATATGCTGCTCTGATACCATTTGATACGTTCCCAAATATGGATGACCTAAATCTGAAACATATCTAACCGCATTTGACATTGTAGAATGAAACATACCCAGAAATCAACAATCTACTTCAAAATTTTTTGAAATGAAGAACTTTTATGATATATTACATGTTTGGGCATACATTATTGTGTTGACATGACTGGAAAACATGTGATTTTGGTAAATATTCAATGGCTGCATAACTTGAGGCAGTCCTCAATTACAATATTTTGTTTCGTTTTTAATTTATGTGCAATCTATATTACCAAAACAGTCGTGGTTATGCGAAGGTATGAATCAAACATGGGACAGTAGCAATTTTAGCAAAGCTTAGGACATATGTGCCTTTTCAAAAGGTTGAAACATGCATTAGTATATTATAAGTTTGGGGTGGGGGTGGGGGTGGGGGTGGGGGGTGTAAATTAAAATCTAAGGGGACATTAAGGAGTGAGCTTGAGACCGCTTGTTTAAAACCGTGTTCACTTACTAATCGACTACAAATTAGTTGTGAATTCTCATAAAACATTAAGTATATAATATAATACATATATCTATATAGTAGGAAATAGAAAGCTCAGCGGAGCGGCTCCCCACCCCACCCCACCCACCCACCCACCCCCAATCCCAACACACACACACTACGCCGACGGTGGGCCAGGGCCACTCCCTGGTTTCATAAATTAAGAATTATTTGCATTAATTTGTTCAGTAAAAAAGAATACAAAATAAAAATAAAAATGCACCTATAATTCGTATCCTTCAAGCATCAACTCAGCTACAGACTGGGTCCTGCAACTTGCTGATTTATATGAATAACATCCTTCTCAAATCTCTTCATCCTGAAGAATAATTGATTATCCAGCAAAATGTTGATTCCATATCTGTGAGCCAGCTATCTAGTGAACTTAAGAGGCATAGTTGCTATGCTTGTGTATGTAAATGTTGATTCCATATATGTAGTACCTGTTGCTATAGTTGTAACTTATTAAGTCATTATCATGTCTTTCAAGAAAAAAGCTTACGCCTATAGGTATATACTGAAGTAGGCTCTGGTGACGTCTTAAATGAAATGCTTATTGTTTGTGCATCATAATTCTTGATGATATTCCTCTTCCATATATATATAGAATATTTTCAGTAAATTATGTTATAATATTTGCTGTTGTCCTTGTTTTGCAGATTTTTTCAAAGATCTTTCTCTCCTTCTGATAAGAGAAGAGAGGAGTACTACATATTCAACACATTCTTTTATAGTAAACTTGAAGAAGCTGTGACTTACAAGGTATGTTGCTTCATACAAAAATGGGTAGCACGACGTTGTCTTGTGGATTGCTGGTAGTCATGTTAATAGTTTATCTTGTGGTCGGAAGATTGATAATACTTATTTGTAAAAAGTGATATCGTAATTTGAAGCATGTTTTGTTCTTTAATTTGGTATAAATGAGTACTATGAAGATCTATGTACACCCTGTAGTGATCTTGAGTACACATAGTTTCCTGATTACCGCCTTTATCCAATAAAGGGCGTTTAGTAATTGTCAATTTTAACTTACGGCAGAGGGTGGACATACTAAACTTTTTTAATTCTTGATCCACATAGGTTTAAGGATAGTGAGATACTAAGTAATGTTGATTATCATTGAACATATATCATACCATGAGCTAAATTATATAACTGCAAGTGTAGGTTCAACTACATACTAGGCTTATAAGGTTTTTGATGAGACCCTCTTGTTTGTTGCCATGACTAGAATGTGGTGCCAACCTACAAATGGTATATTGCAGGTTGACAGCTGATGGTGAAAACTAAGCTCTTTATTAGAAATTTTCAATGTTGAGCCGGCCTCATACTGCTTGAAAAAGGCTTGAATGGTGATGAGACTGATGATTATGGTTTTAGTGTAGATACCTCTATATTTGTATTTTGTGCAAGCTATATCCTATAAGCACTTGATGTCTGCTTCTGCCGATATGTTCTGTTATTTTAAAATAATTGGTACCAACATACTTTACACTACTACTGCATTATGGCACACGCTTGTTTCTCAAAGTTATTTTCAGTGTTTTATCTGTTGCAAGTTATCCTCCCAGACTACTGCATAAATTAGAGGATATGCCATCAGACTTATCATCCATGTACAACAGCCTTATTGTTGGGAATAAACACAAAAATTATTACCTAAGATGAGCGATTATAGAGAGGACATAGGTATCGATCATATTTTATGTCTTTAGAGTTAAATCATTTATTTGCATTGATAACAATATAGATCAAAATATACCAAATAATACAAAGAAATTAGAGATATCTCAAAAAATACTAAGAAACGGTAAGAATTAAAGTTTTGACCAAGCAGGATCATGGTAAGAAAAAACTAGATGACTGAACTAACCGAGAAAAGAGAGTATAAGATAAAGAATGAGCTAACATGTTACTACAAATCAAGATAGTAAAAATTATCAATATGGGAATTTTTGCTATGTTAATCAGTACAATTTCTTTGTAATCAGAGATTAAAAATTGGAACATTATGGATTGATACATGGTGAGGTTGAATATCATAACACAAGTCTATGTAGGTTGAATTTGGATAAACAAAATATTACATGACATCAATTTGGATTGATACACGGTGAGGTTGAATATCATAACACAAAAATTTTGGAAAGGGTACGAGCTCCGTGTAAGGTTGTTGCAACAACAAAAATAGAGTTTTATTTTAATTTTTTGGGATCGGCTTTGTGAGTCATCTAATTCTTCAATTCCGCATTATTAAGGGTATGTCTTAAGTAATATCTGTTATCAATTATATTCTTTATTTTTATCTATCTTACCAGATGGCACCCATGAGAGAGACACCTCCTACTGTTAAGGAGGAAGGGACGCCTCCTACTGTTAAGGAGGAAGTGATGCCTCCTACTGTTAAGGAGAAAGAGATACCACCTGCTGTATCTCAGACGGGGAGTTCCAGTTACCCAGCACCTATAGCGGAGATTGATCACATAGACGCTATTTATGCGCAGTATCTGAGGGACTGGTATGTGCCCCAGCATATTGGATATCCTCGAGATTGATACTGTGATGTTTCATATACTTTTATTGTGGTTATTGTGTGATTGTGATACTTATATATTATGTCCATTGTGTGACTGTGATACTTATATATTATGCATTTTGTGTGACTGTGATACTTTTATTTTGTGAGTATTGTGTGACTGTGATATTTTATATTCTTTTTGTGTTATTTCGTACGCAAAAAATTCAATGGAGGGTTGCTTCAGGTTTGTCTATAATATTTGTGTGTATTGTATGACTGTGATACTTTTTATTTATATTAAATGATGTTAATTTATCGGTGTTGAGTATTCCACCGAAGGGGTCGGCGAACCCAGAGAATTCAACGGAGGGTTGCTCCGGATATATTTTTAATTAGAAATTCATAAATTGCAGGAATAATAGTTTGGAAATAATTTATTATTCTTTTTATATTTTTTTTCTAAAATTAGCGACGTATTTAGCGACGTTTAGCGACGTTTATACATGTCGCTAAATACGTCGCTAATTAGCGACGTTATTAGATGTCGCTAATGACGTCGCTAAATATGTCGCTAAATACGTCGCTGTACGTCGCAAATTGCTGACATAGCAGTACTGCTAGGTCATTAAAGATGTCGCTGTCACGTCGCTATACAAGTCGCTAATTAGCAACGTTTAGCGACGTTTGTATACGTCGCTAATTAGTGACGCTGTGTCGCTAAACGTCGCTAATTTAACGACACATTTAAGTCGCTAAAAAACGTCGGTATAGCGACGTTTAGCGACGTTTTTCCTTTCAGCGACGTACTGATTTTCGACTTCTGTAAAATATCGCTAATTACGTCACTAAACGTGATTAGCGACATTTTTTTGTCATTTAGCGACGTTTTTTGACGTCGCTAATTTAACTTTTTCTGGTAGTGCGTGAAAGGCCATGATCCGAACAAGTGGTAAGAGGTCTAAGCCACAGAGTCGCATATATTGTCCGAGTGTAGCGAAATATGAACGCACAGGCGATTGGTAACAAGTTCACAGAGTCATCAATAGTGGAAGCATTGAATAACACAAGTATAGAAATAAAACAAGCTCTTTATTGATATTGAACAAGTATTACAGGCGGCGCTAGGCCAAGATTATAAGTTGCTCAAGCCTCTCTCCCTGAAACAATAAAAGCGTGCAAAGTGGCTACATTTGTGGAATGATACATAGACGATGTTCCAATATTATGTCTTGTATATGTGCTTCATTTCTGGACGCAACGCTCCAAGGCTCCAAAGTGAACTCCACGCCTTAACATGCACGAATGAGGCATCCGCACGGAACGAGGTTCTCCCGCACCTTACAAGCAATCTGGTGGGTTATCAGTACATGAATGCAATGGTAGGGAGGCTTCTCGCCCGCTCGATAAATCTAAACACGTTATATAGGTTTAGTGCACCATCTATTAAGTTATCTTTCTAGTCTTGCCTTATGATCAGTTTCATAGCAATGATGTAAAGTCTAACTCGTGTGGCAGTGCGCCGTACGATATAAAAGAACACGACGAAGCTTACCAACTTACCATCCGTCCTTCCCTGTCCAAGACAAACCAAGTTAAATCAAGCACAAGCATTTATTATGAAATTCATGGGCAAATATCATATGCAAACACAAGTGTCGTGAGTGAGATTATATTTTGGGTGCACGATTACACGGATTATCAGGTGTGTTACAGAAAATGTTCAAGTGTTTAATGGTTTGCTCATGTTGTTTAATTTGTATAGATGTCTTATACCCAAATCGTTTAGGTGTTTCCAAATCTGGATGCGATGCAATGACTTGCACACGGATTATCGCTAAGCGAGGATGACTTATCTATATGAACATGAGATCACTGGCAAAGCCATAAAGGATGACGCATAGTCTCGGACGGAGATGAGGCATAATGAAAGAGTCATTGGGTGTTATCCATCATCTCGAACAAATATGGTGAGACTACCGTAGAGCATTGAGTCAGTCGAGTATCCAAGTGTATGATGCACTACCAAGGGCCCGACCACTGATAATATTGTGTCGCCCCAAACCGCGAGAGTATCCTACTAATTTGGTCACGCAATACCCATATTCCTCCTAGGACGGTACGATCCCGGTTCCCCAGTGATCGTCCGAGGAATCCATGTTATTACCTCATGTACGAGTTGTCCGTGACCATGAAAGTCTCTAAGGTTTTAGATTCACGGGATTCATGACATGACATGTTAATTCTTGGATTCTTGATTCATGTTCAGTATGAGTATGATCCACGAGCTATGATTCTTAGATTCATTGACATTGTGCAAATCCCCTGGTTAAGGAACTGCCTTAGCAACCTAACATCCCGGATACTTTCAGGTTCATACTTGCACGAAACGACTATTAAAATATAAGCAGACAAGCATTGCATTCATATAGAACATAAGTATTTACTTTGGCACGGGTCTAAGGGTAGAACGATGGGTGAAACCGTAAAGGGCCATACCGAACGACATTATCTATGGAACGTGCAATGTAAACAAGTGAACAGTGCACTACGAAGAGTGTATATTGTTCTATATGAGGCATCGCGGGGTCTACTTGCACAAGACAAAGGTAGCATGCGAGGGTCCATATATAAGCAAAATTTTATTTTTATGTTCTAACACAAGCAATAAAAGTTAGGATTATTCTCTTAGCTAGGTGCGTTGTATTCTTTATTAGCATGCAGGGGGTGGTTCATGTCACGATCCGATTCCGTAGAATCGTTGGGGCGTCCCCCGAACCGTGACCGCCGTGCGGGCCTGGGGTTGCGCCCGCACAAGGCTTTAATATTTTGCATAACGAGCACATATTCAGAGTACGCAGATAAATTGAAACACAGATTTGAAACATGAAAAAGTTCTCTTTATTGATAATGAATATCTATTACAAACTCTTGAACGAGTCAGCTAATTTGCTGCACGGGCTTACAAAAGTGTTAACTCAAAATGAGATAGCAGTCCTGTACATTACATCCCTTTACTAAACTTCAAAATGTATAGACCTCCGGGCTGTAGGACGGCTTTGCCACGGAGCTGCATTGAGTACTAAGTTGCAAGCTCCTTCTTTCAAGTACTTCAAAATACGACGCGTTCAGGATGCGCCTACAGCTGGACTGGATCGGGAAAGACGACTTCGGCTCCTCGCTCGGTTCGCCTTTGTGCGGGGAACCTGTTTCAACGAGGGTCAGTATGTCGAAACATACTGGTGAAGGCGAGCTAAACCCAACTATACCAATCAACACGTTGTTTTAATGATGCATGCATATTATTGTGGGTTTTATCTTGCCTTAGTTCATTTACAAGTAAGCAGCATATAAAATTTACTGAAATGAACTTGTCACCGTTTGGTGACTTTTACCTGTCCGTCTGAACCACCTGCATAATACTTACCATGCCTTCCCTGCCATGAAGACATAAGTTAGTTTGATACAGGTTTAAATATACAAGAGGATCACTGGCATGATTGCCATAATGGACAGGTTATAGTCTCAAGGCAAATTGACGTGCAGCGCGGGTGGCGAGCCCCGCTGCATAACATTTTGTTGGGTAACATACGACTATACATACGTTCTGTCCGGATCGGATCGGTCCCAGTGCCCCGGTGACCGTCCGCGAAACTTATACAATCCTTGTGCACAAGTTGTCCATGATCGAACGATACGTTTACAAGTTAACAGTTCATGCAGTTGAGGCAACACGAATACAGGACAAGCAGTATCACATAATTTATTTTGCATAGCCTCCGTGAACAATTATGTGCATACAATGTGTGTTCTATACTTAGCATGATTTATAAAACATTTATAACGAACTAGCATACAATAAGATAACAGTTCACATATTTGATTGACAAGCATAATATCCAAGTCTATTCCCTTTTTATCTTGCAGTCTTTTAGTTATTACTTGGTATCGTCTGATCGGGGCAACAAGAATGCAAGAGTTTTAGAGTGAAGACTGAAAGTAGGGCTAGCTAATCGGGATGGTAGCCACTCACTTAGTTGGTTGGAAGGGAGAAGGAAAGAGGCGCTTCAAGACTCCGCTCGTAAGCCGCCTACTGCTCGTTCACCTGCATTACGAATAGTTCGATCAATACCTCTTCCTCTCTTTCCATACATTGAATTGAAATGCAGTGCAATGAACAAAAATAATAAAATCCATCAAAATTGTTCAAAGAAAACAAGCAAATCTTAAAACCAACTCAAAGCACGAAAGCAACAAGCGACATCGAAATCCAAGGCAATAAAGATAACAGCGGAGAGGTCCCTCCTGACTCTGCCGCTAAGTCGATCCCGGGGGCACGGTCCACTGAATATGGGAATCGATTCCGAAGAAGCAAATCCATAACGAGGACGAGTTCTTGTTTCAATCTATCCCGATCGAACGATACCATATTGTATTTCTTAGCCGCGCTCCTCGAATAGGAGGAACGGGGCACCACATCCTACCCAACCAATTGGAAGTTTCGTCCCGAAACTTAAGAATAAAACCTATCGCTAGGGGATATTTCGTTGCGGTGGCAGCTTAGAGGGAAGCGGACAATCCTGCGCTATGTGGCCTTGTCCGCCATAATTGAAGCACAGCCCTCTCCTGCTGCAACATTTGTCGATGGTGTGCCCTCGTCTTCTGCAGAAATCACAATATGGTCTCTGGTTCCCTTTGTAATGACCACCGTCGTTATGCCGCTTTGCAGCGTTGTTTCCTCTATCATTGCTTTGGCGTTTGTGACTGGAAGTATGTATAGCGCCGGTAGGAACGTGAGGATATAGCGGTTCAAGAGATAGAGCTTGATTCATGACTTTACGTATTGTCTGATACTGATGAACGACTACGTGCACATGGATGGCAGGGCGTAGACCACCTTCAAACCTTCTTGCTCGACTCGCTGCATCAGGTAAATAAGCCCTAACGAATTTGGAGAGTCGGTTGAATTCGGAGGAATACTATTTAACTGTCATGCTGCCTTGCTTCAGTTGTACAAACTCGTTCTCCATCTGGCTTGTACTGGAGGGGGTATAAACTCCTCTTCAAATGCGGCACGAAAAGTCATCCACGAGATCGCCTCCTCTCCATGGTCAAATTGAAGAGATCGTCGATGCACGTCCCACCAATCGTGCGCATTGAGGCGGAGCTGTAGTTGCGCGCAGGCGACACGCTTCTCTTCGGGAACCACTAGCAGAGCGAAGTGGTCTTCAAGTTCGCCCAACCAATCTAGAGCCACAATTGGTTCCTCAGTCTCGTTGACTGGGGTGTTGCAGACTTTCTTGAAGTGGCCAAAGTCGAAGGCAGTCACTTTCCTAGGCCTTGGGATTTGCGGCATCTCTACTTCAAGCACAGACTGTTCCACCGGAGTCGTTTGTCATAACCCTGATTTTTCAGAATATTTTAAAATATTTTTCTCATAATTTTCTGGAATTAAAACTAAGGTATTTTGTGATTAAAAGATTTTTAAATGATATTAATTAATATTAAAATATTATGAAAATAATATTTTATGGTATAAAATAAAAAACTGGACATAGGATAATTTTCTGTGAATTTATTGGACTCCGAAAATATTTTTAAAGCCCTAAAAACCAATGTAGAAACTGGACATAGGGATGCTTAAGTGCCAGATCCCTCCTCTTCCTCTTCTCTTCTCTCTCTCTCTCTCTCTCTCTCTCTCTCTCTCTCTCTCTCTCTCTCTATATATATATATATATATATATATATATATATATATATATATATATATATATATATATATGAAGCGTATCGGGAGTCCCGTTTTCGGAGTTCCGCCAAAGCCCCGCTCCCCTTGGCCGTTGGATCGGGGGGCATCGCGCGGGCCCCACACGGACCCGTTCGATCCGATGGTGCAAGGGGATGGACCTTTGGCGGGGCTTTAGGGGCAGGACTTTTGATCCGTCCCCTATATATATATATATATATATTTTTTTTTTTTTCGAAGAAGGTAAATTTTATTCAAGTCCCTTCGAGAGGCTACAACTCAGTCCGAAGACTTACAACCAATACAGTCCGAAGGTCTATATATACAAACACTAGCCCGGAGCCTTACATCCCGGCCCAAAGGCTTACAACAAATCCAGTCCAAAGGCCTATATATACAAACACTATCCCGAAGGCTCTATCCCGTCCGAAGGCCTCATGCAGCCGTAGCCGCACCACACCTTGCCGCACCCGATCCACCAGTACCGTACCTACACCCGCATCGCATTCGCGCACCGACCGGACCACACCGACCGGACCGCACCGTACTGCTCCACACGCATGTGCCGTACCAATCCGCCGCTCCACCATTTAAAATTTTTCCAAAAGATAATTAAATGGTGCCGGGGGTTCTCTATCTTATGACCTCTTCGTCCAGGTGCATCGGTTTTAACCGTTAGACTAGACGTAATTTGCAACCACAACCATATATATATATATATATATATATATATATATATTAGCCAATCGATTATGTTTGGTGGCCATTATTCACAATTGCTACAATGAAACTCAATTTGATCTTGTACTGTAATAAGGACATGCATGCCCATCTATTTGTACTCAAGTTACTATTCTCCAAGTTAGCCATTATTCACAATTGTTAATGAAACTCAATTTGATCTTGTACTGTAATAAGGACATGCATGCCCATCTATTTCTACTCAAGTTACTATTCTCCAAGTTCTCAACCTAGATTTAAGTAGAGTCATTTCAACTGTTTGTAATCACTACTTATTCTTCATGGAAGAATAGGACACATAAAAAGAAAATAAGAAAGAAGAAAGAAAAAGTAAGGCACATGCACTCATAAATTAAAGAAATTAATGGGGCACCGTGATTTTCTCATTTGGGCCCTCTATTTATATTTATGTTGAAACTACCACAAAGATCTCCATGCTACAAAAACCAACCACTAAACCTAGAAACCCCAATTATGAGGAAGAGGGACAGGGAGGGCAATCACTGTCCTAAAAGGTACTTCATCCCGCTGGGAATGGAGTGAAATTTTTTATATGAAAAATTAATTAAATCTTAAAATAAATCAAGAGACCATATCTGGAGTTCAATTCTAAAAAATCTCCACTAAGGATATAAAAAATTATATTACTTCTATCAAACTTCTTATGCCGATTCAAACACAAATCACCACAACTACTCAAGAGAGAATGAATTACAATAGAGAATTATAAAGAGTTACCAAAGAACATGAACATGAAGACGATATGCTTTGTCAACGTCAACGATGCATATTTCTTCGAACAATCTCCCCCGAAACAACTTGATCTCTCCTCTCTTGAAAGTTGCACTAATTATCTCTTATCGTTACTACGGTCTCTGTAGAAGCATGAAAAATCATGCAGGCCGCATAGAGGTCATGCCCCCTCAAAAAAGCATCCAAGCAGCAGAGAAACCACATGCAGCCTGAACAAACAAGTCACAGAGAAGCCACATGCGGCCTGGTCAATAAAAGATCTAGAAGCCGCATAGTATACTATATGCGGCCTGAACGACCTTCGAGCAGGGATGTCGCATAAAATTTCCCTGACACAACATTCGAGGACTGTCAGACTCTGACACATCACTCATCACACTGAGACGCTTCAAGATTCGTAAAGACGGTGGCTCAGGAAAAGAAAAAATGTCACATCAACTCATTGAAGGTATCAACAGACGTTCCATGCTACGTGCCCATTCATATGAGACTACATGCTCATGCGACCTCGTTATCATGCAGCTAGAGTGTCCATCCGACCAAAGCCAGACGAGAGCTTGCATGCGGCTATATACCCATGCGGCCTCGTCATCATGCGGCCAGAGTATCCAACGACCAAGGCCAAACGAGAGCACGTATGCGGCCACGACAATATGCGGCCACGACGATATGTGGCCAAGACGTCATGCGGCTCTCGACTTGCACGATCTTTTCTGTTACAATGAAAGATGATTTCTCGCACAATAAGTGTTGACTACGTGTCCAAATGACCAAGTCACGCACGCAACAACCCCGAGATCTCTTCAACAACATATCGTAACCAAGACCATGTGACAACATGTCAATGTCATGCGACTAGAGTTACAACCGTATTCTGTTGAAGGAGTCCTATGTGGCCACCAAACAGAGGTATATGTGGCACCTATAGCCCGTCAGCAGGATGGCTATATGGCTATAACTTGCAAAAGTAGCATACCCTACAAGACACCGCCCCGGCCAGCTACGTACGTGTAAATAAGCTCAGGAGAGAGAAGAGAAGAGAAGAGCACATCCCCATTCCCTCATCAGACTGTCAACGGAGTAAACGAGACGTTACCACGCTCAAGCTCCATCGCCACTACCCAGATCAAAATATTGTATTTAGATTTTCTGTTTAGGATCTCTTTGTACTTCTTTGTTTGTTATTTCAATGTTCAAAACTTGCGATGGCGGAAAAGATGGTGACTCTGTTGGGGAACAACTTCTCCACTGATGAGAAGGTCGTGACACAGTTTGATGCAACCAAGCTGGGTTAAACCCATAGGATGATCGCTTCTGTCATGCCCCGATCTTTCGCAGGAATCGGCCGTCCCCGCTGGACGCAAATCACCGTGCCAACGCTCCCCCAGAACGACCGTTCCCATCAGGAGCGTGATGCCGCACGAGCACAAGCTACGTCCGTGCAAGACCATGAATCTGAACAGGCGGTAAAATAGCTAAGCCACAGAGTCGCATAGTTAGTCCGTATGCAGCAGAATAAAAAATGAACATGCGATTGATAACAAGTTCACAGAGTAGTCAATAGCGAAAGTAGTGAATAATACAAGTATAGAAGTAAAATATGCACTTTATTGATATTTGAACAAGTATTACAAGCGATGCTAGGCCATGATTATAAGTCTCTCAATCTCTCTCTCTCGAAACAATAAAAGCGTGCCAAGTGGCTACAATTTTGGAATGATACATAGGTGACGTTCCAATATTATGTCTTGTATATGTGCTTCAACTCCGGATGCAATACTCCAAGACTCCAGAGCGGAGTCTACACCTTACCTCGCACGAAAGGATTTTCGTACCGAACGAGGTTCTCCCGCACCCTGCAAGCAATCTGGTGGGTTATCAGTACATAAATGCACTGGTAGAGAGGATTCTCACCCGCTCGACAAATCCAAACAAAGTTCCATATACCATTTATTAAGTTATCTTTATAGTCTTGCCTTAGGATCAGTTCATGGCATAATGTAAAGCCTAACTCGTGTGGCAGTGCGTTGTGCGATATATAAAAAGGAACACGACGAGACTTACCAACTTACCAATTGTCCTTCCCTATCCAAGGTAAATCATGTTAGCCTGCATATAATACATGAAACAAGACAGAATAGTGCGCATACAAACATAGTGTTACAAGCACGTTCTTAACTCGGGCATGATGCGCTTGAATGGTATACGGTGTCGTGCCTCTATTCTGTGAACGTACATATGTGTCGTGCATTCTTAAACTTGGATAATTAACGAGCTACACGATGAGTTTCGTGCACTCGTTACTTGCCTCGATGCAATGACTCACACGCGGATTATCGCAATCGAGCAAAACTTATGTCTATATGAACATGAGGTCACTGGCTTAGCCATAAAGGACGATGAATAGTCTTGGACGGAGATGGGGCATAGCGCAAGAGTCATAGGTGTTACCTACCATCCCAACCAAATATGGAGAGACTACCATAATCATGAGAGTCAAGCGTGTTATCCATGTGTAGGATGTACTACCAAGGGCCCGACCACTGAATATATTATGTCATCCCAAATCGGGGAGCATCCTACCGATTTGGTCACGAAATACCCATATTTCTCCTATGATGGTACGATCCCGGTGCCCCGACGATCGTCCGAGGAATTCATATTATTACCTCGTGCACGAGTTGTCCGTGACTATGCACGTCTCTAGTCTTACTGATTCACGACATGACATGTTCAATCTTGATTCACTTAGCCATTGGATGATGTGTAGTATCTTGGGTGAAGATGGGTAGCAATAGATACTCGAGGCATATACACAATCTCGCTCGCTCGAGAGAGACTACCAAGGATCCAAATACCTGAATGAGTCCTGCTCCATGAGCTGATGATTCTTACTTTCTTTGACATGATGCAATCCCTTGGTTTTGGAAATGCCTTGGCAACCTAACGGTTCCAAATACTTCCAGGTTCATATTGCACGGAACGAGCTATTCGATAGTCTTTCAGCTAAGTAGATGAATGCAAGATATGGATAATCTTACTTAGTTGTGGCGTGAAGTTACACAAGCATAGAGAATATTTAAAACAGCTAAGAATTGGAACAATATGAATATGACTTTAAGGAAAACATGCAGCATTGCCATACTTGTAAATATAAGTAATTTTGCTAGCACGGGTCTAAGGGGTAGTGCGAGGAGTAAAACCGTACAAGAGCATATCGGGATGCATAATCTATGAGACGAGCAGTGTAAACATGTGAAGCAGTGTACTACGAAGAGTATATAATGATCTACTCGAAGCATTAGCGTATTCTAATTTCACGAAGCTAAGGTAGCATGCGAGGATCCAATTATAAGCCAATTTTTATTTTCATATTCTAACACAAGCAATACAAGATGGGATTATTCCCTTATATAGGTGCGGTGTATTCTTATTAGCATTCAATGGGTGATTCACCTAGCGACTATCATGTATCTTCCATATTTTTAAGTGTGCAGGCTAAGCAAAGATAGGTTCATTGTCGCTACCCACCTTAGAGATAATTTACCTCAATCGAGGGATACTCCGAGTGTATTTTTGAAAGTCTAAGTCTGTACTCCTGAAGGGCCAAGTAAGCAAGCCTTCTTGCTGAGCAAAGCGGATCGTGTCATCGCACTAGCGTCGTTTGAATCGGCTATCCGTTTGAATGGAACGGGTCATTACAGCTTCGACCAGCAAGCATTCGAGAACATGCTCTCTGGAGATATTGCGAGTGATACTCCAAGGCAAGCAAAGCCTAAGAAGACCCACATGCCATGGGCAGCGAAGGCCGCTAAGCCTTACCCAACTGCGAAGCATGCGCTCCCCACTTCTCTCTCTCTTGCCTCAAACACACATCATGTATCCACTCAGGCTGACCCTGTCCATGCGGCAGTCGGGAAAGGTTCTCAGTGCCCAAAATCTGGCAAAAAAAAATACTATAATGCCAGAAGTTCGGATCCTGAGACATGTTCCATGCTATCACAGCAGAAATAGCATAAGTCGGCCGCCGTAGGCAAAAGTTCACATGCGTCACCGATCGTCGGCAGCAGGAAAATGACCACATGCGGCCAGCACAGTAGCAGAACCTCCGTCTTTGACCGAATCTCACGCAGTGCTGACTCCAAGTGCCTTGCTGAGAAAGGGGAGGACGTGAATTTGGACTCTTCATACTATGCACCAGTACGTGCTAGGTAGAAGAAGTCTGTCACGTCACTACTAGAACAAGCGGGATTAGCGACGTTTTTAGCGACTCTATTTAAAAATGTCACTAATTTAGCGACTCCATGTAAAAACATCGCTAGACGTCGCTAATTGGCGACATTTAGCGACGTTTAGCGACTTTTATTCAGTTTTTAAAAGATTAGTCGCTATAAGTTCAATTTAGGTCGCTAAACGTCGCTAATATGTTTTATTTAGCGACGTTTAGCGACGTTTTTAGCGACGTAAATATTTTGGACATTTAGCGACGTCATTAGCGACATCTTAAATGTCGCTAATTTAGCGACGTCATTATTGGCGTCGCTAAACGTCGCTAAATTCTAAATTAGCGACGTAAATTAGCGACGTCATTATTGGCGTCGCTAAATAGTCGCTAATTTAGAATTTAGCGACGTCATTATTGGCGTCGCTAAAAACGTCGCTAAAGTTTTTTACTTAGGGCTGATTCCCCCCATTTCCTTCGATCTCTCCCTCTCCCTCTCCCAAAATTCAAATCCGCTCTCGATCTCTCCCCTCCGGCTCCTCCTTCCTCCCTCCGGTGACCCCCCTCGGCCGCGTCCTCCCCCTCCGGGTCCCCTCCTCCCTCCGGTGCCCCCCTCCTCCCTCCCGGCAACCAGCCTCCAGCCGCGTACTCCCCCCTCCGGCCGCGTCCTCCCCCCCCTCCTCCTCCTCCTCTAGGTAAACCCTAACCCTCTCTCTCTCTCTCTCTCTCTCTCTCTCACAGGACACACATATGACACAGACACAGACACGACACACACACACACTGACACAGACACAGACACTGATGAGGACCTAGGGTTAGGGTTAGGGTTAGGTTTTTTGACCTGGGGTTAGGGTTAGGGTTAGGGTTTTTGATCAGGATTAAGGCTCCATTCTTCTTTCAGAAATCTCTAACACGAAGACGCAGGAAGTCTTCCTACATTGAAGGCTCAATAAGCACATGTTTGGAATCAGGAACACCTATTCTGCAAGAACCCAAGAAACAAAATGCCTCAAAGGCCTTGCGAATAGCATCAATAGGTGGCCTTGCATAGAAATTTTTTTCGACAAAGCCAATTTTAAAGGAGCAGCCATGATCTTTTCCTCCTTATCAGAGATCACCAATGCAGGTTCGCCTCTGAATAAAGAAGGAGCTTTGTTAGGAAGTTGAGGGGAGGGACCTTGATGTTGTGAAGATCACACGACATCAGCAAAGGATTTCTCCCTCAAATAAGGTATATATAAATATATATACGTTAGTATAAAAGCTTATAAACATGTAATGGTTTATATGTAAATTAACTAAGAAACAAATAGTATATAGATAAATGAGGTGAATAGATATATGCTTTATAATACAAATATTAAAATAAATATAAATATATAAAATATCGAGTAAACAAATAAAATTATTATGTAGTAGATAAATAAAAAAATAGTAATAAAGTAATTATAACATAATTATCTAAAAGAATATATGAAAGCAATTAGCTAAAAAGAAAGAAAAAAAGAAATTTTTTTAAAATAAAAACAAAAGTATATAAAAATAAGTAAATAAATCCTTTGAGTTACTGTTCCCCGAAGGAATTAAGTAAATAAATATATAAAAAAACAAACAAAAAGAATATAATATATATATATCCTCCCAGAAATTTTATAATGTTTCATTCTATCACTTGTATTAGTCGATCAGTAATGTCATTTACTTGAACACCTTGGTCCTGGAGTCAACCCATTAAGATGGTATAGTGGGCTTTTTATTAGAGTCTTAACTATTGGTTTGATGTCACTCAAATCAAATAGATACTAATTGATGTCCATATAGCAATTATACTTGCAAGTTTGGTATATGACAATTTATTGTAATCCATTGGGCACTTCAATTTAAAGTATACTTTATTGGTTTATTATGGGTTACCCAAAATTTATGAGTTATAGAAATTAAATTATCCAATATTCCAGCATGATTCAAAAGTATAAACTAGCTCAGAAGAATGCCTTACTTCAAAACATGCACTGGACAATTGAATGCCCATTATTTGTCTGGAAAGTTGTGTCATTCTTTCCTATTTTTCTTTGCAAAACTAAGTTGTTGTTGTAACTGGAATAATTTGTTCTCCTGTGGACATACTTGATGTGGATGATCAGTCCAGAGATAAGCAGGTTGGGGACTGGGTACTTATGAATTTAGAGTTCAACAACATATTAGGTTGAGGCACCTCCCATCTCGTCCAATCTAACCTTGATTGCAGCAAACAAGAGTCAAATAAGAGCGATAGAAGGGAATCTGTAAACACCCTAAATTTTCAGATATTTTAAAATCAATTTTTGGGAATTAATATGCAATTTTCAGTAATTTACATAAGTCCTGTGGTGAGTTTGTAATTTTTAAATACCAATAAATAACATTAAAATAAAATAAAAATATGATTTTATGGTGTAAAATAGAAAACCAGACTTAGGGTAATTTTCTGGAATTTTATTGGGCCTCAGACCTATTTTTAAAAGCCTAAAAACTATTTTTCTAATTATTAATTAATTAATGTTTTATTATTATTATTATTATTATTATTATTATTATTATTATTATTATTATTCTGTTTTATTTTGGTTTTAGGGGCCCGGCCCGGCCCAGTGGGCCGAGCCCATTAGTAAGCCCAGCCCTCACACACCCTAGCGGGTCGGGCGGGTCCGCCCAGTCCGGATCCGCGCCCGACCCGACCCACATCATCACCCCCAACCCCACGATCGGCTCGAGCCGAATTCTCCGCCGCCGCCGCCGCGATTTCCGGCCACCACGACCGCGCCTCCCCTCCGCGAGAGCCGCCCACGTCGACCTCAGCCCCGCCTTCCCCGGCCTCACCCTCGCCTGCGCCACCCTTTAAAAACCCCTCTCGCCGACCTCCTCCTCCCTCATTCCACTCCCCCAAACCCTAGCTCGCCGGAACCCTAGCCGACCCCTCTCCTTGTCGAACCACCCTCCTCCTCACCGACCGGAGCCGCCGTCCTCTCCAGCACCCCGGCCTCCCTCAAACGCCTAGCCCTCCTCCACAGCCTCCCTCTCCAGAGCTCTCCGCCGGCCATCCCGAGCTCCCCGACCCTCTGCAAGCTCCGCCCTAGCCCGGCGCCACCTCGCCGATGGTCAACCAGCCTCCAGCGTGTCCTCCAGCAGCACCCTTGGCCGGACACAGGCCCAGCCGGACACGGACACAGCGTGGACACAGCATCCATGACACAAACTCGCGTGTCGGACACAGAAAAACCCCGGTTTCTCGGGTTCCCTTCAGGTACTCGTAACTTGCACCTCGGATCTCTGTTTTCGATTCTGTAAATTTCTACGCGAAGCCTGTATGACCCTCTCGGTGCCCGGATAAACCGCTCGGGGCATCGCGTCATGTGGTGATCGCACACCGCGATCCAAAAACAGGAAAAACCAGACCCTGTTTCACCCCGGAACTGAGTGCGCCCCGCCAAACGGGACGACTTGGTCGCGTGCGATCTTTACAGATACGTGCGCCTCATTGATACGGACGTGTGGGATTTTGCGAAAGCGGATTCGGGTGTGCGTGCACACCGGAATTAACGCGTATCCGCGGACATCGCCTCGTATCCGCCTTTTCTGCAATTCACCCTAACTTTGTGCACACACGTCAGATCGATACGAAACTTGCGCCATCGAACTCGTAGCGATACGCTGGTACTGTGGGTCAAGTTTGGTTCGATTCCGAGAACGTTGACGATATCGCGTGTCATGGGCCCCACAAGCCCCGCTCGACGGACGATTTCGTGATCCGCTCATCGGAATTCAAATCTGAAAGTTCCGTTGGGTTCGTATCAGCGTTCCTGACCTGTTGACACTAAGTTTGGTAAATTTGGAGACCGTTGACCCTGACACATTTTTCGGTGCAAAGCGGGCCCACCGGTGGATCCCGTTTTGGCCCGAAATTGCCGTTTTTGCCCTTGTCTCCAAATTGGACCCAAGGACAGGCGTTCCTAGCTGTTTGACACCTTATGAGCGTGATGGTACTATTTATTTCAGCTTTCGGAGATATCTCTAGAAATTTCCGAAATCAGGCCTAAGTGGAATTCAAACACCAGGCAAGTGCACCTTGCCAAACTTGCAGTCATTATTTTCATATTTTCTGTAAAAATACTCTGCTGGATGTCTTGTACAAATTCATATAAACTGATTTAAACTGCTTAACCTAGGGAACGTATCACGTACCTAGTGTCCGATCATAGTCGAGTGCCGACACCGTACGCGGTGTTGGGTTCGTCATTTAGAGATGGATTTACGATCCCCTTACTTTGTACTTGACCTATCAAGTACCCTACAACCCAGGACACTTGACACTATCATGGACAGAATCCTCCTGAAATATTCGTGGTAATTCTGTATAGGATACAGGACTTGATAGAGACATTTATTTATAGACAGTATGACTTGTTGCATTAGTTATAATCCCGCTGACATGGACATGAGACGTTATGGTCATGGCTTGCGTGATTACATTGGGTGGAGAGAGACACACAGGCTACAGGCTGTTCTACATATATATCTACTATTATTGTGAGGTTGTAGACTCTCCAGCAGAGCTAGACCCTTTACGTGTTATTACTGCTACCCGGCTTTCCGACACAGAGCTTGTAGCGGTCTCAGCCTGAGTACTAGTGTTGCTCTCATTTGCATATCACATAGATGGTTACTTAGTTTACCCTGCTGTTCATTTATTTATTGCACTGCTTATTCATTTGGCTTGTTTTATTTTGTGCCTTGCTATATCCACTGAGGACCTGGAATGGATTATGTCCCCAGGTTTAGCTGAGGAGCAGTATCCCGAGGTATACGGGACAGGAGCTGAAGCTATTGCTGGAATAGAACCGAACACTGAAGACGAGGTGACTGCCGAAGACTTCTCCTGAGTGCCCGTTCCAGTACTCAGTATTTATTTCATGTTTAACTCTTGTTCCTGGCCTATAGAGCCAGTTTATTCAGACTTAAGTCGGGTTGTTTCTCCGACTGACTTGCTGTGATTATTTATTGCTACTTATTTCCATTCCATTATGCAGTTATTTCTTTATCTTTATGGATGAGATTAGTGTGACTTGTTGTAGTAGACCTTATTTACAGCTTAAGTACGCCCTGATGGCTCCATTAAATTGGGTTATCCATCGGTGCGGGCTGCTGGCCATTGCCTCGCATCTCCAGTCCCTCGGCATTTTGGGACTGGGGCGTGACAGAATCTCTATCATTCAAAAACCATATCTTTGGGGATTGGAAAATTCCTTAGCACCCATAAAAAAGTTAATAAAAAAACCTCAAGAAGATGCCAGGCCTCATATCAAGTGTACCAAACTACATTTGGCATATTTTTTCAAAGTCATATAGAATTTTATGATCAAACTCGGTGTGAATATCTTATTTGATGGGTGATTTATGAAAGTAAAACCTCGTCGGAAGTACGTTATAAATATAGTATATAAACTGGTGTCAGCTATTAAAATTATGTAATATTTTTATTCAAATTGCACTCAGAAGTTGTAGCAGCAAGGACATGAAAACTTGTTTATAAACTTTGTTTTGAGATCAATGACATCCCAAAGGCCAGAGTCTCCTATGAACCCCATATCTCTTGTTCCATGGCAAAGAGGCTTTGCACCTATGAGTGATAAAAACTGTGATCTCTCCTACTAATTTGTGATCAATATTAGTGTAGTTTATAAACAAGTTTTATACAGATAGTTATAAGAAGCAACTTGTGAGTGATAAACCAAATCATATGTATGAGATTTGTGTTTGAATAGTTTTATGATTAGTATCATTATTATACTCTCATGTTTTATGATTCGTATTATTATTATACTACAACAAACAATTTATAGGCAGGGCTGCTGAGGGTATGTCTTAATTAATATCTGTTATCAATTATATTCTTTGTGAGTCATCTATTTCTTCCATTCCGCATTATTAAGGGTATGTCGTAAGTAATATATGTTATCAATTATATTCTTTGTTTTTATCTATCTTACCAGATGGCACCCAAGAGAGAGACACCTCCAACTGTTAAGGAGGAAGTGATGCCTCATACTGTTAAGGAGGAAGAGATACCATCTGCTGTATCTCAGACGGGGAGTTCCAGTCACCCAGCACCTATAGCGGCTGTATCTCAGACGGGGAGTTCCAGTCACCCAGCACCCATAGCGGAGATTGATCACATAGACGCTATTTATGCACAGTATCTGAGGGACTGGTATGTGCCCCAGCGTATTGGATATCCTCGAGATTGATACTGTGATGTTTCATATACTTTTATTGTAGTTATTGTGTGATACAAACAACTTATATATTATGCCCATTATGTGACTGTGATACTTATATATTATGCATTTTGTGTGACTGTGATACTTCTATTTTGTGTGTATTGTGTGACTGTGATATTTTATATATTTTTTGTGTTATTTCGTACCAAAAATTTTTAATGGAGGGTTGCTTTAGGTCTGTCTATAATATTTGTGTGTATTGTACGACTGTGATACTTTTTACTCATATTAAATGATGTTAATTTACCGGTGTTGAGTGTTCCACCGAAGGGGTCGGCGAACCCAGAGAATTCAACGGAGGGTTGCCTCCGGGTCTATTTTTAATTAAAATTTCATAAATTGCAGGAATAATAGTTTGAAAACAATTTAGTATTTTTTTTATTTTTCTGTAAAATTAGCGACATTTTTAGCGACGTTTAGCGACGTTTATACACGTCGCTAACTGGGTCGCTAATTAGCGACGTTAATAAACGTCGCTAAATACGTCGCTAAAAATGTCGCTAAATACGTCGCTGTACGTCGCAAATTGCTGACATGGCAGTACTGCCAGGTCATTAAAAACGTCGCTGCCGCGTCGCTATATAAGTCGCTAATTAGCGACGTTTAACGACGTTTGTTTACGTCGCTAATTAGTGACTCTGCGTCGCTAAACGTCGCTAATTTAGCGACACATTTAAGTTGCTAAAAAACGTCGGTATAGCGACGTTTAGCGACGTTTTTCCTTTCAGCGACATGCCGATTTTCGACTTCTATAAAACGTCGCTAATTACGTCGCTAAACATGATTAGCGACGTTTTTTTGTCATTTAGCGACGTTTTTTGACGTCGCTAATTTGACTTTTTCTGGTAGTGCGTCCCGATCCCGAAATGGTCAATCGTCCTCGCTGGATTCTTTACGGAACCAATTCATCCTTGCTGGGGCGTGATATCGTACGAGCCTGGAGTTGCGCTCGCACAAGGCAAGAACGTGTAGTGATAGGAACCCATTTGAAAACACAAGTTAGAAAACACATTCACAGATAGTTGAACACAAGTATAGGAAGAAACATGATTTTTATTGATAATTCAGAGTAATTTACATAGAGTTTATATTTGATGCGCCTCTCGGCTACTTGACTTGCATTACAAAAAGAAAACTCAAAAGGCAGGGCGCGCTCCATTAGATAGTCCACGACGTTCATACATTACGCCCTTGTATAGATTGAAAGTCCACGCCTCCAAAATGAACTGACTCCAACTATACTTCAAAATAGAAGGGCTTCTAAAGCCTTCTCGTCTATCCACTAGCATTGCACCGCCTGAGTGCCTGAAATAGTTGCCTACAACGTGGGTCAGTACTCAGCTGTACTGGTGAGCGGGACGAACCCACTCGATTAAATCGACACTAGCTTATTAGGGGAGAGCATTCATTAAGATGATCTTTCTATAGAGAAGAAAGTGAATTCAATTTATATCAGTTGCATGTTTTGATAGGAATGAAAATAAAATTGAATCCCATAAGTACACCGGTTGCTTACTCAACCGATGCACGCCTTCCCTGCAACGAAACACAAGTATACTTACCATCTGCACAAGATAATAAATTAGCATTTATTCTATTCTATGCGGTCATTAGTGTGATCGACACCATAGGGACTTATCCAATCATTGCGGCATGCCCTGTCAGCTCGGGTAGCAAGCCCTGCTGAAGGTCCCGCAATGCATCGCGACTAGCACGATCAAATATTTCCCTAGGTCGACACGGTTCCAGTGCCCCAGAATACCGTTTCAAGGAAATACCAAACATTGTGCACAAGTTGTCCCAGACCATGCAAATGCATGAACAATTTATATATCATACAATGTATAAAATAAAACATAAAAATAAAGCAGCAATATATATACTTATGCAACAGTTCATATTTTCTCAAGCCGTGTTCCGATTTTGGTATCCCGTGGGT
Organism: Iris macrosiphon; assembly: GCA_036927795.1. Lineage (NCBI taxonomy): Eukaryota > Viridiplantae > Streptophyta > Magnoliopsida > Asparagales > Iridaceae > Iris > Iris macrosiphon. The sequence goes on along the minus strand of JAYESA010000007.1, from coordinate 1,925,748 downwards.
CCAACTCTATCTAAGGCACCAGGCCACAACCAACTAATAACCAATTCCTTTATAAAGAAGCTCGTGTTCATAAGGTGTGCAAGCATATAATTAAGTTAGTCTACAATCCCATGTTTCTTTCTTAGTGGCTGACATGTATTGTGGCTAAAAATTTCTTAGGCGTCCAACCGGGCATCATCGATTGAACGTTTGAAATATTAGAGATGTAAACATAAAGAAGTAGGAAAGATGGGTCCGAACCACTCACTGGTTAAGGGAAAATGCTGAAAGAAGGAGTCCCACCTAGCGACGATCAAACGTCAGTTACGCGAAACTGAAACAGCACGAGCACCGAGTTATAATCCTTTGCCTATCCTTCCTCCCGAACTTCCCATGAATCAAAGCTCCAAACAAGAAAGCCAACAGTGAAAACTAAGCAAATCGAAAGCAACACCAAATCAAAATCCCAAAGCGACATCAGGAAAACCAAGCAACAAAGCACGAAAACTATTAGAATTGTTTCAATAGAGGCCTATCCTGCATTGGTTGGAAAGGATTATCGCATTTCGTCCATGGCAAGAGGATGCCAAAGATCTAAACTCCAAACTATGACTCAGACAGACTAGCCACAAGCCCAATTATATAGTGCGCATCCCGGTCGGATCAGGATTTGAGGCAATACAAAGTCTAGGACAGTGCGAGCTCGCCAAGCTCAAGCAAATGCTCATATGGACGGTCGTCAGCAGGCTCCGCTAACTATTATGCGAGCCCCTGACGGAAAGTTGTACAAGACCGATCCATGTGTCCGGCCCGCCATGGCAAACGAATATGGTCAGTCTTGAAAGTCTTCCATTAACGACTTGGGGAGAGTTCATATATGAACCCTAGGATAGGGAGCAAAGAAAACACCTACACAACCATGTGCTTGGTCTACCCGTACTCATAACAAGGGTGTAAAGGTGGATCAGCCATCGCTTGATTTGCACAATATGATCAACCATAAGCGCAAAGCGAGAAAAGCAACCACGGCATGTGAGGTAACCCCTCCAGGACACTCCTATGCCAACATCATCATCAACTGCTACTGTGCTAAAATAATATTGCCAACAAATAGGTAGTCGGCGTTCCAATGACTTTAACCAAAGGCACCTACCCGGCAGCGTCCCGAAAAATAGTTACAATTACCAGAGGAGGAGGAGATGACCTTTGCCTCATGCTATTCCGCTTGGAAGTCTCCCTCCACAAGGGGAGGTCGGAGGTCTAGTGCCACAAACCCTTTACTTTCGTACAGCGTATCGAGAAGGCGGGCCCAAGGAGGACCGACATCGGTACCTACAGAAGAAGTTTTCCAAGGCACTCTCTCCAAGAAGAAACTTTCATCTGCTGGGGGTGGTTCTTCCTTAAGACCCCTAGTGATTCTATAAGGTGAGGGTAGCAATCCCCCAGAATTTTGCGACAACCCGACATTCCGAGGGGACATCAATTCCCAAGGAATATATGTCGAGATCCTTGGGGGTAGTCACCCTCACCACGAAGATGCATCTTTCTACACTAGGGGTAGTGTTCTCTCTGAGTCCGAAGAGGATGCAACACTGAAAACTTTTCCCGAGGACTATTCACTGCAAGAGTCTGAGACGGAAGGTATGACGTCCACTGTTCCATCTACTTCCTCCCATGTAAGAACAATGTACATGGCGGAGGATGATCTCGAGGACCCCAGCGATCGAAAATGCCTTAAGACTCTAGAGACTATGATGCATACCATGAGTGCGTCGATGCAAGCCTTGACGCAGACAATGCTGGAGATCAAGGCAAACATGGGCTCACAGCCACCAAGAACCTCAGGACAAGCTAGTCAAGATCCTGGGACAGATGGAGATTCAAATGCCACCGCTCCGCCCGTCAATGGAGATCACATTAGGCTCGGATCATCTACTCGTTTTGCAGTAGATGAGGCTCAGGAAGCAATGCGGGAGGTGCGAGAACTGCGAGCCTGCTTGGACTTAATGGGTAATCGAGACTCACTGCGTGAGCTCTGATTCGACAACCATATCCCCTCAAGTGGAGAGATATGCCCTATCCACATAAATACAAGCCCTTCAACTTAAATCCATTTGAAGGGAAGACATCTCCTCATCAGTACATGAGCTACTTTGATACAAAAACAAGATATCTATCCCGCAATGACGCTCTTCTCACCAAGCTCTTTGTCGGGACATTATCTGGGGTAGCCTTCGATTGGTTCTGCAGCCTCCAGGATAACTTTATATCGTCATTTAATGATCTTAAAAGTCTTTTTCTCATCCGATTCTATGACGGGGGATGTGACATGACGATGTCCTCTTTGTTGGACATCATACCAAAAAAAAGGAGCCTGTATGAGAATACATCAAACGTTACAGGCAAGCTGCACTGAAGTTACCCCTCCCCCTCCCGTAATCTTGAATCCATGCTGATAGACATGTGTCGGAAGAATCTACTTCTGGCAGTCAGGCTCTGGATGGGTGACACCCAATTCAAAGACTGGATGACGTTCATCATAAATGTCGTCAATGCTGAGAGTAAAGTAAAGGACGCCCGATTACTGGAAATACAAATCTCCGTCGCTGATGACATGGGAAGAATCCTTACAATAACAACAACAACAACAACAACAACAACAACAACAACAACAACGGTGGCAATACTGGCCGTGATGGCAAAGAAAAGCATGTCTTCGTCGCCAATATAGCCAAGAAGCCGGAACAGAAGCCGACAGAGGCTCCAAAGCCGAAAAAGACTTACTCTTTCGAGGACGATGATATCACGGCAATCTTTAACGTACTAATGAAGGGGAAAAATATCCACCCCTGACATCAAGCGTCCCGAGGAGGCAAAAGACGTAAATAATCCCAAGTACTGTTGCTACCATCGGTACGTCCATCATGCTACGTGAGATTGCTACATACTAAAGTGGTACATCCAGCGTCTACTCGATTCTAAGGCCCTCAACTTGGATTTTAAGGATAAAACGGTTGCCGCCAACATGGTGTCCCTCCAGTTTGGTAACTTTTCGGCAACGGAAGCTCGAGACGGGGTGATACCAATCCCAAAGGCTACCATGGAGGTGTTTAATCTCCCACCATCTCGCGGCCAAACCGTCGGACTGGTACCTCTCAGTACACCACGAGGCGAGGTCATGTGGGTTCACCCAAACCTTGCTCCAGACTTGATGCTGCAAGCGACGCCTTCAGCCATCAAGCCCAAAGGACGAAAGTCTAAGTCCTGTCATATGGTATCCTCCACCATTGAGGAAGCTATGGTAAGGGCGACTTGATTGGGCCTTACCTACCAGCGGAACGATAATACTCCCGACGACGATGCTCCGCTAACGATCGTTCTTATTGCACCTGCTGTATCGGATATGGGTCCATCCAACCTCCAGCCGCGGACAAGTACAAGCAGAAAGAAACTCGCTTTGATAAATCGTTGCATAAAGATATGTCACATGGGCTAGAGAAGCCCTATGACTTTGACATCCTGGCACAGCTTGCTAATACAGCAAAGTTATCACTATTCAAGCTTCTTCGACTATCGAAAGACACTCGGGACTCTCTGAGTGAGACATTGCAGAATATCGACACCTACTTGGCGCAGGTCAAGCCGCCAGCTGAAGATCCTGCAACATTCTTTAACTGTAACAATATGGCGGAGGCAATACCCAGCATCACATTCTCGCAACTAAATATGATGTTGAAGAACAATAGGCACGATCGCCCTCTTTATTAGGGTACATCAGTGCCATCAAGGTGGACCAGATGCACATCGAACTGGGTTCGTCCATAAGCATCATCGCCTGGAGTCTGCTTCAGACCTTGGGCATCCCAATACATCAGCTGACGGCCACCAATACTACGTACCATCAGTGGCTTCAATGCTGGTAGAAGCTACCCTCTGGGTAAGATTGGTGACTTGAAGACAAAAATATGATGTTAGATTGGTGACTTGAAGACAAAAATCACATGCTATGCCATTGATGTAGACGTATCCTACAACATCCTGCTGGGGCGTCCATGGATATACGAATACATGATCGTGTCATCAACCCTATACTAGTGCCTAAAGTACATTGACGACCATGGCACGGTTAAGAAGGAGTTCACCGATGTCGATCCCTTCAAAGGGGTAGAGGCTTACTACTCTTATTCACTCATGTACAAACATGTCTGTCAGGATGAAGGAGCGAATGATGCCGACGATGAAGCAAAAATCGACGCGACGTCAGACAAACCTTTAACGATCCACTTCAAGGGACGTGCTCGGGATACAGCCCCTCCCCTCATTATGAAAATACAGAGGAAAGTGCCACAACCTCTAACAGTACGATTTCCAAGTCAAATGAAGAACCCAGTGCCGACTTCTACCCGTGAACCCATGGTGGTCAAGCTTTGTAGGAGGCCTCCACAGCCCTCAATCACATTAGAGACAAATTTCGAGGAAGAAGAACAAGAAGAGTACGTAGAGGCTCATGCTAATGCTCTGTCCCTAGATGATGTAATTCCCCTGGAAAAGATCCTATACTTTATGAATAAAGTGTTATCTTTGAACTTTTTCGATGTCGCACAGTTGAGTATATTTTACTCCCTAGAGCACGGTATAGGCTTGCAACTTCATACACAGGTAACTACTACCTATGTAGTAAAACAGATCCTCCCTAGCCAAAGTTTATACTTCACGGTCCCAACAAGGAGGAGGGAAGACAAACCCATCATCTTTGGCATGGTAGAATACCCTCAATCCTTTGTCCCGGAGGAACAAGAGCCATAACCTAATACCAAAAAAATATAACTTTACCAGTTCAGTGGTCAAGCCAAGCACCTCATCGAGAAGATGGGTTATGATTTTAAGAGCGACCGAGGTCTGAATTACGGCAAAGGTCGACGACTGCCCTTGCGTCTCACCACTCCGGCAGGCAAAGCCGAGGATTACTACCACAAGACCCGGCATGGCCTGGGGTATGTAACATCTCCATCAACCCCCAAAGCCTCGGAGGAAGAAGATAAGTCACAGTCATACTCTTTGAAATCCTCCACGTGGGACTCCTATACTAGTATCGGAGACCTCTTTAGACGAATGTTGTCTGTCAACATGGCGCGCGTCAACTGACCCTGAGGAAGACAACGAGGACTCACCAGAACTATTTAAAGTGGAACCATGGGCCCAACGCTTAGACTCACAATGGGAGCTACGTTTCGAGCAGCGAGAACCTTCCACCAAAGACGTGGTCGTATAACTCGACCTGGGTGAGGAATCTGCCTCCAAACCTATCTTCATCAGCAAAAGCTTATCCGGTGAAGATCGTAAATCCCTGCTACAACTCGTACAAGAATATATCAATGTATTTTCCTGGATCTATAAAGACATGACGGGTTTGGACCCTCAGATCGCAGTACACAAGCTCAATATCTTGCCGAACGCTAAGCCAGTGAAGCCACAGTATCGGCGGTTCTGCCCGAATATCATGAACGCCATTGAATCTGAAGTAAAAAAAACTGATAGCTAATGGCTTCATCCACGAGGAACAATATCTCGATTGATTGGCCAATATTGTGCATGTCATCAAGAAAAACTTGAAGATCTGAATCTACATAGACTTCTGTGATCTGAACACGGCATGCCCAAAAGATGAATTTCCTCTTCCGATCACAAACATAATAATCGATAACACATGCAGATTCAAGCGCATGTCCTTCATTGACGGGTTCTCAGGATACAATCAAATCAAGATATTTCCTGACGACGAGAAGCACACGTCATTCCGAATGCCGATAGGAGTATACTGCTACACAGTCATGCCCTTTGGTCTGAAGAACACATATATTATATACTAGCAAGCTATAAGCACCATCTTCCACAAATATCTGTGCAAAATAGTAGAGTGCTACATTGATGACATCGCTGTCAAAAGTCGCTCCAAAGATGATCACCTTCAGGACTTGAGGAATGTGTTCGATCTAATGCGTGAGCACCAGCTAAAGATGAATCCTACCAAATTCTTTCTGGGAGTCTCCAGCGGCAAGTTCCTGGGCTTTGTCATAAATTCGAAGGGTATCCACATAGACCCTGAAAAGACCAAAGCGATCCTTGAAATGCATCCGCCGAAGAACCTTAGAGAACTTCGCGTCCTTCAAGGAAGATTGGCATATATCAGAAGATTCATAAAAAATCTCTCTGGACGTTGTCAGCCATTCACCTAGCTCATGAAGAAGGGAGTATCCTTTGTCTGGGACGAAGAATGCTAGTGTGCCTTCGATAACATCATGGAATACCTCATGAACCCTCCGGTGCTGGTAACCCATGTAGTAGGGAAGCCCTTTCTGCTCTATGTACGAGCAATTAATCACTCTTTTGGCACTTTGCTAGCCCAGAGGAGTGACACAGGTCACGAGCAGACCATCTACTACTTCAGCAGGATGATGGTCGGCGCAGAGCACAGATACAATTCCGTCGAGAAGGAGTGTCTTGCTCTAGTCTTTGCTATCCAGAATACTCGCCATTACGTGACAGGACAAACGATCCATGTGATCTCACAGGTCAACCCCCTCAGGGTTCTCATGACCAAACTCGGGGCACTCAACTCCCGCTTGGCTACGTGGGCGATACTCCTGTCACCATACGATATTGTATTTGTTCCATAGAAGGTGGTCAAAGGTCAAGCATTGGCCGACTTCCTGGCATCCCATCTAGTGCCAGAAATCTTGAAGCTTTACAAGGAGACCACGAATGAAGTGGCAGACTCCAATATGACAAGCGCAGAAGCCGTTTGGTAAATATTCTTCGACGGTGCTATAAGAACATGGCCCAAGGGCGACACCGTCGCTGGAGTCAGGATCGTGTTAATCTCCCCAGATAATCTGGTTATCAACTGCGCTTATTCTCTCATAGAGCCGTGCTCCAACAACCTGGCAGAGTATAACGCTCTCGTTATTGGACTCCAACTCGCTAAGCAAGTAGGAGCCGACTACCTAGAGGCCTACGATGAATCTAAGCTGATAGTTAGTTAGGTCCGGGGCGAGTACGAAGTTCGACATGAGGATTTGATTCCCTACCACTAAGCTGCGATCAGTATAATCTTTACCTTCGAGGGATTCTTCATAGAGCACGTTCCTCGACTACAAAATATTGAGGCTGACGTCCTGGCCGATCTTACTGCCTCCTTGACCGTCCCTGCCAACACTCACCAGTTGATCACCATGGTCAGCCATGGGCTAGTCTGCCCCAAAAATAACCTCTGTATGTGTCTAAGCTACACCGTAGAGGAAGAAACTCGCATCCGAGACTGGAGGCTCCCATTTATCGACTACGGAGTCTATGGAATCCTCGCTGAGAATCCAAAGGAAGCCACTTCCATCAGAAGACGTTCCCTACGGTTCTATTACGATGCGACTACCAAAATATTGTATCGTCGTTCCTAAGATGGCCTCCTGCCACGATGCCTATCGAATGCAAAGTAAAGCAGGCTCTATGCGAGGCTCGCGACGGGGTTTGCGGTGCCCATCAACCTGGGCCCAAGCTACAGGAACGTCTTCGGAGAATAGGTTACTTTTGGCCGATATTTTTTGCGGATGTTGTCAACTACGCAAGGAAGTGCCAAGCGTGCCAAATCCATGCTGACTTCATCCACCAACCCTCGGAGTTCCTACACCTGATCGTTGAGTCTTGGTTGTTCGAAGCCTGGGGGATGGACATTATCAGACCAATTAGTCCACCCTCGTCGAAGGGACATCGGTTCATCTTGGCCATCACTGACTACTTTTTTAAGTGGACAAAATATGTTCCACTCGCTGAAGTCAAGACATCAAACATGATCAGCTTTGTCAAGCATCACGTCGTATATCTCTTCGGCTTGACATGAAGGATCATCCATAACAATGGTCCATAGTTTACAAGCCATGCTTTCTACCGATTCTCTGACAAGAACCGAATTCAGAATATAGCATCAACTGCCTACAATCCAGCAGCAAATGGTCTGGCGGAAGCATTCAACAAGACCATCATAAGTCTCCTCAAGAAGTTTGTATCATCTAACAAGCGCGACAGTAATGAGAAGCTGGGTGAATGTCTCTAGGCCTACCACACAACGGTTCGAATGCCAACTGGAAGCACGATATTCTCCTTGGTCTACGGGAGCGAAGCGATCCTCCCCCTCGAGGTCCAAATTCCCTCGCTCCGAGTGGCTTTCTCCAACAGAGTAACCGTCGATGACAATCACCGCAGACGGCTACAAGAGTTAGAAGCACTCGACGAAAAATGCCTCTTAGCTCAACAACACATTGAGCTGTACTAAGCACGCATGTCAGAAGCCTTCAATAAACGGGTTAAGAAGAGGACCTACCAAGTGTGTGACCTCGTCCTAACAGTAAGGAGGTCGATGGTTATGACCCACAAGACGGCCGACAAGTTCCAATCAAAATGGGAAGGCTCGTTCGTCGTAGAATTTGTATTCTCCAACGGTGCGTACCGGCTCGCGAAATCCAATGACGACTTGCTCTTGATGGCCATCAACGACAAGTTCCTGAAAAAGTACTATGTCTAAGGGTAGGCTTGTAATTCTTTCTATCCCCAGTAGGACAACAGAGATGTATAGGGTTCTCACTCCTTGTCCATCCCCAGCGAGTGCCTATGCACGATATTTTCCTACAAGCCTTTATTAGTATTCAGGAGTCCTAAATATGCAACGAATAATGGATCCTCAAAAGCTTCCCAGCGGAGCAGTCCCCAGGTCCACCTGCACACTCTCGCAAGGACCACTTAAAAACCAGTCTCATTAGACGCTAGCCATGTCCATATTACCTCTGAGCTATCGGCCTAACAATCTTCCAATGTATTAACCCTCATGTCTATCTATATTTTCGGGTAGACCACACTCAGCAAACCACTCATCGGTGAGTTTCTCGGAGTTAGTTCACGTTCATACTACCTCTGAACTACCGTCCTAATATTTCTCCCCGGTCGTATTTTCCATGTCCATATTACCTCTGAGCAAACCTTCCGGGTTTGGCTATCTATTATTATGTCCGCATTACCTCTGCTATCAGTTGTCATCTCAACTTATCATCCGTACTTAACTCTAAGTACGCTTGCGGTGTTAAGTCCAAAAAATCTGCCACGTCCATATCACCTCTAGCAGGGCATGTCTCAAATCTACTACTTGCACTCCAGTGCGCAAGAAGTAATAGGTCCACCTAAGTCCCCCAGTGGGACATCCTAAACAGACTGCAATATTGTAATACGTTCCTATTACCTTTAGTACGGTATCCAAACCTCACACAAACAATTGCAAACGAATGGAATAACTTTTATTTCTTTCCACGAAGAGAAATTGGAAGCAAACTACATTCGAGGGATTGTCAAGATCCCAAGCTCGAAGGCAAAATGAAGACACAAAAAGCAAAGGAAGAGCTACTGGTATTGTGAGTCAGAGTATAACTCTGCTATCCGCTCATGGAGATTGGCGATATGGCCATCCAGGCACACCTGGGCCCGGCGTTGAACCTCTTGGGCCATAGCCTCGGGATCCTCGTAGCGAGCGTAGGACTCGTGTCTGTCCTCCAGTTGTTGCATCAGAACCTCAATACCAGCCGTATTCTGCGCTACCTGGCTCGCCTCGGTTCGGATGGCCTCCTCCTCTTGCTGGGCCTCCCACAGCCTATTCTCCTGTGCGTCAAGCTCGGCCTGGAGCTTTCCGATCAGACCTTTTTGCCGGGAGAGGCACTCTCAGTCTGGAGCAATCCATACCATCGTAATTGACCATACAAATCTGACCCGCTAGCGAAATACTTTCGAGCCGGAATTGGCCGCCTAGAATTTCGAGCGAGTACTAAAAGTGCAAACAAAGGTGCTAAAAAATCCCAAATTTCCGTCGGTCCCAACCGGAATTGCAGTTGACAACAAAATAGTTGCTTTACCGCCAAATGCGAGTCCCTTTTGTCGCCTTTGACTTCTCCAAACTTTTTCCAACTTAGGATGGGCAATCTCCATTCTCCATTCTCCACATATGAAGTACTCCAACACATTCAAATAAAATGCAATATAGTTTCCTCAATAGCTCGTCAGTGCACAGAGGTCAAGAGCTTTCTTTGGCTCACACATGAGGAAACAGTAAGCTAGTAGACGATTGAGCAAACCAAATTACTAGGACCACTCTTGAAATTCTCTTTTGCAAATTCTTAACAGAGAAGTTTGTTTGATTTATTTTACAGAGTTTGTTTCTGAAGTATTTTTAAGATATAGTTGATTTTGATATTGTTATTAGAGTTAATTTTCAACTCTGTATTTTAGAATCTAAAAATAAAATATAAATAAATGAAATGTAAATAAACGATCTAATCGAGACCGAGACTTGAACTTGGTTCAATGTCCTTAAGACAATATTTGCTCCACACAGGTGCTTACGATTTAATGGCGTTAGTCTTCCAGGATACAACGGTACTTCTCAAACACGATACCGATAGCTAAAATCAACAACCTGATGCGAGGATTGGAAGCTCAATTCTCAAACACGAGAATAAAAAAGATTAGAAATCCTATAGAACAATTAAGTCCAAGAGAGAGACAACCATCATTGTTCTTTTACTTGTCCTCTTCTGCAAGTTGAGGTTGTGTCAGCCTTCATATACCACTAGCTCTCAGTGGATCTATTATACTTGACGGCCAATATCCACACCATTTAATTCATTTGCATATTTAGAACATTTAGAAATAAAATATTTTGTTGCTTAAAGTGTATAATTAAAAATGTACATATCTTCATATAACAGAAAATATAGGGCACTCAAATGAATAGGTTATTAAAATATAAATCCTATGGTGGGTGGTTTTGTTAATTAGAATTCATGTAATCATTTGTATAGCCTATTATAATTAATACTCTTGGAGTTTGCCTCTTATATATGTACACATCACATTCGTTACCCCAAATTAGGATCATAAGCATAATCATTGATTTTCCTAAGAATTCAAACCCACTAAAGAGCTAAAACTTTGTTAGTTTTAGTAGCAGCATATTTCTTCCTTCCTCTTTTCTAAAATATATGTGTTTGTGTTTTCAAGAGAAAGAATAGTAAGTACATAAGAATGTGAGTTGTGTTGTGTTTTCAAGAGAAAGAATAGTAAGTACATAAAGAATGTGAACACATGTTAATAACTACAAGGCTCTAGCTACAACTGGACATTGGAAAGATGGAGAGGGATTTGTTTTATTTACTAATATATTTTTATTTTTTCCAGAAAAAGGGTGGAAATCAAGTAGATGCAAGCTATGTATGATAGTTAAACTACCCTATTATACATATTTCTTGATTTTACTTGAGACTAGACTAGCTAAACTTATAGACTGTTACGAGAGAAATTATGTGCATCAATGTTTTAAAATTCGGACCAGAGATTGTCAGGACATTGGATTGAAAACTATTTATATAGGATTATAATCTTACATTGAATATATTATATTGTACACAATTACATATATACTACTTAGAATATCTGAATGTTTACTATAGTATAGCTAGTTAAGAAAACAAATATATTAACTTTGATTCCATGTAAAGTGGAAAACAAAAGACAAAAGTCAAGGTCAAATCGGTTCAAAATTCAACTGGATTAGACGATTCGGTGGTCTGATTAGCCAGGTCGAGCGGGTTGACCTGGACTTTGAGAAAAAAACTCGACGGGTTGGTATTAACCCAGCACAAAAATACTATTGTTTCACGGGCTAATCGGTTCAACAGGCCAGTTCGTTCCGATTTTTAAAACATGGATGTGCATCTTTAAGCTTGCAAAATCATATTTAACTCCATTGCTATCGGTCCATCTAGAATTGAATTTCATGAGTTATTTCCATTGATTTTCAATCTTGTCCTACGTTGACAAATTGCACACAGAATTCCCATACTTAATTGCAAACTAAATCAGGGACCAAGAGGACACAAAAAGAAAGAAAAAAAGAGTTGGCACATGCACTCATAAATCAAAGAAATGAATGAGGTGACTCTGACATTCTTATATGGGTCCTCTATTTATGATGATACTATACCAAAAGTTCTTCATAGTTCCCAACCCCTAAAACTGAAAATCCCAAGCCAGACCTGATCTCATGCTGGCTCTCATCCTAATTACAAGAGGTGTCAACCCAATCACACTCACAAATTAAAGGTCTAATTAATTATTAATTAATTGAATGATTAATGTCGACAACTAATAATGAGGAGAGCAATATACCTTGCTGAACTGCTTGCCACTTAATTATTTTCTTAATCACCCGTACGTCTTGCTTCATGATTCATGACAAGTGAGGCAAACTGGATCATTGAGAAAACAATTAAGTAGGCTTGCAAACATCTTAGTATACTTTAACCATAATTTTTTCTTCTTCCATCTTTTGTACTGTAAACTTTCCTTCACATCATTTTCCAAGCTCCCAATAATATATAGTGAAAGCTTTTCTTTGAAGACAAATATATATATATATATATATATATATATATATGTATATATATATATATAATGTCAAAGCCTCCTAGTTCACTTACAATGAAAAAGAACAATTAGGTAGTTGTAGGTATTTTCTAACTTCAAAGTATTAGATGATGTCATTAGGGATGACAATATCTTCCAATCCGACGAAGGTCCGATTTTTTTTCTCGACGGAAACCTGTTTTGGGATTTAAAAATGGAGACAAAGACGGAGAAGGGGATTAAAAAAATTCTCCGACCAAATTTGGTCCATTGAAAATTTTATTATAATTAATTATAGTAGCAATGCATTCTTTACTCGGAGCCAACCCAATTAATGTATCACTTAACCTAAGCTGATAGTTGAATTATAATGTTCATATTCGTATTAATCCAGTAATAGTTTATAATGTTTAATATTAATATATGATATTTTGAAACTATAAATATATTTATTATAAAAAAATTAATATAGTAAGCGTCGTACCTGCTAGACGAAAACTCTGACTACCTCACTGAATAAATACTTAATATAGGAGGGTTTTTTTTTTTTTTTTTTCACCTGAAAAATATTTATTTTTAAAGACATGGTTGGGAAAGTCCATGCATGCTATAGAAACACTGTATTGGCCAAGTTGGCTTGCCCTCAATGTTCTTGTTTGTTTTCTGGTTGACCTAAAATAAATAGGTTGTGACAACTAAGAAGAAGAGCAAAGTAGGTTATGGGCCATGACATAGTGTGCATGTCCTAGAGAGTACATTTATGATCCAACTGATACCTGACACATACCCACAATGCATATGAAGTTCCTTTAGCTAATGTGGGGTCACAAGACACAATGGATACATTGGGTGCCATCAAGTGGAGGTTTAAGTGTGATCACTTTCATGGCTCCACTAAACATAACTTTCTACTTGACATCACCATCTCTTTAACCTACTTTATAGGCTAATAAATAAATTACGGAACACCTCATACACAAGCATGACATTAATACTAAATTTTTTTTTAATTACCCTAAAATAATAAATTTTTTGATATGCTAAGATAATGTTACTACAATTTCTAAAATTAGAAATGTCTAAATCTAAATATAAAAAAAAAAAATTTAATTAGTAATATATAATGAGGTTGAAAATTTTTGACCTTTCGAATTTTTAGAAACTGCCATCGAATTATTTGTCCGCTTTAGAACGTAAACCTTCCACATCCTTATCGTGTTAGACATCCACCTTGACCAAGAGCGGACTTAATATGAGGCCTATGAGACGGTTGTCTCAGGTCCAAAATTTTCGAGGGCACACATTTTTTATACTATATAATATATGCAAGCCTAATTTTGAAAAAAAAAATCCCACTAAACTCATTCTAATTATTTTAGTTCTCGTAATTTTATTATTATTATAGGATATCTAAACGTCATATACTATAATACCAAGTGATAAATCAATTACTTAGATTAAAAAAAATTGGTGCAGTTACTGTCAAAATTCTCTCCCCGTCCGTCAATCTAACAGTGCAACACTCAATCTTCTCTACCCTGCCGTCGTTGTCAATCTCCTCTTTCGATCTCTTTCTTTCTTTCTTTCTTTGTGTGTTGTATTTTTAATTAGAGGTTATTGAACAACAAAACAAGTTATAATTTTAATTTTTGGTTTAGAATATCTTCAATTTTATTAGTATTTTATTATAAAATATATTATTTTAGATATTATATTTTGTTTATTATTTTATTTTTTAATTTTATGTTGTAATATTATTGTATCGTCGTTGCTAAAATAATTTAATTATGTGAACATTAAATTTTAAGAACATCACTTCTAGAATTCGTTTCGGGTCTTAAAATTTAAAGCTGGCCACTGACTCTGACATACGAGTATTTAAAGCCGGGTACTGACTCTGACATATGAGTTTTTGTATGTCCCATATTTATAGGTCTTCTTGCTGATGTTAAATTATTTGTAGTCTTCTTCCTATTGTACATCTTGGAGTAAAACTGATAGATTAAAGGGTCAAAAGACAAATTATATCCCTAATTTATGTATAAAATAATCAGGTAATTAAATATAACAAAAGCTTAATAAATTAATTAAAAAACTAATCTCCCACAACTCATGCATGGGCGGAACCATCTTAAGGGCGGACAAGGACGGATTTATTGGTGGGCTGGGGTTGGCTCCACCCACCCAGCCAATCCTTTTTTTTTTTTTTTTATATGTTCAGTGGGTTGCCAAAGCATTCAGCCCACCCAATCAAATGTCCAGTCCACCCTGACCCAGCCGGGTGAAGACTGAAGAAGCAAACAACAACTTGGTTTTGACTTTTGACAAAAGCCAAAACCACTTTCTTCAACTAGTTACCAGTCCACCGTTTGTTGTGTTCCATGCCTCCATGGCTCCATGAAACTGGCATGTAGAAGCAAGCTACCAACCAACCATCAGCGGTACACTTCCATTTTCCATCGACACAGACGCACAGCTAGGCTCTAGGCTCTAGCAATCCCATCAGCGACGTGGTCGACAGCTAGGACGCCGCAGCCCGCCGTTAGTGTCACGACCCAATTCCGTAGAATCACTTGAGGCGTCCCCCGAATCGTGACCGCTGTGCGGGCCTGGGGTTGCGCCCGCACAAGGCTTTAATGATTTGCATAGCAAGCACATATTCAGAGTACGCAGATAAATTGAAACACAGATTTAAAACATAGAAAAGTTCTCTTTATTGATAATGAACATCTATTACAAACTCTTGAACGAGTCAGCTAATATGCCGAACGGCTTACAAAAGGGTTGACTTAAAATGAGATAGCAGTCCTGTACATTACATCCTTTTTATAAACTCAAAATGATAAAGACCTCCAGGCTGGAGGACGGCTTTGCCACGGAGCTGCATTTGTGTATGAAGAGTTGCAGCTCCTGTCTTCAAAATGCTTCAAGGGGCGCGGTGAAGGTGCGCCAACAGTTGGACTGGATCGGGTAGACGACTTCGGCTCCTCGCTCGGTTCGCCTTGGTGCGGAGAACCTGTTTCAACGAGGGTCAGCATATCGAAACATGCTGGTGAAGGCGAGCTAGCCTGACTATACCAATCAACACGTTGTTTAGTGAAGCATGCATATTTTGTGGGTTTCTATCTTGTCTTAGTTCATTTACAAGTAAGCAGCATATAGAATTTACTGAAATGAACGTGCCACCGTTAGGTGGATTTTACCTGACCGTCTGAATTACCTGCACAATTCTTACCATGCCTTCCCTGCCACGAAGACACAAGTTAGTATGCAACAGGTTTAAATATACACGATGATCACTGGCGTGGTGCCATAACGGACATAGTCAAGGACAGGGATAGCATGCAACGAGAACACGACAAGCACACGACAAGCACACGATGCATTGCAAGCTATCCCCTCCAGCACACGATGACTACACACGAGTTCCGCCCGGACCGGAACGGTGCCAGTGCCCCAGCGACCGTCCGCAGAACTTACCCTTGTGCACAAGTTGTCCATGATCGAACAATACGTTACTTAAACAATCAGTTACGCCTTCGAGGCAACACGAGCACACGACATATCCATAATTGTTAAGCATTCATGTACTTCAGGCAACACGAGTATGAAATATGTATTTGCACAAGACAAGCAACAGTTTATGATTATTTCCAAGCGAACAAGCATGCAGTTAAGTATCCGTTCGTGCGGTTTATTGACAAGCATAACATACCAAGTCTACTTTCTTTTTATCTTGGTTTCTTTTATTTTATTTGGTATCGTTTGATCGGGGCAAAGGAGTGAAGCTTGGAAGCAGGGCTAGCTAATCGGGTTGGTAGCCACTCACTTAGATTTTGGAAGGAGAAGGAAAGAGCCGCTTCACGACTCCGTTCGCAAGCCGCCTACTGCTCGTTCACTTGCACACGAACGGCTCGATTAATACTTCTTCCTCTCTTTCCAATCTCGGAATAGAAGTGCAAGTCAATGAACGAAAATAATGAAAACCATCGAAACCGTTCAAGAAAAACAAGCAAATCCCAAAACCAACTTAAAGCACGAAAGCAACAAGCGACATCGAAAACCGAGGCAATAAAAGATAGCAGCGGAGAGGTCCCTCCTGACTCTGCCGCTAAGCCGATCCTTGGGACGCAGTCCACTGAATATGGAAATCGATTCCGAAGAAACAAATCCATAACGAGGACGAGTTCTTAATTCAATCTATCCCGATCGAACGATACCGTCTTGTGTTTCTTAGCCGCGATCTCCACACCGGGAGAATGGGGCGCTACATCCTACCCAACTAATTGGAAGTTTCATCCCGAAACTTAAGAATAGGACCTACCGTTAGGGATTTTTTCGTTCAGGACGACGACCATGAAGGTTCGGACAGGAGGAAATAGCATGGCCTGGATCGCCACAAGCGAGGCATAATCCAAGTCTTTTACGGCAGTACTTCTTAAGGTGCCCTTTTCTTTTACAGAAGTGACAAGTTTTGTTCCAATCCCCGTCCTGCTGACCAGCGTTATTCGAGCGCTTTGTAGCGGTATTTCCTCCCTCGTTGCTTTGGCGTTTGTGACTGGATGTATGCACAGCGCCGGCAGCAACATGAGGATAGAGTGGTTCGAGCGACAGGGCGTGATTCATGACTTCACGCATCGTACGATACTGAGGAACGGCTACGTGCGAATGGATGGCAGGGCGTAGTCCACCTTCAAACCTTCTAGCTCGACTCGCTGCATCAGATAAATAGGCCCTAGCGAATTTGGAGAGTCGGCTGAATTCGGCGGAGTACTCCTTAACTGTCATACCGCCTTGCCTCAGTTGCACGAACTCGTTTTCCATTTGACGTTGTACTGGAGGGGGTACGAACTCCTCTTCGAACGCAGCACGAAAAGTCGTCCACGAGATCGCCTCCTCTCCGTGATCAAATTGGAGAGATCGTCGATGCACGTCCCACCAATCGTGCGCGTTGAGGCAGAGCTGTAGTCGCGCGCAGGCGACGCGCTTCTCTTCGGGGACCTCTAGCAGAGCGAAGTGATCTTCAAGTTCGGCCAACCAATCTAGAGCTACGACCGGGTCCTCAGTCCCGTTGAATGGGGTGTTGCAGACCTTCTTGAAGTGGCCAAAGTCGAAGGCAGTCACGTCCCTCGCCCTTGGAATTTACGGCGTCTCTACTTTAAGCACGGGCTGTTCCACCGGAGTCGCTGGCGTTGCCGCGGACTGGTTGGATGCCAAAGTCTGAACGATCTGCTGCAGGGTATCTACCTGCTTCTGTTGGACTGAGAATCGTGCTTCTATATTGTCTTAAAACTTGAGCTGACTCTCTTCCGCCCACTTCTCGGCCCGTTCATAGCGAGCCTCGTCCCTTTGTTGGTTTGCCTCCAACATCTGCAACATTCGTTGGACGGGATCGATACTTGGCACGGCTCGCTGGCTCTTTGAACTTCCCGAAGTATCCGAACTACTTTCTTGGCCTTGCGTTTCGTCCGGAGTTTGCGCTGCAGATTGCGCTGGAGCCATTCCTTCAAAAGAAGGTAAATTACATTAGGATCATAATGTATTATGGACTTATTGCATGAACGTATCTCATTTTGGCCTAGCGAGTTCAAGAGTTCGCACAGGAATTTTGATCGTTAAAGGAACTTTTCCAGCACGAAGTCTAAGGAACTTTGAATCTGTGCTCTGATACCACTATGTCACGACCCAATTCCGTAGAATCACTTGAGGCGTCCCCCGAATCGTGACCGCCGTGCGGGCCTGGGGTTGCGCCCGCACAAGGCTTTAATGATTTGCATAGCAAGCACATATTCAGAGTACGCAGATAAATTGAAACACAGATTTGAAACATAGAAAAGTTCTCTTTATTGATAATGAACATCTATTACAAACTCTTGAACGAGTTAGCTAATATGCCGAACGGCTTACAAAAGAGATGACTCAAAATGAGATAGCAGTCCTGTACATTACATCCCTTTATAAACTCAAAATGATAAAGACCTCCTGGCTGGAGGATAGCTTTGCCACGGAGCTGCATTTGTGTATGAAGAGTTGCAGCTCCTGTCTTCAAATGCTTCAGGGGGCGCGGTGAAGATGCGCCAACAGTTGGACTGGATCGGGTAGACGACTTCGGCTTCTCGCTCGGTTCGCCTTGGTGCGGAGAACCTGTTTCAACGAGGGTCAGCATATCGAAACATGCTGGTGAAGGCGAGCTAGCCTGACTATACCAATCAATACGTTGTTTAGTGAAGCATGCATATTTTGTGGGTTTCTATCTTGCCTTAGTTCATTTACAAGTAAGCAGCATATAGAATTTACTGAAATGAACGTGCCACCGTTAGGTGGATTTTACCTGACCGTCTGAATTACCTGCACAATACTTACCATGCCTTCCCTGCCACGAAGACACAAGTTAGTATACAACAGGTTTAAATATACACGATGATCACTGGCGTGGTGCCATAACGGACATAGTCAAGGACAGGGATAGCATGCAACGAGAACACGACAAGCACACGACAAGCACACGATGCGTTACAAGCTATCCCCTCCAGCACACGATGACTACACACGAGTTCCGCCCGGACCGGAACGGTGCCAGTGCCCCAGCGACCGTCCGCAGAACTTACCCTTGTGCACAAGTTGTCCATGATCGAACAATACGTTACTTAAACAATCAGTTACGCCTTCGAGGCAACACGAGCACACAACATATCCATAATTGTTAAGCATTCATGCACTTCAGGCAACACGAGTATGAAATATGTATTTGCACAAGACAAGCAACAGTTTATGATTATTTCTAAGAAAACAAGCATGCAGTTAAGTATCCGTTCGTGCGGTTTATTGACAAGCATAACATACCAAGTCTACTTTCTTTTTATCTTGGTTTCTTTTATTTTATTTGGTATCGTTTGATCGGGGCAAAGGAGTGAAGCTTGGAAGCAGGGCTAGCTAATCGGGTTGGTAGCCACTCACTTAGATTTTGGAAGGAGAAGGAAAGAGGCGCTTCACGACTCCGTTCGCAAGCCGCCTACTGCTCGTTCACCTGCACACGAACAACTCGATTAATACTTCTTCCTCTCTTTCCAATCTCGGAATAGAAGTGCAAGTCAATGAACGAAAACAATGAAAACCATCGAAACCGTTCAAGGAAAACAAGCAAATCCCAAAACCAACTCAAAGCACGAAAGCAACAAGCGACATCGAAAACTGAGGCAATAAAAGATAGCAGCGGAGAGGTCCCTCCTGACTCTGCCGCTAAGCCGATCCTTGGGGCGCAGTCCACTGAATATGGGAATCGATTCCGAAGAAACAAATCCATAACGAGGACGAGTTCTTAATTCAATCTATCCCGATCGAACGATACCGTCTTGTGTTTCTTAGTCGCGATCTCCGCACCGGGAGAACGGGGTGCTACATCCATGGCTCCATAAAACTGACATGTAGAAGCAAGCAAGCTACCAACCAACCATCAGCGGTACACTTCCATTTTCTATCGGCACAGACGCACAGCTAGGCTCTAGGCTCTAGCAATCCCATCAGCGACGTGGTCGACAGCTAGGACGCCGCAGCCCGCCGCTAGTCCCCTGACTCCCATCTCAGATTCTCAAGTCTCTCCTCTCTTTCTCTCTATAAAGATCACCTGGTCCTCAAGGAGGAGAAGGAGAAACCTATCTCTCTCTCTCTCTCTTTACAGACTATTTTGTCAATTTTGTTTTCGGAGAAGTGCTCTAGACGGCTTGGCCACAGGTAGATCCCATCCCATTTGTCTTTTTTTTTTATCTAAGATAGAGATTCATTAGTCTGATAAATTTTCTTATTTTGGTGTTAAGGTTTGAAAAGCAGCTGTGTAGCAGTAGTAGACCGGCAGACAGTGTTGTGCAGTGCAGGTAAATTTCAAAAAAAAAAAAATTATTGTCATATTTTTAAATTTCAATGCTCCTTAATATATACCTATTAAGGAATAATTTGTCAATGCTCTATTGAAAAAGTTATATAACCTTGTTTGTTGTTAATGCTCTGTTGGTCAATTTGTCATATTTTCAATGCTCTGTAATATCCATTAGTCTAGTTTCTCATTTTTGGAGCTCTGTTGGACTTTATCTAATTGAGAAATTAAGGCATTTTGTTCAATTCTCGTTCTTCAATTGACTCGGAAACTATTATCAGCCATTTTGCTAATGAGCAATTAAGGCAAACTTCGAGAAATTAAGAATAAGAAACTAAGAATGAGAAACTATTGGGTCATAGCAAAACTACAAGAAATTAAGAATGAGTAAGTTAGATAATCTTGTACTTGTAGGAATAACTTTCGGAACATATAAAGATCCTAATCCCTGATTCAAAAGGAATCCTAATATAAATGGGAAACTGCTAATACAAGTAATACCAATTCAGTTTTAAAACTTAAACAAACTAAAAAGTGACACTTGATTTGAACTCAAAATAACAATAACAAAGCCAAAATACCAGTTTTGGGGTTGCCTTAAACCCAAAATTAAAATCCAAATAAAGAAATTTCAGAAAGCTTGCTGAAATATAATACTTGACTTCTGTATATTTGGATGAAAAATGCATGAAGAATCAAAACGTATGAAGTTTCTATGATACTGAATAGTTCAAAATGCATGAAGTTTCTATGATACTGAATAGTTCTATGAGTCATCTTAAGGAATTTTAGTTCTTAAGGAATTTTCAATTATTACTTTATATTTTATTAGGATGGAAAATCAAGAACAAAAAAAAGCGAAAACTATTTTTTCGTTCTTTAAAAAGAAAAGTGGGGAAGAAACATCAACAATTGGAGCATCTTCGGGTTCCAAATCTACTCTTGCTCCTACGACTCAAGTAGAACCATCAACGAGTATCGATATTCCTATGATTACTGCAGAACCTCAGCATCCTGCAAAGATTCCACGGATTGCATTTGATGAGAATGAACTTGAACGAGATCCTGCACTATGTATTCCAATATGGAAGCATTCGGTTTATAATCAAGATGAAGTTAGACGTTCTTATATCAAATGTGGACCAAATCAACCTATCTTGGTTGAGTATCCGAGGACTAAAACCAGGGTTCAAAACCGACGATTTCAATAAAGTTGGTTTATAAAATTTTCATGGTTAAAGTACTATATTTCAAAAAATGCGGCATTTTGCTTTCCATGTTTTGTTTTTCAAGATCGTGAACCTCTACATCCTACATTTACCGTTGAAGGTTTCAATAGTTGGAAGCGAGTAAACAATGGAGCCAAATATGTCTTCTTGGCACATATAGGAGGTCCTACTTCTCCATATAACAATGCTGTGAGAAATATTGAGACATTAAAGAATACATCTCGACATATCGATAAAATCATGAATGTTCAAAGTTCAGAAAATATTGAGAGAAATCGATTGTGTCTTAAGACTACCATTGATAGTATTCGGTGGCTTACTTTACAAGGATGTGCTTTGAGAGGTCATGGTGAATCTTTAAAGTCAAAGAACCGTGGTAATCTAATTGAGATGATTAGTTTGATGGCAAAGTTGAATGTTGAGGTTGATAATGTTGTCTTAGAGAAAGCTCCAGGAAATGCAACTTATATGTCTCATATGATCCAAAAAGATGTCTTGTATATTTTAGCTACGAAAGTGACAAACAAAATTCGTGAGGAAGTTGGAGATGCGAGGTTTTGTATTTTGGTTGATGAAGCGAATGATGCATCGAATAAAGAACATATGGCGATTGTTTTTTGATTTGTAGATATTCACGAAAACTTGAAAGAACGGTTCTTTGAGATTGTATATGTTAAAGATACCAGTGCTTTGACTCTCAAGAAGAAAATATCAAAAGTTCTCACTCGGCACAATTTGCACAACCGATATTTACGAGGTCAGGGATATGATGGTGCGAGCAATATGCGTGGTGTATGGAATGTATTGCAGGCTTTATTTTGCAGTGATTGTGAGTATACATATTGTGTTCATTGTTTTTCTCATCGTTTACAACTTGCATTAGTTGCAGCTGCTGGGAATCAAATGTCAGTTTGGTTATTCTTTTCAAAGTTGACATGCATTGTCAATTTGATTAGTGCTTCTCCTAAGCGGCATATCGAGCTACGATCTGCATAAGCTATTGAGATTGGATGTGACATAGCTAGTGGTGAGCGTGAGACCGGTAGAGGGGCTAATCAGATGGGTAGTTGGCATCGAGCTGGTACTACTCGTTGGAGCTCACATTTTGACTCCATTTATAGTTTGATATATATGTATAGTGCAACTATTATTGTGCTGAAATCATTGGTTAAAGAAGGATATACAAATGCAATTCGTGGGGAAGCTGGTGGTTCTATAATGACAATGAAGTCCTTCGATTTTATATTCATATTGCATCTTATGCACAAGATTATGGGGATTACAGATATGCTTTGTCGAACATTGCAACATAAATCTTTAGATATTTTAAATGCAGTAAATTTAGTATCATCAACAAAAGTATTACTTCAAATACTACGAGAAGAAGGTTTTGATTATCTCCTTGGGCATGTGAAATCAATCTGTGTGAAGTTTGATGTCAATATACCTGATATGAGCACTCGGTACAAAGAAGCTACATGACGTTCTTGCCAATAGAATGATCACATTACAGTTGAGCATCACTATCACATTGATATATTTAATTCTACGATTGATTATCAATTGGATGAGTTACATACTAGATTCAATGAAGAGTCAATGGAACTGCTTATGATTAGCTCTGCTTTAGATCCTAGAGACAACTTCAAAGCTTTCGATCCTGATCGTATTCTTTTACTTGCCGATAAGTTTTATCCAGGTGATTTTAGCGCACAAGATATGCATCATTTGAAATTTCAGTTAGATCATTATAGACTTAATGTGGTTCACCACGAGAAGCATCAGAATATGTCAACAATTTCAGAATTGTGTCATGGGTTAATAGAAACAAATAAGGCAGAGACTTATAATTTGATCGATAGGTTGATTCGTTTTGTCTTGACACTTCCTGTATTTACGACGACTACAGAGCACGCATTTTCAACAATGAAACACATCAAAAGTACTCTTCATAACAAGATGAAAGATGAGTACTTGAGCAATTTAATGTTTCTCTATATCGAAAGAGAAATGACAGAAATGATCGATACAGATTCGATAATAGATGCTATTGCTTCATGAAAGGATCGAAGAGTCAAATTTCTCAAGTAAATATCCTATATTGGTATTTATTATTCTATCATTCTCTTTCATTATCTTTATTTGTCTTTGATTGGCCTTCATTTCGTGGTAGATTTTTTTTTCCTGGATAGAAGAAGTTGAAGAAGATTTTTGGAAGGCAGAAAAGTTTAAGGAGATTTTTGGAAGGCAGAAGCAAAGAGAGCAGATTTATCGAATATTGCATCTTTATTCTCCATGTTTTTGTTTCCATTTTTCATCTTATATATAAAGATGATGTTTTCCTAATTATCTTAAGCAACATGTCTACTTATGAAATTCAACCTATGTCATTTGATAACTTTCTTTTGTCCGAAAATGATATTTTGAAGCACACATTTGGAATATGATGGCATTCTGAGAAATAATTTGTATTTAAATTTTTTTAGCATATTTTGAGTTCAGCCCGGGGTAAACTAGAATTCTGGCCCGCCCTTGTGGGCGGAACCGCCCCTATCTTTTCTTTTCTTTTTCTTTTTTTCAGTTCATACTCTAGTCCACCCAATCAGTAACGAAATCACGTAGGGGTTGGGATCGATGGACTTCAGTTCACCAAATATATATATATATATATATATATATATATATATATATATATATATATATATATATATATATATATATATGGGTAAATGGGATATGAGACATAGTGTTTATTTTTCTACATGAGTCATGAACATGTGAAGCAATAGGAATAGACTTTCACATCCCATGTGCACTAGTACACTTTATTCCTATTAGTCCACATGTGCATGGATCATGTAAGAAAATGAGCACTATGGCTCATATCCGGTTTACCATATATATATATATATGTGTGTGTGTGTGTGTGTGTGTGTGTGTGTGTGTGTGTGTGTTTGTGTGTTTTCTGCAATTAAAATCTTATTTAAAGGTTTGCTATCAAAGAGAGAACCAACCGCCCGACCCTCCGAGGAGGCGGGACCGGAGACGAACCAGAATAAGGGTTCTTATAAAGCGGATGAGAGCTCACTCTTTTATGTGAAATATTTAAATTTTATGACTCTAATGTTAATAAGGACAGTAAATACTTATACCAATATAGGGTTACATTGATTCCTTTTTCACGATAACTAATTATTTAGTTCGATTACGATGAAGCCTCCATGATTGAGGAGTAATAATGTGACGAATAATAATTTTGCTATAATTGACGTCACTGCGAAGATCATTGATCTTCTGATAGAAATGTTCTATCTCAACCGATTTAGTTATCAACAAGATACCTTCGTAGACATTGCGGTCTTTATCCTGTACAGAAAATATATTGACTTCTAAATATTTGTCTTTTAGTTTTCACGGATCATCCATCAGTGGAATATCAGATTTCTCCAATTGAATTTTTTTCAGAATAATTGTTCTAGGTGAAAATTGTTTCAACCTCAGCAGCCTGCTTGTATGAAGAAATATTGGTTTCATCAGAATCTTTGATATGAATACCTTTATAAGAGCCCTTATCCTGGTTGGTTCTCTCTTTGTCTTTGATACCAATGTTCCCTACATTTATTGAGAATATATATATATATATATATATATATATATATATATATATATATATATATATATATATATATATATATATATGCGTGTGTGTGTGTGAGCCATAGTGCTCATTTTTCTAAATGAGCCATCCACATATGGACCAATATGAATGGAGTGTAATAGTATACATGGATGAACATGGGATGTAGGAATCCATTCCTATTGGTCCACATATGCATGGCTCATATAGAGATATGAGTATGTGGCTCATATCCCGTTTACCCATATATATATATATATATATATATATATATATATATATATATATATATATATATATATATATATATATATATATGGTAAACGGAATATGAGCCATGCTTGTATATATATAGGGTAAACGGAATATGAGTTATAGTGCTCATTTTTTTAAATGAGTCGTGCACATGTGGACCAATAAGAATGGATTCGTACATCCCATGTGCACCCATGTGCACTAGTACATTATATTTCTATTAGTCTACATGTGCATTGGTTCATGTAGAAATATGAGACTATGGCTCATATCACTTTTTTCATATATATATATATATATATATATATATATATATATATATATATATATAATGCTAAGTTTACTACCAAATACTTGCAATCTTTTTAGAACCGTCTCTACCCCTGCTATGTGGGCCACATCCGATCCCATCTCTCCCCCAACAAACGATTGCCACGTGACGTTCCTGCCACGTGGCGGCCAACCGGACAGCCACCGGGTCCCACCTCTCCCCCCTCCTCCAATGGACGGCCGCCACGTGGCCACCATGTGACCGCCATGTGTCGATTGTAAACATATATATATATATATATATATATATATATATATATATATATATATATATAGATTAAACTGATCTAGATATACACTGACTTTTATATATATATATATATATATATATATATATTAAACTGATCTAGGTATACACTGACTTTTATATATATATATATATATATATATATATATATATATATATATATATATATAAATAAAGTCAGTGTATACCTAGATCAGTTTAATCTCTTTCAGTTTAAATTTTTGGTCCCACCCTTGCACCCATGGTATGCCATGGCATTCCTCGCCACCCTTTCATGGTGCGCACCTCGTCCCCAGACACAAAGACAACCTCTCCTCTGGTGGGCTTGGCAGCAACTCCAACCCCAATACATACTGCAACAATTAATGGCAGCTCAGCCCGGCCCACCCTCCCCAATTTATAACAGCTCTCCCACTTCTTTCCTTCCATCCGCAATTCACAACATTCTAAGGATGAAAATTTTTACATGTAAAAGACCAATACATAATTCTTGCAAGCTAGAAGAAGGTCTCAACTAGAGATATATTAGGATCGAAAATTTTGATATTGAAAAATGACGATAGTAAATAGAATAAACAGAAAAAAACGAAACAATTTAGAAGAAGAAAAATGGCATGCATATCCACAGTTTGGTATACACAATATACCAATAGAGGATTCTTGCAAGATAGAAGAACCCCACCATAGATCTATTTCTAGATAGAAGTTTACCACTTCACCCATCACTTGTGATAAATTATTTGATGTCAAGCTAACAAATATGAAGTTTAAGTCAACAAGCAACCAAACCAATATTAAGTTTAAGAAAACAAGCAACCTTATAATGTAAAGCAGCAAAGATGCAAGCTTCTACTGTATTCCAACCTTGGAAAAATATTTCAAGCAACATGCAAGCCTCTGATATTCATATAAACATGCAAGCCTCTGATATTCATATAAACATGCAAGCAATATTATCATACATCTCGGACATAACCTATATATTTGAAACTGCAAACAAACTTATCATCAGGACCGACTCTGAGATTTAGAGGATCATGTTCAAAAACTGAAGATAAGGCCCTAGTTTATCTAAATGTAAAAAAAGAAAAAGAAAAAAAAAAAAATTGCGATGTTATATATTGAATAATGTAAGTTTAGTTTAATTTTATTAAAGAAAAATGATGCATGTATATAAGTAAAAATTAATTTCGATAACTTTCACCTACGAAAAAAATTGTAGTGATGATCAAACGACTATAAAGTCTAAATATTATAAAAATACTACTCAAGTTTGTATAATCTCCTGCCACCTATTTGTCGTCCCCAAAACAACACATCATAGCAATTCCATGAGTGCAAACATGAAAAAAAAAGAAAGAAATAAAAAGAGAGATCAACAAAATCAAAATATAATAGATACTACCAAAAATATGCAAACGTCAAAAGAGAAGAAACAAAATATCAAGAAAAACTAATATATAATTTAAAAATATATGTGCTATCAAAAGAAATAAATTAAGCATTTACCAAACAAAAAAACATCACAAAAAAAAAAATCTTGTTCATTTTTAGACGCAAAATCATTGATTAAGGTTTAATATCAACTTTATTAAGAAAATAATTCTCAATAAATAACAAAGAAAGGACATTTAAAGATAATAATCCATAAAAATAATAATCTTAATATGTAAGAGAAATTACATAAAAAAAACGAACTGATGAATGAATGTAGTTGAACACATAAAGAGACACAAGTAAAGTACAAGAATGAGAAGTAATGGTATCAATAATCAGTGATCAAAAAAGAAAAGTGATAGTATCTGTTAACATTTCGTTCTCGTACTAAAATGTGGCTTTTTAAAGTTTATTATTAACAATTTACAAAAAGATAGCGTAAAGTGCAAGCATAAGAAATAATCATATTAACGTACTATTAAATAAGTGTATTTAGTAACACGTTTTATTCTGGGAATTGAACAGCTTTAATATTTCAATTTTTAAACAAAAAGGAAAAACATATATAAATATTCAACCTAAATCTGATTCGAAACATCTACCTAAGGATTACAATTGACCAAACTTCAATCCTCAGCTCTACAAAACTAAGCTAATATTGGTTAATGTCAAGAAATTCTTACATGTTTTATTATACATTAACTCCTTCTAGGCTTAAATATGGGCTAAATAGGTAAAAATAAATAAATAAATAATAAATAATAAATAATAAATAAATAAATAAATAAATAAATAAGCTCCTCTATATTAGAGGGCCCTGTTGTACTCCTTCAGGACCAGAACTGCTTATGATATATCTATGATATACCCAAAAAATAGGAAATTGAGATAAAGTTATCAGAAATTTAAAAATCCAAGCAAGGTTACCAAATAATTAAGAATTGAGACAAATAGTCATAGAAATTGAAAGCTGCAAACATGCTATCATACATCACCAGCAAGCATAATATTCCCCTTAAACTCCAATTCTCAAAATTAATTAACTAAAAAAGAGAATTATTCCTAAAAATTAAGTCTAAAAGCATCTCAAAATACAAACATGTCAACTATTTTTCCATAAGTTTAATTTGATGTACAATATTTATTCTCCAAATCTCACATTTTCATCCTCAGAAATTAGTACATCTAGATGATCTCAACATGCTAGCTTTTATTTGTAGGAAAGATAACTACCAGAAATTTTTTGTAAACAAATTTTAAAGAAGATGAATGAACTTCCAGAAACTCGAAGATAAAAAATAAAATAAAAATACATAAGAAAGTATGATCAATAAAGAAGAAAACAAATAAAATGAATTGGTAGATCTAGATTATCTCAACATGGTTTCGATTATATACCATGGCTTCGATTATCTCAACACGGTTTCGATTATTTCAACATGTAAATAGTTTCCAAAAATTGTAGAATTGGTTGATCTAGATTATATCAACATATACTCATCCACATAAAATAGTAGACTAGATTATCTCAACATGCAAGACAGCTTAAAAATTCTACAAATTTGAAGATCTAGGTGTATAATAGTTCTTAAAAAGAAAATTTTCTCATCTACAAAAGTTCGTAGATCTAGAGTCTAGATCTCAACATGCAAAATTGAAATTTTTAGATCTAGATCTAAAAATATGGAACTTCATCCAAGAATCAAATAACTTAAAAAGGCAAAAATATATTAAGATTTATAAATAGTATAACAAATCGAAACAATGTTCTTATTATAGATCTAAATACCAACATGTAATATAGATTCAAACCGTAGGTCTAGAAAAATTTATCAGGAAATAAATTCTCACAACAGGAAATGGCAGATCTAGATTATATCAACATGCAAGCCAACTTAAAAATCTACAAAGTTGATGAATTTATCATAATTCTTCAAAAGAATAACTTCTCATCTACATAAATTCGTAGATCTAGAGTCTAGATCTCAACTTACTTGTATACAATTGCTCGTTTGATGTACTACCAAAATAAGTCAATCTAGCAACACTATCAGCGACTCCAACTAGGAAACATCACTATATTCTATAAATTTAGAGACTCTAAATAATGTGACAGGGCCGATACATGTAGCGACTAGCTATAATGCGACAGAGCCGATATGTCGCTAAATTCGTCGGTGAAAGATTTTAGCGATATTTATTTAGATATTAACGACATTAATTGACGTCACTAATTTGACGTAATTTGGTAATGCGTCCAATGCATATTCTGAATATAGATGTGTAGTAGATGAGACTTGAGTTATAAATAAAGTTATTATCTTGGTGATCATGTGCTCCCCATTTAACCAAATAAAATTAAATCCAGATGATATGGCCGGGGCGCACGTATTGTGTGTGCAACACTGAATTCTTTGGAAAACTTTCCAGGCTTCCATATTTATCATGCAACCAATTCAGCATCTGTATTTCATGGATTTCTAAAACATGACTCAGCCAACATTATAACCCAAAAATCTACCCACAAACAAAATCCATCACATATTACCACATCATTCAAGGTAAAGAAATTTATTTTCTTCAATTATAATGAAGGCTAAATTTCAACTTGATATCCTCAACTATTGTATTTTTTAACTTGATATCATAAACTTTGATATGTATCAACTTAATACCTCAACTATAATTTTACAACTTAATACCCTACCGGTGTTGTAAGCCCCTTGATTTTAGAATAGGATTATTTTGGTATTTTATAATTATTTTTATTATTTTATTCAAATAAATAGGTTAAAGGATTAATTTCTAAAATTATTTTATATATTAAAGATACTTTGCCATAGTTTGGACATTTTGATTGATGCATAACCTTTTTTCCTCCAGCCAACTTTGTATACTAGACTTAGATGAGTCAATTTAGGCTCATGATATGACTGCCACTCCCAAATTCATAATCCCATGCTTCGTTTTGGTCGCACAACTTTTACGACGCAATTAAGAGAAAATAGTTATTAATTAATCATACCTTGCCGTTGCGTACAATTTTAATACGCAATACCAATCATTTTCTTCCAACAAAATTTATATTAATGATTTTGAATGTACCCCCTACACTTGTAATATTGGTGTTGTATTTGTTTGATTTTTCTCATGCTCCAAAAATATTAACAAACATCCAGAACAATCGTTACCGTAAAACTACCGTTATTTGACTTGTTGAACCCAACCAAGCCCAAACACCCTACTCGGACTTTCAAACAAATTCCTAAAACTCATGTACAATACTCCACACTCATCCCACTACCAAAATATGATAAAATAATAATATTTTTAGTGACATCACAATAAAACGTCGCTAATATTAAATACTTGAGCGACTCCTAAAATAAACGTTGCTATACGTCGCTATACGTCGCTATTGGCGACACATAGCGACGTTTAGCACTTTACTTCAGTTTTTTAAAGAATAGTCGCTATAAGTTTCTTTAACGTCCTAAACGTCACTGATTTTTATGATTTAGCGACGTTTAGCGACGTATTTACCGACGTTTTATTTATTTATTTTTAGCGATATTTTTAGCGACGTCTCTAACGTGGCAAACTTTTCAATTAGCGACGTTTAGCGATGTCTATTGATGACGTCGCTAATTTTTTTAATTAGTGACGTTTAATGACGTCTATTTGCTAAACTTTTTAATATAGGGTTCAGGGTTTCATTTTGCCCCATTCTCTCATCCTAAAATTTTGAAAACCCCCCTTACCCCCCCCCCCCCCGGGCGAAGTACCCTCCCTCCGGCATCCTCCCCCCCCCCCCCCCCGTCCCTACCCCCCCCCCCCTCCACAGGCTCTCTCCCCTCTGTGCTCTGGCTCCCCCCTCCGACTCTGTAATCACCCTGAAATTTTAAAATTTGTTAAAAATAATTTTTCGGGATTTTTCTGCATTTTTCAAGAATTAAAATAGGTACTTTTGTGATTAAATAATTTTTTTAATTGCTAATAATTAATAATAAAATATGATAAAAATAAAATTTTATGGTGTAAAATGAAAAGCTGGACTTAGGATAATTTTCTGGAATTTTATTGGACCCCGAACCTATTTTTAAACACCAAAAAACTATTTAACTATTTATTTATTATTTATTATGATTTATTTATTTATTTATTGTTGATTTTATTTTCTAAACCGAACCCGGGCTGGCCCAGCCCAACTGGGCCCAGCCCAACCGGCCCAGCCCAGCCCCCGGCTTAGCGGGTCGGGCGGGTCGGCCAGACCCGAACCCGCTCCAACCCGACCCGGGAGGCTCTCTCCTCCCCCACGTCCGGTCGTGCCGCATTTTCCGTCGCTTCCTCGGCCACGTCGCCGGCAGCCCCGCGCCTGACCCACCCACGACCCCGACCTCCCCGCCTCACCCGGCCACCTCCGGCCCCGCCCGCCTATAAATTCCCCTCTTCCTTCCTCCTCCCTCATCTCCCCTAACCTAACCCTGACTCCGGCGCCACCACGACCCCGACCTCCCCTCCTCCTTCCCAGAGCCCGAGACCCGCCGCCCTCCTCCCTCAGCCGCCAGCGCCACCTTCCCTCCTTCTTCCCAGAGCCCGAGCCCCTTCCTCCTCCTCCCTCTTCTCCCAGCAGCCGGCCCCGACTCCAGGCCGCTTGCCTCCGCCTCCGGCGACCCGCTGCCGGCACCGCCCGCGCCCCGAGCCCCCGGCGACGCCACCCGCAGCCACCCAGCCTCCTTCCGGCCACCGCAGTTCCAGCGCAGCCCAGAAACCCTAGCTTGGACACGGACACAGTCAGGACTGTTCGTGTCGAGACACGCGGACACGAGAAAACTTGATTTCCTGGAGCCCTGTTCAGGTACTCGTATCTTTCTTCTCGCTGTCCCGTTTTCAATTATGTCTGTTGCATCGCGAACCCTGCGTGACCCTCTCGGTGCCCGTGCAAACCGCTTGGGGCATCGCGTCCTGTGGCGATCGCGAACCGCGATCCAAAAACAGGAAAACTAACACCCTGTTTCACCCCGGAACTGAGTACGCCCCGCCAAACGGGATGACTTGGTCACGTGCGGTCTTCACAGATACGTGCGCGTCGTCGATACGGACGTGTGGGATTTTGCGGAAGTCGATTCGGGTGTGCGTGCACACCGGAATCAACGCGTATCCGCGGACACCGTCCCGTATATGCCCTTTCTGGAACGCGTCCTAACTTTGTGTACACACGTCGAATCGAGACGAAACTTGCCCCATCGGACTCATAGCGATACGTTGGTCCTGTGACCCAAGTTTGGTTCAATTTCGAGAACGTTGACGAAATCGCATGTCGTGGGCCCCACAGGCCCCACTCAACGGGCGATTTTGTGATCGGCTCATCGGAATCCAATTCTGGAAGTTCCGTTGGGTTCGTATCAGCGTTTCTGACTTGTTGACACTAAGTTGGACAGATTTGGAGACCTTTGACTCTAACACATTTTCGGTGCAAAGTGGGCCCACATGTGGACCCCGTTTTGACCCGAAATGGTCATTTTTGTCCCTGTGACCAAATTGGACTCAAGGATAGGCGTTTCTAGCTGATTGATATCTTCTGAGTATGATGGTAATGTTTATTTCAGCTTCCGGAGACATTTCTGGAAATTTCCCGAGTAACAGAACAGTAGTTGGAATTCAAACATCAGGCAAGTGTACCTCGCCAAAACTTGCAGTCTTTGCTAAATATTTCTTGGCTTAGTTATACATCAGAGGGCAAGTATACCTTGCCAACTTGACAGTCTTGTTGCATATTTTTTTGTTTTATTTATAACTGTTGTACATGCTTAACCTAGGACCGTGTGACGTACTTAGCGTCCGATTATCAGTCGGGTGCCCACACCGTACGCGGTGTTGGGTATGGTCATCTAGAGATGGATATTCGTGACACTTTATTTTTTTGTACTTGTTTTATCAAGTACCATACGACCCAGGACACTTGACACTATTCATAAGACAGGATATTCCCGAGATATTCGTGGTGATTCTGTATAGGATACATGACTTGACATAGACATTATATTCTTAGATATTATATGACTTGTTGCATTAGCTATGATCCCGCTGACATGGACATGAGACGTTATGGTCATGATATGCGTGATTACATTGGGTGGGGAGAGACACACAGGCTACAGGCTATTCCATATATATATCCACTACAATTGTGAGGTTGTAGACTCTCCAGCAGAGCTAGACCCTTTACCTGTTATTACTGCTACCGGCTCCCCGACACAGAGCTTGTAGCGGTCTCAGCCTGAGTTCTAGTGCTGCTCTCATATTGCATATCACTTAGCTGGTTACATAGTTTACCCAATTATTTACTTATTGCTGTACTGCTTATTTATTTGGCTTGTATTTTCTGTACCTTGCTATGTCCCCTGAGGACCTGGAATGGATTATGTCCCCAGGTTTAGCTGAGGAGCAGTACCCCGAGATATACGGGACATGAGCTGAAGCTATTACTGGACTTGATACTGGAGCAGAACCGATCCCTGAGCACAAGGTGACTGCTGAAGACTTCTCCTGAGTACCTGATTTCGTACTCAGTATTTACTTTATGTTTGACTCTTTTGTTCCTGGCCTATTGAGCCAGTGTATTCAGACTTATGTCGGATTATTTTTCCGACCTACTTGTTGAGACTTGTTGCTACTTATTTCCATTTCATTATGCAGTTGATTATATTTATCTTTTATGGATGAGATTAGTTGTGGCATGTTGTCGTAGACCTTATTTTACAGCTTAAGTACGCCTTGATGGTTCCATTAAATTGGGTTGTCCATCGGTGCGTACTGCTGGCCATTGCCATGTGTCCAGTCCTCGGTATTTTGGGACTGGGGCATGACATGGTTTTTGTGGTGGCCCATGCAGGTCTATGACTAAATTGTTCGATTTCAACTTAGGGACCGAACAGGCCTGTAGTAAGGATAGGATAAGTTATAGGATCTCATCCATTATTTGAATCGTTTTTGAACTCTATGTCGAATTCAATTTAATTGCTTGAATTGTATCCTGTTTGATTCCTCTGTGCGTTCTCATTGTTTTTTTTTGATGCAGAGTAATGGATCCCAGAAGTGGTGACGAGAATCCCTTGGGTACACCGCCCGAAGCTGTGGTTACCTGTGAAACTGGAGTGACGCCAGATACCAGAGGACAATCCTCTCAGAGCAACCAATCTGGCCAGCCAAGTTCCAGGTTTAGGCGTGATGACATCCCGCCTCCACCACAGTTCCCTCCATCGATGCCTGTCTTTCCCCCAGGGCAGGAAATGGACGGACAGCAAATATTCCAGATGTTCTACGCCATGATGCAGGCCCAACAACAGATCCAACAAGAGGCCCAGCGTCATGAGGCCGAGTACTTAAGGAACAGCCTAGTCGCAGCATTGGAGCAGGCAAATCCACCAACTAGGTGACCAGTGACGGGATCTATCACCGATTTTCGTCAACTCAAACCCCGTACCTTCTCGGGCAAGGAAGAACCAACTGAAGTTCATGAATGGCTTA
Source organism: Iris macrosiphon (assembly GCA_036927795.1). Lineage (NCBI taxonomy): Eukaryota > Viridiplantae > Streptophyta > Magnoliopsida > Asparagales > Iridaceae > Iris > Iris macrosiphon. The sequence continues at coordinate 1,890,739 of JAYESA010000007.1, read as the reverse complement.
CGAACACGCAGCACCAGTTGGAGGCCGCTGAACTTCCAAGGGAAAGGTGGATGACTGCCGTCAGGATGCAACTGACGGACAACGCGCACCATTGGTGGCTGTCCGAAGAAAGGAGGCTCGGACATGATCAAGTCACCTGGGAGGAGTTCTTCAAACTCTTTCAGGAAATGTACATCCCTGCTGTTGCTCGGTCAGAACTCCGAGACAAGTTCAACCGCCTGATCCAGGGCAATATGTCGGTGGAGGAATACAACGCCGAATTTATTCGGCTGAGCCGCTTCGCCCCTTCTCTAATTCCTACCGAAGAAGAGAAGGCGGAGAAGTTCTTTGATGGACTCAGGTTCGAGCTCCAGAGGTTAATCGGATCTGTCGCGCCCACCTCATACACCGACGTTCTTGCTGCAGCACGTCGTATGGAGCGCGTTACTCGGAGGGAGTCAAGTCTGAAACGTTCATTCTCCTCAGCACCATCCAAGACATCACAGGGGGATTCTGCCAAACGACCCCAGAAGAACCTGCCTCAGAAAGCAGCATCAAAGAACCTACCTACTTGTCATTACTGCGACAAAGTAGGTCACATTGAAAAGGAATGTAGACGCAAGCTGGGACTCTGCCTGGTTTATGGATCTAACCAGCACTTCTCAAAGAACTGCTCGGAGCGTCGAGAGACAGCTCCAAATCGACCAGCTCTACCTGCACCAAGGCCAGCTCTTCCAGCTATGGGAGCAACACAGACAGGAGCTGGAGGAGCCAGGCCACCACTACCACCTCAGGCAGCATTATTTCAGTAGGCTTGTCAGCAGAGAGGTCCAGCTCAGGGACAAGGACAGGCATATGCACTAGCAGTCACGGAGGAAGCTACTGCAGGCGAGGTTATAGCAGGTACCATATTAGTAGCTTCATTACCTAATGTAGCTTTATTTGATTCTGGAGCCTCGCATTCATTCATAGCTGCTAGCTTCGTAGCCACACATAGAGTAGCTACCTCACCTCTCTCCAAGATGAAGAGAATTCTTACGGGAGGTAGAATTATCCCGGTTAGTGATATCTGTAGATCATGTTCGGTAGTAATCTGTGGAAGAGAGATGCGAGCCCAATTTCTGATCTTTTCTATGCCTGATTATGATGTAGTACTTGGTATGGACTGGTTAAGTCAGTACCATGCGACTCTTGACTGCCGGTTGGGAAAGGTTATATTTAGGCCCCCTAGCCATCCTGAGTTTGAATTCCTTCGGGGAGCTGTTGAATAAGGTGCCCTGCCAACACTTAGGGTATTATCTGTAGAAGAGGAGTCAGGTTACCCAAGAGTCATAGCAGAGTTTGTGGATGTATTTCCCGACGATCTTCCAGGTTTACCACCTGATCGGGAAATAGAATTCACAATAGACCTAACTCCAGGAGCCGAACCTATCACTTCATCTGTATATCGGCTAGCGCCTAAGGAGTTAGTGGAGTTGAAAGAGCAAGTTGACCATCTTCTGGAGAAAGGATTTATCCGGCCCAGTGTTTCACCTTGGGGAGCACCCATACTTTTTGTACCAAAGAAGGATGCAACTGTACGCTTGTGCATTGATTACAGAGCCCTAAATATTGTAACCATTAAGAACCGGTATCCCTTACCACGCATTGATGACTTATTTGACCAATTGAGTGGTGCTAGGGTATTCTCAAAGATTGACCTTAGATCCGGTTATCACCAGATTAGGGTGAAGAAGGAAGATATACCGAAGACGGCCTTCAGGACTAAATATGGACATTATGAATTCCTAGTAATGCTGTTTGGTTTAACCAACGCGCCCGCCGTATTTATGAGTTTGATGAACGGAGTCTTCCATCAGTACTTGGATAAGTTTGTGGTTGTATTCATTGATGATATCCTAGTCTACTCCAAGGACCACGAAGAGCACGAGGAACACCTCAGAATTGTGCTAGAGACCTTGAGACGGGAGAAGTTGTATGCCAAACTCAGCAAATGTGAGTTTTGTATGGACAAGGTGCCATTCTTGGGACAGATCATCTCAGGAAAAGGACTGTCAGTGGATCCAGAGAAGGTCACTGCAATAGAAACTTGGCCGACACCTACCTCCGTTGTAGAAGTGAGAAGTTTTTTCGGACTTGATGGGTATTACCGGCGGTTCGTAGAGAATTTTTCAAGGATTGCAGAGCCGATGACAAAGCTGACTCGGAAGGATCAGGAGTTTATATGGACGGAAGGATGCCAGAAGGCCTTTGAAGAACTGAAGAGGCGTCTAACAACAGCACCAGTCTTGACTCTTCCCTCAGGGTCAGAAGATTTTATTGTTTATAGTGATGCGTCCGGTAGTGGACTAGGTTGTGTCTTGATGCAACATGGTAAGGTTATCGCTTATGCATCGAGGCAGTTGAAGGTCCACGAGAAGAACTATCCAACGCACGACCTGGAGCTAGCTGCAGTAATATTTGTACTGAAGATCTGGAGGCACTATCTGTATGGAGAGAAGGTCGAAATCTTTACTGATCATAAGAGTCTGAAGTATGTATATACTCAGAAGGAGCTCAACATGAGGCAAAGGCGTTGGCTTGAGTTTATGGTGGACTTTGATATAGACCTGCAGTACCACCCGGGGAAGGCAAATGTTGTAGCTGACGCCCTCAGCAGGAAATCCACGGCTTATTTCTTGACGGAGCAGCCTCAGCTATTACAAGACCTACAAGATCTCCAGATAGAGGTTGTTTTACCGGGACAAAAGGGCTTGCTGGCTAACCTCGAAGTTAAGTCATCGCTTGTGGAGAGGATCAAAGAAGCTTTGCCTACTGATGCCAGATTTCGAAGGCTGAAAGAGAGAACAGAAGCAGGCATGCAGACAGGACTTTGCATCCATTAGGACGGGACATTAAGGTGCGGAAATCGCCTATATATTCCAAATGGAGAATTGAGGCAGGAGTTAATGACTGAAGCACATAGCTCCATATACTCTGTTCATCCAGGAGGAACCAAGATGTACCGAGACTTAAGGCAGTATTATTGGTGGCATGGAATGAAAAGGAAGATTGCCCGATTTGTGGCAAAATGTTTAGTCTGCCAGCAAGTGAAGGCCGAGCACCAAAGGACTGCAGGTATGTTGCAGCCGCTTCCCATACCTGAATGGAAGTGGGAGCATATTACCATGGATTTCGTCACCGGATTTCCAAGAAGCCCCAGTGCAAAAGATGCAGTATGGGTTATCATGGATCGACTCACTAAGTCGGCACATTTCTTGCCATTTAGAGTCGGACAATCCACGGAAGTACTAGCCGACATGTATATGCGACAAATCGTAAGATTACATGGAGTGCCGGTTAGTATTGTATCGGATCGAGACTCGAGATTCACGTCCCACTTTTGGCGAAGCATGCAAGAGAGTCTCGGCACCCGACTCAAATTCAGTACTGCCTATCATCCACAGACAGATGGCCAATCGGAGCGCACGATTCAGATCTTGGAGGATATGCTGCGATCATATATACTGGACTTTGGAGGATCTTGGGAAGATCATCTGCACTTAGTGGAGTTCTCTTACAACAACAGCTATCAGGAAAGCATCCAGATGGCACCTTTCGAGGCATTGTACGGAAGAAAGTGCAGATCGCCGATATGCTGGAGTGACATTGGCGAACGTCAATTACTGGGTCCAGAGTTGGTAACGGAGACAGTTGAGAAAGTAAAGCAGATTCAGAATCATCTTCGTGCAGCCCAGGATAGATAGAAGCATTGGGCCGATACGCACACACGTCCTCTGGAGTTCAAGGAAGGAGAGCACGTATTTTTGAGGATCTCGCCCACTCGAGTTACTATCAGATTTGGGAGCAGAGGCAAGCTGAGCCCAAGGTATATCGGCCCATTTGACATTTTGGAGCGCATTGGTGAGGTGGCTTATCGTCTTGCATTACCTCCATACTTAGAGGGAGTGCATGATGTATTCCACGTCTCACAGCTGAGACGGTACGTGACAGACCCAAGTCACGTAGTTGATCATTCTGAGATTTCAGTGGGCCCTAGCCTGAGATATGAGGAGCAACCAGTGGGTATACTCGACACCAGTGAGAAGACACTACGAGGACAGACAATCAGACTGGTTCGGGTAGCTTGGAAATAGCACTCTCCTGGCGAATCGACCTGGGAACGGGAAGATATCATGCGACAACGTTATCCCCACTTATTCGCAGATGCAGGTATAACCTAAGCATTCTTTTATTTCCGTAGTTCGTGCCCTTATTAGTTTACCCTTCGATTGTGAGGACGCAATCCTCTTAAGGGGGTAGATTGTAATCACCCTAAAATTTTAAAATTTGTTAAAAACAATTTTTCGGGATTTTTCCGCATTTTTCAAGAATTAAAATAGGTGTTTTTGTAATTAAATAATTTTTTTAATTGCTAATAATTAATAATAAAATATGATAAAAATAAGATTGTATGGTGTAAAAAAAAAAGCTGGACTTAGGGTAATTTTCTGTGATTTTATTGGACCCCGAACCTATTTTTAAACACCAAAAAACTATTTAACTATTTATTTATTATTTATTATGATTTATTTATTTATTTATTTATTTATTGTTGATTTTATTTTCTAAACCGAACCAGGGCTGGCCCAGCCCAACTGGGCCCAGCCCAACCGGCCCAGCCCAGCCCCCGGCTTAGCGGGTCGGGCGGGTCGGCCAGACCCGAACCCGCTCCAACCCGACCCGGGAGGCTCTCTCCTCCCCCACGTCCGGTCGTGCCGCGTTTTCCGCCGCTTCCCCGGCCACGTCGCCGGCAGCCCCACGCCTGACCCGCCCACGACCCCGACCTCCCCGCCTCACCCGGCCACCTCCGGCCCCGCCCGCCTATAAATTCCCCTCTTCCTTCCTCCTCCCTCATCTCCCCTAACCTAACCCTGACTCCGGCGCCACCACGACCCCGACCTCCCCTCCTCCTTCCCAGAGCCCGAGACCCGCCGCCCTCCTCCCTCAGCCGCCAGCGCCACCTTCCCTCCTTCTTCCCAGAGCCCGAGCCCCTTCCTCCTCCTCCCTCTTCTCCCAGCAGCCGGCCCCGACTCCAGGCCGCTTGCCTCCGCCTCCGGCGACCCGCTGCCGGCACCGCCCGCGCCCCGAGCCCCCGGCGACGCCACCCGCAGCCACCCAGCCTCCTTCCGGCCACCGCAGTTCCAGCGCAGCCCAGAAACCCTAGCTTGGACACGGACACAGTCAGGACTGTTCGTGTCGAGATACGCGGACACGAGAAAACTTGATTTCCTGGAGCCCTGTTCAGGTACTCGTATCTTTCTTCTCGCTGTCCCGTTTTCAATTATGTCTGTTGCATCGCGAACCCTGCGTGACCCTCTCGGTGCCCGTGCAAACCGCTTGGGGCATCGCGTCCTGTGGCGATCGCGAACCGCGATCCAAAAACAGGAAAACTAACACCCTGTTTCACCTCGGAACTGAGTACGCCCCGCCAAACGGGACGACTTGGTCCCGTGCGGTCTTCACAGATACGTGCGCGTCGTCGATACGGACGTGTGGGATTTCGCGGAAGTCGATTCGGGTGTGCGTGCACACCGGAATCAACGCGTATCCGCGAACACCGTCCCGTATCCGCCCTTTCTGGAACGCGTCCTAACTTTGTGTATACACGTCGGATCGAGACGAAACTTATGCCATCGGACTCGTAGCGATAAGCTGGTCCTGTGACCCAAGTTTGGTTCAATTCTGAGAACGTTGACAAAATCGCGTGTCGTAGGCCCCACAGGCCCCACTCGAAGGGCAATTTTGTGATCGGCTAATCGGAATCCAATTCTGGAAGTTCCGTTGGGTTCGTATCAGCGTTCCTGACTTGTTGACACTAAGTTAGACAGATTTGGAGATCTTTGACCCTGATACGTTTTTCGGTGCAAAGAGGGCCCACATGCGGACCCCGTTTTGACCCGAAATGGTCATTTTTGCCCCTGTGACCAAATTGGACTCAAGGATAGGCGTTTCTAGCTGATTAATATCTTCTGAGCATGATGGTAATGTTTGTTTCAGCTTCTGGAGACGTTTATGGAAATTTCTCGAGTAACAGAACAGTAGTTGGAATTCAAACATCAGGCAAGTGTACCTCGACAAAACTTGCAGTTTTTGCTAAATATTCCTTGGCTTAGTTATACATCAGAGGGCAAGTATACCTTGCCAACTTGACAGTCTTGTTGCATATTTCCTTGTTTTATTTATAACTGTTGTACATGCTTAACCTAGGACCGTGTGACGTACTTAGCGTTCGATTATCAGTCGGGTGCCCACACCGTACGCGGTGTTGGGTATGGTCATCTAGAGATGGATATTCGTGACACTTTATTTTCCTGTACTTGTCTTATCAAGTACCATACTGTCACGACCCGCACCCGGTTATTCGGGCACGAGTGCGTGGGCACGTCCAGCCTACGCCGCAGAGTCGGCGGTAGTACGCTGTCTAGGTCATCATCACAAGTAATTTTAAATCTATCTCATCCACAATAAATAGACAAGGAAAGTAACAGGAAATAGGAATGCTAACTTTTATAAAACAAATTATGACAACAGATCCATAGTTAATACAAAGCCAAAAGATAGATCGGGGACAAACCCGAGTATATGCTGAAAGGAAATAAAATAATAACTAACTGGCTACTCCTCCTCAAAGGTAGTCTCCTTAGTGGGAACCGGGTCCTCAATGTGTCACCTGCTAACTCATAGGGGCCATAATAGGTAGGGGCAAAGTTCTCATCATCGCCTAAAATAACAGATCCAGTCAGGAAATGAGCAAAGTACACAATGCACAACAAGATTTAAACTAAATATTTATGACAATTGGAATGATCAGAGTATGCATAATAAAAGATTAATTGGGAATTAATGCTATTAAATCAGGGCTATAAGTAAAACATGATTAATTTCTATAAACCAGGAATAAGGGTAAAACAGGAATAAAATGTGGCAGGGAATGTAACTATAACCAGGCAACAAGAACTGCAACACGACAAGAACTATTGTGTGTGAATACGTGTATCTAGAATACATAGTTGGCATGTAGGGGTTTATAAGGCTAATTCGGCCGTCATAGACGGCTATTAAACACGAACAATCGAGATCCGGCTGAGGGTACAGTCGCGTACCAACAGCTATTAAACATGGCAGGGGAAGGGTAAACTACATGCCTTCTAGTATTCTCCCACCCGACACGAAAGCAAGACATGAAAAACCAGTATTCAAGACATGAAATCCAGTGTTCTAATACTATGTATAATCAAGGGTACTAGTAGAGCAGGAAATTAATTATCACAATATAAAGATTAAACTTGAAGTGCAGGTACTTGCCTGATGTTTGGATCCAATTACAGTTATGTTCTCGGGAAAATTTCCAGAAATGAGTCCAGATGCTGAAATAGACATTACCATCATGCTCAAAAGATATCAAATAGCTAGAAACGCCTGTCCTTGGGTCCAATTTGGAGACAAGGGCAAAAACGACAGTTTCTGGTTAAAACGGGATCCGCCGGTGGGCCCGCTTTGCACCGAAAAATGTGTCCGGGTCAACGGTCTCCAAATTCACCAAACTTAGTGTCAACAGGTCAGGAACGCTGATACGAACCCAACGGAACTTCCAGATTTAGATTCCAATGAGCCGATCACAAAATCGCCCGTCGAGCGGGGCCTGTGGGGCCCACGACACGCGATTTCGTCAACGTTCTCAGAATTGAACCAAACTTGACCCACAGGACCAGCGTATCGCTACGAGTCCGATGGCGCAAGTTTTGTCTCGATCTGACGAGTGTACAAGAAGTTAGGGCGAATTGCAGAAAAGTCAGATACGGGACGATGTCCGCGGATACGCGTTGATTCCGGTGTGTACGCACACCCGAATCAGCTTCCGCAAAATCTCACACGTCCGTATCGACGACGCGCACGTATCTGTGAAGACCGCACGCGACCAAGTCGTCCCGTTTGGCGGGACGTACTCAGTTCCGGGGTGAAACAGGGTCTAGTTTTTCCTGTTTTTGGATCGCGGTGTGCGATCACCACAGGACGCGATGCCCCGAGCGGTTTATCCGGGCACCGAGAGGGTCATACAGGCTTCGCAACGCAATTTACGAAATTGAAAACGGGACAGCGAGGAGAAAGATATGAGTACCTGAACAGGACCCGAAAATCGGGAAAAAGCCGTGTCCGTGTCGTGTCCGACACGACACGAGAATTGAAATTAGGGTTAGGGTTAGGGTTTGGTCTCTCCGGCGGAGGGCGGCCGGCCGGAGCTGAGGCGGAGGGAGGCCGAGGGCGGCTCACCGGGGGAGCTGGGAGGCGGGCGCCGGAGGCGGCGGGCCGAGGCTGGCCGGCTCTGGCCCGCTGCTGTCGACTGCTGCGGAGGAGGAGAAAGGGGCGGCGTGGCGGCTCCGTCGGCGGGCGGCGAGGCGGAGGCTGAGCCGGGCGGCTCACGGCGAGGCGGTGAGGCAGCTCACGGCGGAGCAGGGTCGGGCAGTTGCCGAAGAGGGGAAGTCGGGAGGGGTTTTGTAGGAGAGAGTGGCGGTGGCGTTTAGGGCCGAGGGAGGCGGTGGTGGCCGGGTCTGGCGGCGGAGGGGGCAGAGTCGTGGGCGCTGGCCGGGCGGAGCGGCGGGCGGCGCGGCCGGCGGGAGCGGGACGGGGGAGCGGGTCAGGCGGGGGAGAGGGGCTGGGGAGCGGGTCCGGGTCCGGGCGGGTCGGGTTCAGGCGGACCCGACCCGACCCGCTAAGAATTTGGGCTGGGCCGGTGGAGGAGTTGGGCCGGGTTTGATATAGAAATAATAATAATAATAATAATAATAATAATAATAATAATAATAATAATAATAATTAATTAATTAAATAAATAGTTTTTAGGCATTTAAAAATAGGTCTGAGGTCCAATAAATTTCAGAAAAATTACCCTAAGTCCAGTTTTCCATTTTACTCCCAAAAATATTATTTTCATGATATTTTAATATTATTTATTAACAATTAAAAATCATTTAATAATTAGAAACCCTGATTTTAATTACAGAAAATCCCCAGAAAATTCCAGAAAATTGCGAAAAAAATCCCAATTTAAAATTCTTGCAAAATTTGGGGGTTTACAATCTACCCAACATATAAAATTTTGTCCTCGAAATTTAAAATTTAAGCCATACTCTGTTAACCCTTCATGTACATAGGGCAAGTCGATCTTTGCGATAATTAAAAGCCTAATCATATCCACTGCAATCACTTCAAAGTTTAAGATGACTACTTGTTCCCATCAAGAATTCAACATATGGCTATTGCTTCTTACTTCCTCAAATTACCCACAGGCAGATTTTAGACTAAGTCCATATAGCATCTTCCAGATTTGCACGTGCTTATGAATTTACCTCACGATCGTAATTATCGTAAATTCCTCTAGAAGTGATTCGAGTCCAACAGTATTCCCATTCACAATTGTATGCTTCAAATTTTTTTTAAATTTTATTCATCTCCTCAATAATCCAACTAGTTAGTCCAACCATCAATTTTTAATTTGTAATTCAAATCCTCAAATTGAAAAATAATTTAAGTGTAGTCCACCAATGTTCAAGTCTGAATCATAATCCCCTAAATTCCAATTGGCGATTTTACGTTCATTATTCAAGATTTAAATCATGTACCTAAGGTATAACTATTGGGTCCTCGATATTAATTTACTAAAAATTTTAAAATTAGAATGGCTTGCTTCTTCCAATCTAACCTTACTCGGTCACAATCCAAAGGACATTCCTCTCGAGTTGACAAATGCATTGCTACCCAACTTAGAGTTTACCCATTCATCACAAAAGACTATATACCTTAAGAAAATATTCCTTAATATGTTTACCTACGTCATTCAATCCTCGAACTTCAACGCCGATCATGTCACATATGATATGTCCTCAATTACGAAAGTTTAATCCTCAAGTATGTGATCGGCCTATGTGGCATATCCAGTACTATCTATGTACTAACTTATACCAGGCACGAGATTTCGTCTTTCCGAAATAAGGAAAGACGAAGATCAATAATAAAGAGTTCAAGGGTGGGGTGATAGAAAAGAAATATCGGGGTCAAGGCATTTTAAAGTATTCAGGTGGAAATTGTCAAGCGATTGTGGATTAAATCCTATTGTGGTAGTTCCTACTCACATGCTCGTATTAATACAGTTATGCTCAGACATGTCTAGGGCAGGTATACTAGTCAACTGTATATCTCAATCCACGCAAAGTAGTGCGAAGGGCGAATCAAAATGCACTAAGGTTGATCAGACCGTAATACATTAATTCTGAATAGACAATTGTATTAGTGTGTCGACCCACTAATACATATGTCATGAACAAGCTTGATAAAAGGATAAGCTTGCAAAACTAGGCTATAAAATAGCAGCATAAGTCAAGTACAGCAAAATGAAGTGCGCTAGATGGTGATGAAAGAAGATACAAATTATTTAAGTTCACAAAACAACCTACATTAAGCACAATAACAAAAGATTCTACAAACTCTACAGTTATCAGATATAAAAGCATACCAGGTTATTAGCAAGTTTAAAATTTACTAGGTTGGGGCTGAGGTCACGAACCAATGGGCATGAGTTAAATAATACTAGGAACGGTATCTACAAATCACTTACGCGCATTAGCTGCTTCCAGAGTTTGCGCGTTCTCCACGGCCATGCTGGTAGAGCATCTCGTGGTGATCTTGTAGGAACCTCGTCGCTTGCTGGTAGATCCTTTACTCTGCATCCAAAAATAAACGATAAAGACGCACAAGAATCAAGGCAAGATGCAAGTTTATATTAGTTCGAATACGATACAGATATCAAAAATGATTCAAGCAAGTGGATGAGATCCTATAAACTTATCCTAGCTTTATTGCAGGCTTGTTCGGTCCCCGAGTTGAAACCGAACAATTTAGTCGTTGGACCTGCATGGGCCACCCCAAAAATGTGTCACGACCCGTACCCGGTTATTCGGGCACGAGTGCGTGGGCACGTCCAGCCTACGCCGCAGAGTCGGCGGTAGTACGCTGTCTAGGTCATCATCACAGGTAATTTTAAATCTATCTCATCCACAATAAATAGACAAGGAAAGTAACAGGAAATAGGAATGCTAACTTTTATAAAACAAATTGTGCCAGAAGATAGATCGGGGACAAACCCGAGTATATGCTGAAAGGAAATAAAATAATAACTAACTGGCTACTCCTCCTCAAAGGTAGTCTCCTGAGTGGGAACCGGCTCCTCAATGTGTCACATGCTAACTCATAGGGGCCATAATAGGTAGGGGCAAAGTTCTCATCATCGCCTAAAATAACGGATCCAGTCAGGAAAGGAGCAAAGTACACAATGCACAACAAGATTTAAACTAAATATTTATGACAATTGGAATGATCAGAGTATGCATAACAAAAGATTAACTGGGAATTAATGCTATTAAATCAGGGCTATAAGTAAAACATGATTAATTTCTATAAACCAGGAATAAGGGTAAAACAGGAATAAAATGTGGCAGAGAATGTAACTATAACCAGGCAACAAGAACTGCAACACGACAAGAACTATTGTGTGTGAATACGTGTATCTAGAATACATAGTTGGCATGTAGGGGTTTATAAGGCTAATCCGGCCATCATAGACGGCTATTAAACATGAACAATCAAGATCCGACTGAGGGTACAGTCGCGTACCAACAGCTATTAAACATGGCAGGGGAAGGGTAAACTACATGCCTTCTAGAATTCTCCCACCAAACACGAAAGCAAGACATGAAAAACCAGTATTCAAGACATGAAATCCAGTGTTCTAATACTACGTGTAATCAAGGGTACTAGTAGAGCAGGGAATTAATTATCACAATATAAAGATTAAACTTGAAGTGCAGGTACTTGCCTGATATTTGGATCCAATTACAGTTATATTTTTGGGAAAATTTCCAGAAATGAGTCCAGATGCTGAAATAGATATTACCATCATGCTCAGAAGATATCAAATAGCTAGAAACGCCTGTCCTTGGGTCCAATTTGGAGACAAGGGCAAAAACGACAGTTTCGGGTCAAAACGGGGTCCGCGGGTGGGCCCGCTTTGCACCGAAAAACGTGTCCGGGTCAACGGTCTCCAAATTCACCAAATTTAGTGTCAACAGGTCAGGAACGCTGATATGAACCCAACGGAACTTCCAGATTTGGATTCCGATGAGCCGATCACAAAATCGCCCGTCGAACGGGGCTTGTGGGGCCCACGACATGCGATTTCGTCAACGTTCTCAGAATCGAACCAAACTTGACCCACAGGACCAGCGTATCGCTACGAGTCTGATGGCGTAAGTTTCGTCTCGATCTGACGAGTGTACAAGAAGTTAGGGCAAATTACAGAAAAGTCGAATACGGGACGATGTCCGCGGATACGCGTTGATTTCGGTGTGCACGCACACCCGAATCAGCTTTCGCAAAATCTCACACGTCCGTATCGACAACGCGTACGTATCTGTGAAGACCGCACGCGACCAAGTCGTCCTGTTTGGCGGGGCGTACTCAGTTCCGGGGTGAAACAGGATCTGGTTTTTCCTGTTTTTGGATCGCGGTGTGCGATCACCACAGGACGCGATGCCCCGAGCGATTTGTCCGGGCACCGAGAGGGTCATGCAGGCTTCGCAACACAATTTACGAAATTAAAAACGGGATAGCGAGGAGAAAGATATGAGTACCTGAACAGGACCCGAAAATCGAGAAAAAGCCGTGTCCGTGTCGTGTCCGACACGACACGAGAATTGAAATTAGAGTTAGGGTTAGGGTTTGGTCTCTCCGGCGGAGGGCGGCCGGCCGGAGCTGAGGCGGAGGGAGGCCGAGGGCGGCTCGCCGGGGGAGCTGGGAGGCGGGCGCCGGAGGCGGCGGGCCGAGGCTGGCCGGCTCTGGCCCGCTGCTGTCGACTGCTGCGGAGGAGGAGAAAGGGGCGGCGTGGCGGCTCCGTCGGCGGGCGGCGAGGCGGAGGCTGAACCGGGCGGCTCACGGCGAGGTGGCGGCGAGGCGGCTCACGGCGGAGCAGGGTCGGACAGTTGCCGGAGAGGCGAAGTCGGGGGGGTTTTGTAGGAGAGAGGGACGGTGGCGTTTAGGGCCGAGGGAGGCGGTGGTGGCCGGGTCTGGCGGCGGAGGGGGCGGAGTCGTGGACGCTGGCAGGGCGGAGCGGCGGGCGGCGCGGCCGGCGGGAGCGGGACGGGGGAGCGGGTCAGGCGGGGGAGAGGGGCTGGGGAGCGGGTCCGGGTCCGGGCGGGTCGGGTTCAGGCGGACCCGACCCGACCCGCTAAGAATTTGGGCTGGGCCGGTGGAGGAGTTGGGCCGGGTTTGATATAGAAATAATAATAATAATAATAATAATAATAATAATAATAATAATAATAATAATAATAATAATAATAATTAATTAAATAAATAGTTTTTAGGCATTTAAAAATAGGTCTGAGGTCCAATAAATTCCAGAAAAAATATCCTAAGTCCAGTTTTTCATTTTACACCCAAAAATATTATTTTCATGATATTTTAATATTATTTATTAACAATTAAAAATTATTTAATAATTCGAAACCCTGATTTTAATTACAGAAAATCCCCAGAAAATTCCAGAAAATTGCGAAAAAAATCCCAATTTAAAATTCTTCCAAAATTCGGGGGTTTACACATACGACCCAGGACACTTGACACTATTCATGAGACAGGATATTTCCGAGATATTCGTGGTGATTCTGTATAGGATACAGGACTTGACATAGACATTATATTCTTAGATATTATATGACTTGTTGCATTAGCTATGATCCTGCTGACATGGACATGAGACGTTATGGTCATGATATGCGTGATTACATTGGGTGGGGAGAGACACACAGGCTACAGGCTATTCCATATATATATCCACTACAATTGTGAGGTTGTAGACTCTCCAGCAGAGCTAGACCCTTTACCTGTTATTACTGCTACCGGCTCCCCGACACAGAGCTTGTAGCGGTCTCAGCCTGAGTTCTAGTGCTGCTCTCATATTGCATATCACTTAGCTGGTTACATAGTTTACCCAATTATTTACTTATTGCTGCACTGCTTATTTATTTGGCTTGTATTTTCTGTACCTTGCTATGTCCCCTGAGGACCTGGAATGGATTATGTCCTCAGGTTTAGCTGAGGAGCAGTACCCCGAGATATACGGGACATGAGCTGAAGCTATTACTGGACTTGATACTGGAGCAGAACCGATCCCTGAGCACGAGGTGACTGCTGAAGACTTCTCATGAGTACCTGATTTCGTACTCAGTATTTACTTTATGTTTGACTATTTTATTCCTGGCCTATTGAGCCAGTGTATTCAGACTTATGTCAAATTGTTTCTCCGACCTACTTGTTGAGATTTGTTGCTACTTATTTTCATTTCATTATGCAGTTGATTATATTTATCTTTTATGGATGAGATTAGTTGTGGCATGTTGTCGTAGACCTTATTTTACAGCTTAAGTACGTCCTGATGGTTCCATTAAATTGGGTTGTCCATCGGTGCGTACTGCTGGCCATTGCCATGTGTCCAGTCCCTCGGTATTTTGGGACTGGGGCGTGACAGACTCTCCCCCCCCTCTGTGCTCCGGCTCCCCCCCTCTATGCTCCGACTCTCCCTCCGCCCTCGTCTCTCCTATCAGTCAGTCCCCCTCCTCGGTCAGATAAACCCTAACCCTAATTCTTATGTATATAAGTTTTAAGTGTGTGTGTATATATATATATATATATATATATATATATATATATATATATATATATATATATATATATATATATATATATATATATATATGTGTGTGTGTGTGTGTGTGTGTGTGTGTGTGTGTGTTTGTGTGTGTGTTTTAGCTTTGTGGTATTGGTGTTGTGACATGGAGGTGATGAGAAGGGGATGTGGTGCTCGGGTTTCAGAGCAGTCCAGTTCTTGTGGAGAGTGTTATAAGCAGTGGAGGTGAGTGTTCTCAGATATTAGGGGTGATCTGACAAGTTATAGGTGACAACAACTGTTGTAGTACCAATAATTAGAATAGCAACATCAACAACAAGCATTAACATCAATAGTAGCACGAAAGTATAGTAGCAGCAGCAACATTTAGTTGCAACAGCAGCAGCAATTTGCAATTAGAGCAGCAGAAGATAATAGGGAGGCAAGACAGCAGCTGTTTGTAATGCCTACAAATGGTTTTTGGCTTCTGTGTTAGGATATGATCCGTGACTTGAGATAGTTGACATGAGTATATCTACACATTGACTCAAGACATAGTTAGTGATTGATCTTGCGTGTTATGGACATGAGACGTTATGGACATGAGATACGAGGTTGGGTGGGGAGAACATACTCAGAGCGTTGAGCTACCACTTTCATTATTAGTTGCTATTGTCTCGTTACAAAGCTTCGGAGATTGTCATTCATTCTTGCAGGTTTCATGACGGGGTATGTAGGATTTCATATTTACTGAGGATGTTTACTGAGATCTTTAGATTCATACTTTGGTGGTCTAGCGTATGAGTGGTGTTCTCATGTGCATTCACTTAGTTGGTTATCATAGATACCCTTGAGTACATTGCTTATTTTTTACTATTTACTTTGGCATGTCGTTTCTTGTACCTTGTTATATCCCTCTAAGGACCTGGTCCCTTGCCAGTTTTGCAGCATAGACGGTTGAGACATTTTCTTGAGCTGTTGTTGCGTATCTTCTCGTCATGCATGAATTAGACTCAGGTACTTTTATCATTTCTACCGCAGTTATGTTTATCATTTCTCGTTACTATTTCTGCTGCTATAGCCTAGTTTTGTAGACTCTTGTTATTTCTTCGAGTATATTCGAACAAGTATTGAATGGGGTACACACCAGGATATATGTTGTTCATTCTTGTATTTTGATTCATTGTAGATTGAGACTTAGAATTTTATTATATTATTTAGATAATACAGTTTAAGTGCACACTAACGGGTCTATTAAATTGGGTTGCCCATTGGAGTTGTGCTGCTTGCCATTGCCAAGTAACCTAGTCATACGTATTTTGGGACTCGGGCATGACAAGTGTTAACAAAAGATTATAAATGACAAAAATATTCATCAATTCTCTCTCTTTTTCTCTCTCTGGTGCCGACGGTAGCAACAACGACGACACCACCGGCGGCAGCAGCGACGAGAGAGGAGAGGTGTCGCTAGGGTGGTGCGGCACAGGAGGAGGAGGGGTAGTCGGGGGGGGGGATCTGGTTCGAACGAGGGGCTGTGGGGGGGGGAAGGGGAAGGAATTTCTATAAATACAAAATGTAGTCAAGAAAATTTCTGAGTATGTGCAAATCATGTGATTGAACATAGTCTTAAAAATCGAAAGATTTCAAAATTTTAAACTTATGTATATATTAGTAATATAGAATTTTTATTTTTATATTTAAACCTCCATATTTTTTTAGAAACTGCAGTAGCATAATTAACCCTTAGAGTTGGGGGTGAGCATTAATCGATTTTGGACCAAAAATCGAACCGAATAAGAGATTCGGTTCAGTTTAAAAAAATCGTTTGGTTTCGATTTTGAAAATACTAAAATTTCTTATTCGGTTTCGATTTTGGGTTTCAGTTTCGATCCAAAACCGAAAACCGAATAAGATTTATACAATTATGTAATACCCTAATTCTATGCATATTTTGTGATTAAAAATATGTATTTTTTTGAAAACAATAATTCTATGTATATATTTTGAAGCCCAACTTTGGACACAACTTTAAAATACAACAAATGTGTGTATAAAATTATAATTTTTAATATAATTTATCTACGATATCAACTTTTGGTCCGATCCATTAAATATTAACAATAGTCTAACCGATCAAACCGAATAAACTGAATAACTTATTCGGTTCACTTTCGATTTTGGCTAATTTTGGTTCGGTTTCGGTTTTGGATTTTTAGAATTTCGGTTTATTCGGTTTTGTTTGTTTCGGTTGAAACCAAATAGACCGAATGATCCTACTTATAATGTAAATATATATATATATATATATATATATATATATATATATATATATATATATATATATATATATTTAGAGTGGTTAAAAAATGATTTTTTTTTTTTTTTTTTTTTTTTTTTGTATTTGTACATGTCTATCGTATGCATACCCAATAAAGAGAACTTATAAGGGAGTGTCATAGACTTGCACTAGAAAACTAAAATTAGGACTTCATTTTCTCGAGGAATTATCAAGAAACAGGTAGAATTCTTAAGTAGGCTTCTTTTAAGACTGTCGTTTATTTTTCTTTCAGAAACAAGTAAAACTTAATTGGTTAGTAATAGTATTAGTTAACTGAGGGCCTATGTGAGGATAACTTGATTAAGAAAGAAAAAAAAGAAAAGGAAAGAAAAGAAAGAAAAGGGCCTATACGAGAAATAAAAATTTTATCAATAATTTTTAAAAAGAAAAAGAAAAAGAAAACTAGATATGGCCTTAGATCATATATATGTTTACTTAATTTAGGCCCAACTTACTCAAACTCTGTTATCTCTGGCTCATCCTGAAACCCAAAACCAGATCCACAAAGTTTTTTCTAAGCCCGTCAATTTAGTCTGTTGGCACCAAAGCAGATTGTGTCTGCATTTCTTAATTATAATTTAGAACTAATGGGGGAAAAAAGGTTTTTTTTTTTTTTTTTTTTTTTGAAGAAGAGGTAATTGTGTTACAGACTCCTGGTCCAAAGGACTACAAACTCGGCCCAAAGGCCTACCAAATCCCGGCCCGAAGATTTTTTTTTTTTTGAAGAAGAGGTAATTGTGTTACAGAACTCCTGATCCGAAGGACTACACAAACTCGGCCCGAAGGCCTACCACATCCCGGCCTGAAGGTCCGCACTGCACCTATCACCAACTCACTACTTAATTCTCCCGAATGGGAATTAAATGGCGTCCAGGAGGCTCGAACCCACAACCTCCTAATATGCATCGGACTTAACCACTAGGCTATATATATATATATATATATATATATATATATATGGAAAATTCTTAAATACAAACTTTGTATCGATACAAGTAAAATCTGAACCATTATATCGATACAAAGTTTGTATTTAAGAATTTTTCATATATATATATATGAAAAATTCTTAAATACAAACTTTGTATGGATACAAGCAAAATCTGAACCATTGATTGTTGATCCAATGGTTCAGATTAGAAGGACTTTTTTGTACTTTCATAATTTTTACAATGCAATTGTATGGGATGTATCGATACACGGTTTTTATTGTGGAAGGTATATATATATATATATATATATATATATATATATATATATATATATATATATATATATGTGTGTGTGTGTGTGTGTGTGTGTGTGTGTGTGTGTATATGAAAAATTCTTAAATAAAAACTTTGTATCGATACAAGCAAAATCTGAACCATTGATTGTTGATCCAATGATTCAGATTAGAAGGGCTTTCTTGTATTTTCACAATTATACAATGCAATTGTATGTGATGTATCGATACAATGCTTGTATTGTAGAAAGACCATATATATATATATATATATATATATATATATATATATATATTCTTAAATACAAACTGTGTATCGATACAAGCAAAATCAGGAACATTGATTGATGATCCAATGATCCAGATTAGAAGGACTTTCTTGTACTTTCACAAATTTACAATACAATTGTATGTGATATATCGATACACAGTTTGTATTGTAGAAGGACCCACACACACACACACATATATATATATATATATATATATATATATATATATATATATATATATATGAAAAATTCTTAAATACAAACTGTGTATCGATACAAGCAAAATCTGAACCATTGATTGTTCATCCGTTGGTCCCTAGAAGTACTTTCTTGTACTTTCACAATTTTACAAGATAATTGTATAAGATATATATATATATATATATATATATATATGTGTGTGTGTGTGTGTGTGTGTGTGTGTGTGTGTGAGAGAGAGAGAGAGAGAGAGAGAGAGAGAAAGAAGAGTATCAAAGTTTTTTTTGGAACCTGAAGGTGGCAGTCGGAGAAAATCCAGCTCTTGTGGAGCTATGTGCAATGTTGCCATCAAAATCAGTTTGCATATTTTTGAGAGGCGGCCTGTAATTTTTTTTTTTTTTTTTTTTTTTTTTGTAATATTCTCTTCTCACCTCATTCAATTGGAGACGACTTACTTGCACCGAACTGCGAGGCAAAGTTTGTATTAGTAGCGCGATTGCTTGGTTGTTGTTTAGGCATCAATGGCATCAAAGATTTTCCAATGGGAGTGTCGGACTCACCGTTTGGTATCCATTCATGTTCATGATACATTATACCAGCAAGATGCATTTGTCTGGTGAACAAAAAGAAATTTTCCTTCAATGTACAAATGTTTAAATTCTTATGGATTAATTATTAGTATGTGAGAAATAATTTGATATGAGATTTGAAAAATCCAGAAATTGCATCGCTTTTGTTGCGTTGGGAACGAAACATAAAAATAGTTCCCCCAAACCAAAAAAGCTGTGAGAGAAGAGAAAAAAGAACACGAAAACCAAATTGTCAAAATCATACAAAGGTCAAAACGCAGACACAACAATTTTTACTTGTAAAAGCCTAACGGAAAAATCACGGGACTATTGGAGTCCAATCCTGAAAACCTCAACTATTGAATAAGAAAGTACACCGACTCCTTACATGCTTCTCACCAATTCAAACCGGATCACCACAGCTACATGGATGCAGAAAACTCGATTACACACTCACAAAGAACAAAGAAACAACGAGAAAATTATCCGAACAATCTCTCATTTTCAATCCCTTTTCTCTCTCTCTCCAAAAGATGTAAAGCTTTGATCTCCTCTCTGATAGATATGATTTGCCTCTTTTTAGGGTTTAGAAAACACATATATATGACCTCTCAAATTCACAGTCAATCTGGACCATTGATTTGATCCAACGGTGTATAAAAATTCCAGAACTCATACAGTCTCGACAAAATCAAACTCAGACCAAGTTCAGTTTTTCGTGAAAGCACAGTTCTGTTCCATAGGGATAATTCGGACCGAACTCTGCTAGAGAACGAGTTCGGACCGAACTCTGTTTTCTCTGACAGAATCTTAGAATGCTGGTCTTCTGAATCTCTTCTCCGATATTCAAGCTTCTCCGACACATGGATGACGCTCGTCGCACTCCCCGAGCTTCTACGACACATGGATGATGCTCGTCGCACTCCCCGAGCTTCTCTGACCCACGAACTTGCTGTCAGAGATTCCAAGTGACGTCTGTCCATTTAGATGGTGACTGTGAGCCTTCCAGAAGCTCTATCGGTGGACTTGCTAGTTTTTGGAAACAGATCGACAGAAATGGTTCCAATTTTGCTTAGAACGGTGATTTTTAATCACTCTAGTAAAGATTTTTATCTGGTTCTTCTTCTTCTTCTTCTTCTTATTGTAGCAACTGTGTTGCAAATTTTTTATAATATTTTTTTTCCAGAATCTTGTAATTTTTTATTTACTAGCTGTTGTAATATTCAACTTTATAAGTATTTTATATGATTTTCTGTACTCGAGGAACAAAAATTTGATATATGGCATATGTAGTGTAGATTGTTCAAACGGGAACGACGGATCATTTTATATTTTTTGCGGTGTCATCTTAATGGGAATGGATAATTGCGAGAAATTTCTTTAGGCGAGGGTGGTATACGCCAAGGACGGTTCCAGAAACATAAAATGATATGGACTAGACTGGATTATGATGACTAGTGTTGGCTAATTTCTATAAAAAAAAAAAAAAAAAAAAAAAAAAAAAATTACATGAGCCCTCCCAAGTTGAAGTCTGGATTGGTCCCTGGTATATGCAAGGGTGATGGAGTGGAACATAAGGGAGGTGGATACGAAGAATTTCGGAAGAGAAGTGTAGAGGAAATTGGGTGGGAGGAGAACCCCCTCATTTCGTCACATCTTCACTATAAGATTAAAATTCTATTTGATATAACGGTTAAAATTTAATACATTCAATAGAAATAATCATAACGGTTTCTATTAACTTAAAGCTTATCTAACATCGTTTGTTCATTTGCTAAACCAAATTCATGCTCAATACATGAGCACTCGATCCTTCATTTACCATATCTTGCAAATGACAGGAACTCAAAAACAGTGATCAATCCCAACTTTTCACGATAAACCAAACACCAAATATATCACAATCAAACCAAACGCCAAACATATTACATTCAAATTTTAGTTTATGTCAGATGCCACATGATCCGGATTCACACACAAACTTGAGGCATTGATATATAAATAATTTCTTTCGCAATTCATATACACATTTAGGTTGCTGTTTTCTTTTTCCTTTGCTTGCATGGTTTTTTCAAACATAAAATCAGCAAATGTAAGCATTTGTCCTTTAGTTCTGCAACTTGCGTTGCATTTTCAGCTGCCTCACTCAAGACACCCAATCATAGGCGTGGTCCACTGTCCCAGACCTCCAACTACAGTATTTCTTAACATAACCGCGGAAAGAAACCGCAAAAGAAATTAAAGAAATTGAGGTGCCACGTGGTGTCACGTTCCAATCTTTCGCAAGCTCGATCGTCCCCGCTGAACGTGAATCACCACGTTGCAGCACTTCCGCGGGACAATCATTCTCATCGGGACGTGATGCTATGCGAGCCTGGAGTTGCGCTCGTACAAGATGTTGATGTCAAACATCAAAGTTATCATCGAAACGACCAAGTTACAGCGAAAGTCAAGTATTGTGTACCAAGCACACATCAGAGTATACACAGCGAAGCTCTCGATAGGGTCCAAATAAAAATGTCACGAAGGAGAATGTCACAAATGCGATGCAACACTCTTGCTCTTTCTCTTGTCCACAAAGGTACTTACCGTTCCATACATCATGTCCCGTATATCCAAGCAGCGCCACTACACCTGCGTACCTGAAATAATGCTCACAAACGTGGGCCAGTATACAGCTGTACTGGTGAGCGGGGTAACCCACTCGTCTAAACCGACACTAAATAAAATAGTTAATGCAAACAGTTATATGGTGATCTTTCTACTTAAATTTTAGATTCATTTCATGGCAGAGGTATGACATGCTAAGAAAAACTGTAAAGCAGGTTAAACATGCAAGCATTCAACTCAAGCAAATATACAAGCAGATATATCCAACTCAAAAGTAAACTAGCATGCAAACCGTTCTATTCAAACCCAAGCAACGCGTAAACCTATCGAACCACAATCCAAGCCTCAATATCCATCCTCAAACCATGCCACAATTCAAGCCTTACTAATCCAATTATCGATATGCACACTCTTCCCTGAGGCAAGGTGACTGCCGCCTACACGAACCAAAGCAAAGCAAAGCAAACCAACTCTTGTCTATATGAAGTCACTGGCTAAGCCATAAAGGACTAATCAACTGCAGTTCTACCCGATCCAGCGCTGAGTAGCTAGTCCGTCTGGTCGTATCGAACTACCGACACCGCGTCCAAGGCACGTTACCATTTGTCTCCTCCATGGCCGAACGGTCCCGGTGTCCTGGAGCATATCCCGTTTGAGGAAACCAAACCCTGTACGCAACAGGTTATCCATGACCAATACAAACACCCAGTAGGTATGACGAACGAATCGAGCCTTCTCGCCCCACCAAACGATATTTGCCTCAATCCAACCAACTATCCATAACTATTCTCCAACTTATATGCTAAGGCACCATCTCAAGTTATCCCCTTAAGCACTATGTTGCTTCTTGACACAGTGTTTCAATTGGTGCAATACCCCTCGCTCCGAAAGATCCGTGGCACAATGCCCCAACAGTGGCACAATGCCCTCACCGATGGAGTTGTCCGGTTTCGAACCACAACTGCACGCTTTGCTTGACAAAGCGCCCAACTTGATACTCGTGCACGGATGCACGCTCGTTCGTCCGCCCGAAGTTCCTCGATGTTCCAACCAAGATGATCTACTCAAGCTCCAATGTCCCAAACGTAAAAACTAACTCAAGCCACAAATAATATCCAACCAAACGACACACACTTTATGCATGCCACAATGCGGTGATTCCAATATTCCATTCCAAGTATTCAAGACATGTGTTCTATATTATTAGGCATGAAGGAGTAGAGGAGAAGGGACATAGGCCACTCACCAAGTCTGATTCCGTTAAGCACTATGCCTTGCTGATACGGCCGATCCCTTGAACCCGTGATCCGATGCAAAGCACGATCTACTCAATTGGTATGACCATACGAGCAGGCTGTGCTTTCCAAATCATTCAACTGACAGAACTAAGAAAGACGGTATTATCGCTCCAATCCAGCTATCTCACTATTGCTCTGAATGAACATCTGATTCCATCAAACTTTGCTTGTGATCTGTACATTAAACTAACTCAAATCAATACTTGTTCCCAAATCCAATAAATCAAAATATAACCAGCTATTACCTCATTCAATCGGACTCAGCATAATGTATCGTGCGGTTGCGAGGCATTACATAATATATCACTTAGAATCAGGTTCGACCTCGAACCAAACCAGTATGCATTCCTTACTCGCATGCCGTTTGCCCAATTCATAACTCTTCTCTATGCAACTCACATTCTCCAGATCCAGACTCAATATCTCGCTCACGCTGAACGCTCGCACAAATTTTATATTTTTACATCCTCCTTGCAGCTCAATACGAATTCCTCATATCGCTTAGTTTGGATCATACACATATTTAATGCGTCCCTGAAATATATGCAATTCAACCGAGCTTAACGATAGCGAATTTGGACAAGTTACAAAGGTATCTTTATGTCTAAGGCATTCATTTGCTTCACTCCCGATTGAACCAATCCCGACGTTCATTCCATAACTCATTCACACAAGCATTATTCTCAAATACGTTGATTTTCACTGAGGATATCTCTACTTGACCCAATCATTTCGTATTCCAACTCAATCTATCTGACTATCTCTGAATCCATACTATCACCGTCCAAGATCAACCAATAAAACTCCAGCATGACTCCAATCACACAATGTTCTGCAAGCACCGCCTCCAAATATTATCTTATGCTCCGATCGATCATCACAACTGATACTACCCCAGCTAGACGACTTACCCAAATATCAAACTTTGCTCTTCGATCAGTTCAGCCAAACACCTCTTCCTCAATCTTAATACCTCACTGGGTGAACATCTATATTGAGTTTCATGTGATCCACGAAGATTTTGCTGTCACGTCATAGGGATAGTGTCGCCACGATTTTAACGTAGACACATTCGCCACAATTCCTAGGTCGTGCATGAAATAGTTCTTCGCGCTGCTTCTACTGCCTCGAAGTACAGGATATAACCTTCGCCTTCTGTACGAGCACGCATCACAGACTAAGTTTTGATGCATCTTGTAGATCTGAGCCACATCTGTCCCTTCCGGTAGTGCAAGGATTTGATCTTAACGAGTCTTTGCTTTAACTTCACAAGATAGTTTCACAGTCTTCAATTCATATGAATGTTATTCCTTTCCGGGCACGATGAGTCAGAGGAGATGCCATCTTCAAAAGTCTGCGACTCCGAATCTCATTATTTGACTTAGGCCATTTCCACCATCGCTTCGATCTTCCGGCTGCATCTTCAGCTGAAGGCTATTCCAAGGATCTCTCAAATCCAACACTCAGTCACTAAGGCCAAACTTCAATATACACCACTCACATCCACCCTCGACACATTCCCAAATACACCACCGCAAGGGTCATTCTATGGGTCTACAATATTCATTCCTGATTTGGCGGTCAAGTCGCTAGGGTCAGCTATCCCGAAGCTACGCTCGATAATTGTAAGTCATCACGATGGACAGTTACTACGAACCGTGTTATATCTCCTCTGCAAATCTGAGCCATAATCCAACCATTCCATCCGAACGAATTTCTGACTCTGAGAACTTCATGCACTACCTCTGACGAATCTGTCAACCAAACGCTGCTTAACCACCTAGAGTCTTACTATCTATCCAAGCCATAAATTGATAACTGTGCTCGTTGAAACCATCTTCCATCACTCCGCCGTTCTGTTCTGAATCCATAAAAATTTTTGAACCGCCATGTTCGACTTCTCGCAGTACCACATGCAATAATTTTTGAAACCATATACTTGCTCCAATTCTTATCCGTATGTCATGTTTCAAAGTGCACGTCCAACTTGCTCGAGCAACACAGTGATTTTCTTAAATGTTGCTCTCTAGTTTAGCTATCTTCAAAAGTTCATATGCCATAATCTTTGCTTTCGTTCCATCCCTTAGTCCGTCTTGATTTCTCTATGTTCCGATTAGTCCACATACTCTCAATGACTCGTACACAAGTTCCAACATAATCTCAAATTATATCACCATCACTCATTGCCACAATCTGCCTCAGTACTGCAACTGTTAACTTCTAATCTGACTTAACATCAACTAGACTTGCCTCATACCCGTTTACATCTTCCGGAGAATCCGTCCACCATCGTTGCACCATTTTGCCAAATTTTACTTTCGCTAAACTTTTGAGTTAAACTTATCGAGCGCCAATATCTGAAATCCTTCAAGTTCGTACGAATCTATCGCATTGCTCCCTCCAAACCAGATCTTGTTTCATTGCTCAACCAACAGCTCTAATGTGTTGCCCAAATTCTTAGTCTGTGCTCCCTACTCTTTGATACACCCGTCACTTGCTTAAGCGTATCCCAACTGTTTGTTCCTCATGCTCAACTCTCTCTTTGTATCAATGAATGCTCCGACGAACTTCCAAATCATGCAAGCGAACTCTTATATTCAGCTTTCCATCTGATCGATCTAACTTATTTCCAATACTTGGTTCACATCAATCCTTCAAATTCCAAACATTTTTTTCATTACTTGTTCCATTCTTGTCCAACAAAACTCTCATTTATACAATTCCGTTCTTGATCACTCAAGTCCAACGATACTTCTCTTTGCACAAGTCCATTCTTGATCGCTCAAGTATAACATATCGAAGAATACCTGAGTTAAATTCTATTGCACCATATACCACTTGGAAATAGAGTCGCTCTCGCGCTTACTCTGTATTGACGAACGTCTATTCCAAACCAACTTTTCTGGGATGATCCTATCGATCGTAACTCAACATTCGCTTGCTCCATGTTCCATTTCCTAATTCAGCCAATTTTTATCAACCAACTTACATTCCAGTTACCCGTGTCCATTGTTGTATTTCTATTGATGTCTATCCAAAATATTCTAATACTACACTCACTATGTGGTATACCATATACTACTCTGAATCAAGTCACTATTCACATCGCAAATCTTTGCACTAATCCAAGATCCGTTTGAACTATCCATTATGCGTGATCCTGTCATTCAAAGTCTGACACAAAACTCAGCCAATGCATGAACCATCTAGCTCTTTTATCAATCTTGCCAAGCAACTTGCGCCATGTTCCATTCTTAATACTTCCAACTATTTTTTAAACCGTCTGATATTTTTGCTACACGAGCAACCCGTACAATAATCTCTTCCAAGTAATCCAAACCAATACCCAATTGTTCCACACATTTGCTGTATGAGCAACTCATGCAACGCTATCCTAATATTCCCAAGACAAACTCAAATATGCTCAACTAATGCGACACACATGCTCAACCAATGCTCTATGTGATATGCCCAGCCAAAAATCAAACTTCATCCAACACATTCGCTACACGAGCAACTCATGTAATGTTCTATTCTCGTCTGATGCTTCTACTCACAATATACCACATAACCAATCTCTTCTACCAACCAACTGATCCACTGATGTAACCAGAATCTCCCCGAATGACAAGCCAAACCAACGAAACGATATCGCTTAATTTGTTGCACAAATGCAATAACGCAACACAACTTGCTGCACAAATGCAACAACGCCAAACAATGCTACACGATCTATTAAAAACTAATGAAAGCAACACAATGAAGAACAACATGCATCCACAACCAACAAATATATACACTTATTGTATGAAACATCCAATGTGACACCGAGTAGAGCCAAGAGCCAAATGACACGCGAATGCTATTTAGAGTTTATGATGAACCAAAAGGCAAAAGTCCGAGGAAATGAACCGGGCGCTCTGATACCAATTTGTCACATCCCAATCTCCCGCAAGCTCGATCGTCCCCGCTGAAAGTGAATCACCATATTGCAGCGCTCCCGTAAGACAATCGTTCTCATCGGAATATGATGTAGTGCAAGCCTGGAGTTGCGCTCGCACAAGGCGATGATGTTAAACATCAAAGTTATCATCGAAATGACCAAGTTGCAGTGAAATTCAAGTACTGTGTACTAAGCACACATCAGAGTATATGCAGCGAAGCTCTCGATAGGGTCCAAATAAAAATGTCACGAAGGATAATGCCACAAAGGAGATACAATACTCTTGCTCTTTCTCTTGCCCATAAAGGTACTTATCGTTCCATACATCATGTCCCGTATATCCATGTAAACCCCCTAATCCTAAAAATCATATTTTCTCTATTAATTATTTATTTATAATAGTTATGAGCTAAATAGAGAGAATAGATTTTATTTTGAGGTGTTTGTGCATTTAGAGTATTATGGAGCCATTATAAATTTTTCCTGATTTATTCCATGTATGAGACTCTTTGAACAGTTGCTAGCTCAACCGTATGCACCAATATAATTCTTAGAATTTTCTGTGAATAGATATGTGTGTGTGTATATATATATATATATATATATATATATATATATATATATATATATATATATATATATATATATATGTAATTCCTAATGGATATTGGATATCAAAACCGAAACCCAAACCCACTACCCGCTTGAACCCGGACCGTTAGGAGAAGGAAAATATCCAGCAGCAGCAGCAGTAACAAAACCTACTTTGCTTCTCTTCCTCCGTGCGTAAACTACTCCACTGCTTCTTATCTCACCCGCGCGTAAAATAAACTCCACCAATTCTTATTTTCATCCGCGCGTAAAGCAACCCCGCGTATATTCATTACCTTTTATTCGTATGTGATTCATCCCCCACCGCCTCTTTTACCTATTATTACTAAAATCTCCTCAACCGAAACCTAAACCAATGAAAGAAAGAAACAGCAGCAGCAGTAGTCTTTGAGACTAAGTATCCCCACCACATCTTGACCCTATATATATTACAACTCTCTCAAACTAATCCTACTTCTTCTTACCACGAACTAAAACACAATATTGGACGTACACTATACAGAACTTTTGCTCGGCAAGTATACCTTGCCATTGTACTATTATTTACATTCCAGCCAATATATGCATGTTTAATTCTGCTTATATAGATATTTAATTATGTAGATTTTGGACCTACTTTATGAGACCACCCCAGTATCATGTAGCATCAGTAGGTTCATTGGCCGTGACACAGTTGTTACAGGAGTTATGAGTCTCATATAGATCACGGACTGCGTGACAGGTCTGGCCTCCTGTACGTATGAGCCGTGCGTTAGGGATGACTGCTGATAGAAACTTTGTATGCTAGAAGACCTGAAAGTTATTTAGAGGTTTTATCGTGTCATGTATATGGCATGCTTAGAGCATGGGGTAGGGAGAACAACAAGTAAGGCATTTGGGCTCCTTTACACTTTTTCCCTTGCAACCCAGAAGCTCCGCTGGAGATATGGGCGGTGATGACCACTATATATATTGCAGGCGGCCTCTGCCGTTCAAAGACGGTATGCTGATGGGCCCCTGATTCTCCGTGAGAATCATGCCAATCCCATATATGGCCAGATAGCCCACGTGTTGGAAAGTTGTTCTCAAGTTGCATTCACTTAGACGGTTAGGCGACCCATTAGATGTTTATATTTCAGTACTTATTGGTATGTTATTATGTATCTTGTTACGTCCCTTTGAGGACCTGGTCCCTTTCCAGATATGGACGAGCAGGAGTATCCATAGGAGTACGAACCTGGACCCGACTCTACTTACCAGACTAAGGAGGTCTTACCCTCAGAATAGCAGTGATTATTTTCACTGTTTAGAGATTTTGTTACTACTTCAGTATAGTCATTTTGTAGTGGATTTATTTTCACCCGACTATCAGACTTGATACTTATCTTGGATATCCAGTTATTATTTAGTTCTTTATTCCTACTTATTATTTGTGCTGTGGATGAGATATAGATTCTGTATGACTTGTTGTGACAGTATATTACCACTGGTGGATTGCATATTCATATACAGCGTACGCGTGTATATGATTTCCATATATTGGGGTTCATATATATACGGCTGGGCGTGTTACGTATTCCTAGTCCTACGTATTTTAGGACTGGGATATAACATGTTTTTAGTGGTGGCCCATGCAGGTCGAGAATATATTGTCTCGGTTACGTAACTGTACCGAACAAGCATGCGTATAGGAATAGAGTATAAGGATCTCATCCACACTTGACTAAAAATTCATTCTTCCTTTCAACCATCCTATATTTGGATCAATATATTTTACGTCAAGAAACCCTTTACCCTGTGACCAGACCCATTACCCTTGTTAGCGTAAAAGCTAAATGACTGACTTATTGGCGTAAAATGCCAAACTATGAAGAAGATTGTCTACCTTACGCTGCGGTTATGAAAACTGCCACCCACGTTTCCTTAAGTCTTCTAAATCTATGTATGACACGTCATGCAAGCCACGTAGGTAAACTGCCCTGCGTAAACTTGATGATTCCTGAATAAATAGATAACCAGCGTAGAGTGGCCTGATTGGGCATAAAATATAAGGCAGCGTAGAATAGACTGATTAGGCGTAAAATATAAGGATAGTGATGAGAGCGTATTTGTCACAGCCTTAGCTCTCCCAACCATGACCAAATCTCGTGCATTAAATGTAGAGATATGCCTCGAGCCCCGTATCAAAAACAACTTTTGACATGGCATCTGATTTTGTCTTATCTTGAGCGTAAAAACTCATTTCAGATTTGAGCGTAAACGCGCATTTTTATCAAATGCAAAATAGACAGCGTATTCAGAAGACTCCGTTTTCTTCCTCTTACATGCGTAAAAACGACTTGTATCAATATGTTACTAAACGACAACCTGGATCTCTGTACAAATTCATCATCACAGCTGACCTCTCGATTATCGTGCAGTACTTTTTGTCAGAGGCCAGGTTCACTGATTTGTCTGACAAATTCATCTGAGGAATACGCAGAGTTTCTTGTAAGACTTTACGCTGCAACGCATTTTAGATTTTATAGATCCCTTTACGCAGGAAACATTTTACGCAGACTTTTACGCGGGCAGATTTTACGTACAGACCTTTTATGTAAGACTTTACGCAGCATATATTTTACGCGCAGAATTTCTACGTCAACTTTACGCCGACAGACTTACGTACAGACTTTTTACGCCGACAGTTTTGAATTCCTGTTTTACACGACAGTTCTACTTTACGCTCCTCTACTTTACGCAGACCACTCTGAATCTCTACTTTACGCCAAATTATCTTGAAGCTCTGCATTACACAAGAAGATTATCAACCTGTTTTACGCCAACTACCTTGAAGTCCTATTTTACACAGGGAGAAACTTCATGTATGTTGAGGGTTTTGACTGAAAATACGCGGACAAATCCCCAGCGTATTTTATCCTTCTACATTCTATCTAATGCTTGCATCCTTCCTATACTCCTTCTAAACGTTGTTCATCACCTGCAGAGAGATGGATATGCAGAAGGAATGTACTGTCACAGATGGTGATACAACTCCTGGAGTCAATGGTCAGACTCGAGGAGAGACCTCCACTCCTAGACTTCCGGGACCCGATGGACAGATTCACAATCCAGTTCCATCTGATCTTCCCGTTCTACCTAATAGGAACCTTCCAGTATCATCGACACCACAGGATGGCCAGGCACAACTGTTCCAATTCTTTCAGATAATGATACAGGAACAGAGACAGCAAGCAGCAGAACAGAGACAAGAGTTCCTAGCAGCACTTGAAAGGATGGCTGCAAGGACTATTGTACCAGCTCAAACTAGCTCCAGTACCTCGAGCTAAAGTTGGTTTAGTAAAAGACTTTATACAGATGGGTCCGAGGCCGTACAAAGGCATTGAGAGCCCAGAGGAAACTACCAACTGGATCACTCACACTCGAAAGTTATTAGAGGCATCACAGCTACCTACAGAACTATGGATGATAGGTGTAAGGACGCTTCTAGATGGTAATGCTCATCACTGGTTGGAATCCATGGAGCGCCAATTGGGTACATACCAGACTTTGGCGCAGTTCCTAGAGTGCTTTGAAAGGAAGTACTTCCCGGACACCGTCAGAGATGCATTGCACAATCAGTTTCTCCACCTGGAGCAGGGGAACAGAACGGTGGACGAGTATGATACTGAGTTTAGTCGCCTCAATAAATATGGTGCTACCTTGATACCAGATGACTTGGCTAAAGCTAAGAGGGTTCATCGTGGACTAACTCAGGAGCTACAACACTACACTAGCTCCCAGTCCCGGATCTCTTATGCCGAGTTACTGACAAAAGCCAGATTGCAAGAAACCATTAGCAGAAGAAAGGGAGGTCAGCAAGGACAGGCAAGGATACAACAAGGAGGACCCATTAGACGTCCTTTAGCTCAACAACAACAGTATCAACACAGAGCAGGATCATACCAGATTCCGAAAAACTCCAATGTAATTATTGTGGGAGATACGGGCACATCTTAAGAAATTGTCGGAACCGCTTAGGTCAATATATAAAGTGTGGTTCTGGATAGCATCTGGTAAGAGACTGTCCTATGAAACAAGCATTGACACTTCCACCGCTAGCACAGAGGCTAGCGCTACTGGCACCAAGGCCAGCTCAGTAAATGTGAGTTCTTTTTGGATAGCTTTTTGGACAGAGTTCATTTCTTGAGCATGTCGTTACCGGAGTTGGTATGACAACTGTAAAGAATGGATAAGTCTTATCTTCTTTACAAAACTTGAACTATTTTGTAATATCTCCCATCCTAATCTAGTGTATTCCTATTTTTTCTGAACTACCTTGACTTATATTGCTGTTACAGCCTAATTTTGCAAGCTTAATCTTTTATCCAGCTTGTTCATGACATATGTGTTATTGGGGCCTGATCAACCACACTAATACAAATTGTCTAATCAGAATCAGTGTATTATGGTCTAGCTAGACATAGTGCGCTTGGTTCGTCCTTCGTAATACTACTTTACGTGGATTAAGATACGTAGTTGACTAATAGACGAATATACTTGTATTCTATCACCTTCACCTGGAATTCTTTATTATTGTTCTCCGTCTTCCCTTACTTCGGAAGGACGAAACTTCGTACTTGGTATAAGTTGATATACAGATAGTACTAGATATACCCCATAGGCCAATCACATTATCTGATGATTACTCCTCGTAATAAAGGGTATATCATAAGCGATATATTTTGTGTAATCTTTGAGGATTGAATAACATGATTAAATAATTTGAGAAATAATTTTCTTGGATGTATAGCCTTATATGATAGATGGGTAAATTATAAGTTGGGTAGAAATTGTATTATTAAACTTGAGGTGAATTCTTTTAGATTGTGATTAAAAGATATTAGATAGAGAGACCCCTACCCTATTTTAATTTCGAGGACAAAATTTTTATAAGTTGGGTAGAATGTAAACCCCCTAATCCTGAAAATCGTATTTTCTCTATTAATTATTTATTTATAATAGCTATGAGCTAAATAGAGCGAATAGACTTTATTTTGAGGTGTTTGTGCATTTAGAGTATTATGGAGCCATTATAAATTTTTCCTGATTTATTCCATGTAGGAGACTCTTTGAACAGTTGCTAGCTTAACCGTATGCACCAATGTAATTCTTAGAATTTCTTGTAAATAGATATGTGTATATATATATAGATTCCTAATGGATATTGGATATCAAAACCGAAACCCACTACCCGCTTGAACCCGGACCGTTAGGAGAAGGAAAATATCCAGCAGCAGCAGCAGCAGTAGCAAAACCTACTTTGCTTCTCTTCCTCCGCGCGTAAACCACTCCACCGCTTCTTATCTCACCCGCGCATAAAACAAACTCCACCACTTCTTATTTTTATCCGCGCGTAAAGCAACCCTGCGTATATTCATTACCTTTTATCCGCATGTGACGCATCCCCCACCGCCTCTTTTACCTATTATTACTAAAATCTCCTCAACCGAAACCTAAACCAATGAAAGGAAGAAACAACAGCAGTAGTAGTCTTTGAGACTAAGTATCCCCACCGCCTCTTGACCCTATATATATTACAACTCTCTCAAACTAATCCCACTTCTTCTTACCATGAACTAAAACACAATATTGGACGTACACTATACAGAACTTTTTCTCGGCAAGTATACCTTGCCATTGTACTATTATTTACATTCCAGCCAATATATGCATGTTTAATTCTGCTTATATAGATATTTAATTATGTAGATTTTGGACCTACTTTATGAGACCACCCTAGTATCATGTAGCATCAGTAGGTTCATTGGTCGTGATACAGTTGTTACACGAGTTATGAGTCTCATATAGATCACGGACTGTGTGACAGGTCTGGCCTCCTGTACGTATGAGCCGTACGTTAGGGATGACTGCTGATAGAAATTTTGTATGCTAGAAGACCTGGCAATTATTTAGAGGTTTTATCGTGTCATGTATATGGCATGCTTAGAGCATGGGGTGGGAAGAACAACAAGTAAGGCATTTGGGCTCCTTTACACTTTTTTCCTTGCAACCCAGAAGCTCCGCTGGAGATATGGGCGGGGATGACCACTATATATATTGCAGGCGGCCTCTGTCGTTCAAAGACGGTATGCTGATGGGCTCCTGATTCTCCGTAAGAATCATGCCAATCCCATATATGGCCAGATAGCCCACGTGTTGGAAAGTTATTCTCAAGTTGCATTCACTTAGATAGTTAGGCGACCCATTGGATGTTTATATTTCAGTACTTATTGGCATGTTATTATGTATCTTGTTACGTCCCTCTGAGGACCTGGTCCCTTTCCAGATATGGACGAGCAGGAGTATCCACAAGAGTACGGACCTGGACCCGACTCTACTTACCAGACTGAGAAGGTCTTACCCTCAGAATAGCTGTGAATATTTCTACTGTTTAGATATTTTGTTACTACTTCAGTATAGTCGTTTTGTAGTGGATTTGTTTCCACCCGACTATCAGACTTGATACTTAGCTTGGATATCTAGTTATTATTTAGCTCTTTATTCCTACTTATTATTTGTGCTGTGGATGAGATATAGATTCTGTATGACTTGTTATAACAGTATATTACTACTGGTGGATTGCATATTCATATACATCGTACGTGTGTATATGATTTCTATATATTGGGGTTCATATACATACGGTTGGGCGTGTTACATATTCCTAGTCCTACGTATTTTGGGACTAGGGCGTGATAATCCATGCAGCCCCACTACACCTGCGTACCTGAAATAAAGCCCACAAACGTGGATCAGTACACAGCTGTACTGTTGAGCGGGATAACCCACTCGTCTAAATCGACACTAAATAAAATAGTGAATGCAAACAGTTATATGACGATCTTTCTACTTGAATTCTAGATTCATTTTATGGCAGAGGTATGACATGCTAAGGAAAACTATAAAGCAGGTTAAACATGTAAGCATTCAACTCAAGCAAATATACAAGCAGATATATCCAACTCAAAAGTAAACTAGCATGCAAATCGTTCTACTCAAACCCAAGCAACGCGTGAACCTATCGAACCACAATCCAAGCCTCAATATCCATCCACAAACCATGCCACAATCCAAGCCTTACTAATCCAATCATCGATGTGCACACTCTTGCCTGAGGCAAGGTGGCCGCCGCCTACACAAAAAGCATAAACTATAGCAAAGCAAACCAACTCTTATCTATATGAAGTCACTGACCAAGACATAAAGGAATAATCAACTGCAGTTCTACCCGATCCAGTACAGAGTAGCAAGCCCGCCTGGTCGTATCAAACTATCGGCACCGCACCCAAGGCACGTTACCATTTGTCTTCTCCATGGCCGAACGATCCCGATGTCCCGGAGCATATTCCGTTCGAGAAAACCAAACCCTGTGCGCAACAGGTTGTCCGTGACCAATGCAAATACCCAATAGGTATGACGAGAGAATCGAGCCTTCTCGTCCCACTAAACAATATTCGCCTTAATCCAACCAACTATCAATAACCATTCTCCAACTTATATCCAAGGCACCATCTCAAGTTATCCCAATAAGCACTATGTCGCTTCTCGACACATTGTTCCAATTGGTGCAACACCCCTCGCTCCGAAAGCTCCGTGGCACAATGCCCCAACAGTGGCACAATGTCCTCACCGATGCAGTTGTCTGATTTTGAACCATAACTGCACGCTTTGCTTGACAAAGCGTCCAACTTGATACTCGTGCAAGGATGCACGCTCGCCCGCCCGCCCGAAGTGCCTCAATGTTCCAACCAAGATGACCCACTAAAGCTCCAACTGCCCAAACATAAAAACTAACTCAATCCATAAATCATATCCAATCAAACGACGCACACTCTATGCATGCCACAGTGAGATGATTCTGATATTCCATTCCAAGTGTTTAAGCCATTATGTGTGTTCCATATTATTAGGCATAAAGGAGTAGAGGAGAAGGGACATCACCCACTTATTAAGTATGATTCCGTTAAGCACCCTGCCTTGTCGATACGACCGATCCCTTGAATCCGTGGTCTGATACAAAGCACGATCTACTCAATTGGTATGATCGTGCGTGCAGGCCGTGCTCCCTAAATTATCCTACCGATCAAACTAAGAAAGACGACATTATCGCTCCAATCCAGCTATCTCACTACCGTGCTCCCTAAATTGTCCATGATCGAACACACGATGTTTAGTTAAGTTATCCATTCACGCAGTAGAGGCAACACGAGGAATGCATAGATATAATGCATTGATAGCCCAATTATAGAAGAAGATATATTCTAACTAAAATTGATGCATATGATGTATCCCGAACGAACAAGCATGCAAGTAAGTAACCGTTCACGAGTTTGATTGACAAGCAGTAATAACCAAGTCTATTTTCTTTTATCTTGGTTTCTTTTATTATTATTTGGTATCGTTTGATCGGGGCAAGGAGTGAAGCTGGAAGCAGAGCTAGCTAATCGGGTTGGTAGCCACTCACTTAGATTTTGGAAAGAAGAAGGAAAGAGGCGCTTCACGACTCTGTTCGCAAGCCGCCTACTGCTCGTTCACCTGCACACGAACAGCTCGATTAATACTTTTTCCTCTCTTTCCATTCTCGGAATAGAAGTGCAAGTCTATGAACGAAAACAATGAAAACCATCGAAACCGTTCAAGGAAAACAAGCAAATCCCAAAACCAACTCAAAGCATGAAAGCAACAAGCGACATCGAAAACCGAGGCAATAAAAGATAGCAGCGGAGAGGTCCCTCCTGACTCTGCCGCTAAGCCGATCCTTGGGGCGCGGTCCACTGAATATGGGAATCGATTCCGAAGAAACAAATCCATAACGAGGACGAGTTCTTAATTCAATCTATCCCGATCGAACGATACCGTCTTGTGTTTCTTAGCCGCGCTCTCCGCACCGGGAGAACGGGGCGCTACATCCTACCCAACCAATTGGAAGTTTCATCCCGAAACTTAAGAACAATGCTTACCATTTGGGATTATTCTCGTCGGGAACGATGATCAGGAAGGTTCGGGCAAGAATTTATGGCATGGCCTAGATTGCCACAAGCAAGACATAAACCAAGTCTCTTACGA
Organism: Iris macrosiphon; assembly: GCA_036927795.1. Lineage (NCBI taxonomy): Eukaryota > Viridiplantae > Streptophyta > Magnoliopsida > Asparagales > Iridaceae > Iris > Iris macrosiphon. Next base: position 1,853,850 of record JAYESA010000007.1, on the reverse strand, counting down.
CATTGACCAATGGTGTGCCCAGATTTCTTACAGAAGTTACACCATTCTTGATTTCCTCTTCGGGAACCGCCATGGTTAGGACGCTTTGCAGCGGTGTTTCCTCCATCGTTACCTTGGCGTTTGTGATTGTAGGTATGCACAGCGCCGGTGGAAACGTGAGGGTACTGTGGTTCAAGCGATAGGGCGTGATTCATGACTTCACGCATTGTTCCGTACTGATTATGAGCTCTCGTTGCATGCTACCTAGTCCATGACTAGTCCAAAATGGCTACCAAGTCAGTGATCACCTGTGGCATAGTCATCGTGTGCGGACTGGACGGCTTGCAACGCCTCGTGTGTTTATCGTTGCATCCTATCCTTGTCCATGACTATTTCCACCCTGTATATTTAAACCTGTTGCATACTAACTTGTGTCTCCGTGGCAGGGAAGGCATGGTAAGTATTGTGCAGGTAATTCAGACGGTCAGGTAAAATCCACCGAACGGTGGCACGTTCATTTTCAGTAAATTCAATATGCTGCTTAACTGTAAATGAACTAAGGCAAGATAGAAACCAACCAAATATGCATGCTTCACTAAACAATGTGTTGATTGGTATAGTCAGGCTAGCTCGCCTTCACCAGCATGTTTCGATATGCTGACCCTCGTTGAAACAGGTTCTCCGCACTAAGGCGAACCGAGCGAGGAGCCGAAGTCGTCTTCCCGATCCAGTCCAGCTGTTAGCGCATCTTCACCGCGCCTCGAAGCATTTTGAAGTCCGAAGCTGCAACTCTTCATACACAAATGCAGCTCCGTGGCAAAGCGATCCTCCAGCCAGGAGGTCTTTATCGTTTTGAGTTTATAAAAGGATGTAATGTACAGGACTGCTATCTCATTTTGAGTCAACCATTTTGTAAGCCGTTCGGCATATTAGCTGACTCGTTCAAGAATTTGTAATAGATGTTCATTATCAATAAAGAGAACTTTTCTATGTTTCAAATCTGTGTTTCAATTTATCTGCGTACTCTGAGTATGTGCTTGCTATGCAAATCATCTAAGCCTTGTGCGGGCGCAACTCCAGGCCCGCACGGCGGTCACGACTCGGGGGACGCCTCGGGGCGTGACACAGACCCTGTGCAATGAACGTGTTGATGTGGATAGGATGATCACTACTCCATATTTAGAAATCTGAGTGAAGCTAGCTAGCTTGGGTAGAACATCCCGTACGAATGGACAATGATTCGACCTTAGAAATTAGGACAAGTATCATGCAACGTATTACGCGATATGAATCGTGAACTTGAATGCGTACCTATGACATCGTGAACCGACCTAGTGGTTAGACAGACAAACCTATGCCTAGTGAAAGAACTTGTGTGACCAACTTTAGAGTTTTACTTGGTCAAGCCATATAACTGGTGCAAAAACTTAAACTTGGAATAATAAGTGTGTGCTAGAAGTTGATGTTTAACACGAACGGACTGGACGATAGGACTTGGATGCTAGTTGGTTGATTGGATAGATCATGCTTGATGGTAGTGCAATGCTTAATTTTAGTGGGATTGGAAATAACTTGGATTTTGATTGACCTTTGTGGTATTATTGTGACTCATAATACGGGAACCCTTGAGATTTTTACGAGTAGCTTGTCCGACTTCGCTATCGCTAAGTTTGGCTGAAAGGTATATGTTTGGGGGATGCCTTGAACGTGTATACGATCCAAGACTCAATGATATGTTCAACTCGAGTACAAATACTTCGCTATTGTTAAGTTGGTTGAAATGCATATGTTTGAGGGACGCCTTAAATATGTGTATGATCCAGACTCCGCGATATGCTGAACTTGAATGCTAGTGCAAATGAATGTGTTAGATGCATTTGGATAAGTATGATAATTTGGGTGAGTTAGCCTCAGCCTGAGATCATCGCACATGATAGATTATAACGTACCCCGTATTTAGTGATATAATTTCTGTGCTAAGGCACAATAAAGACCGAGTTAGAGAATACGACGTTCAAGTAAATAAATTCAGCTCGAATTGAGTGATAGAGTCATTCAATGAAACAGACCCAACATGCATGCTATACGGAATAAAGAAACGAGTAAAAAGTTGTGCTTGAATGGGTCTAAGGTTACAAAATAATATGCTTGAGTTAGATTCGATAGTGTACGATAGAACGGTTTACGCTCATGAAGTCTCAAGGACGAGACTTATTCTGAGTGGTGTATAATGTAACGACCCGCTATGCGTTAATACGGAGAGCCGATTCAAATATCGCAAGTACGACGACCCATTCCGCCTTGCTCGACGAGAAGACTCGCTTAAGGCAAATGATTCAGACTTGGCCCTTCATGAGTTCTGACTTACACTTTCAAAGGTGTGCTCGGAGTATCGCTTGAAACGATGCGAATTATCGCTAAGGTGGGTGGCTACGATGAACTTGTCTTTGCTTGGCCTGCACACATAAAATATGGATGATATATCCTAGTCGCTAGGCAAATCACCTCTTGCATGCTAATAAAGAATACAATGCATTTAGCTAAGTGAATAATTCCATCTTGTATTGCTTGTCAAGAACATGGAAAAGAAGTAACTTGATAGATTTTCATATGCGTCGCTTTATATGCCTCCGTACGGTTTCAATCCTCGCACTAACCCTTTGACTCGTACTAGTGTAAGAGCTTATGTTTCAAGTAGATTATCGGCATGTTCCCAGGACCATACTTCTTCACATATTTGATATGATCGTCATGTAGAATATATGATATTTAAATGCTTATCTCGTAGATTCATTATATGGTCGGGAACACGACACATAGAACTTGATTAACTACGTTTGGCCGAAAGACTATCAAATAGTAATTTCGTGCATGTTTGAACATGAAAGTATTTGGGACCGTTAGGTCACCAAGGCATTTTTCGAACTAGGGGAAATGCAGCACGACAAGTTAGGCAAGAGTTACGATCATATAGCTCAGGGAGCAACATTTGTTCAGGACAAGATCAGGCAGCTCTGGGAGCCAATGTGTTTGTGAACCTTTTTTGTGAACATGGAATACGATTTGAATTTGTGAACATGGATAAGGATTTGAGAAAGTTTGTGATATATGATTTTGAAGATTGGTGTTCATGCGGTCACGGACAACCTGTGCATAGGGTATTTTTGTGGTTCCTACGGACTATACACTGGGGCACCGGGGCTGATCCATTCCGGTCTGAATAATTTTGATAGCCGTTTGTTTCGGACGTGATCCTGCAGACGACTCCATGGTACCAACGTTGCATCCATCCATCCGGAGGCTATAACTCATCCTTTATAGCTATGCTAGTGACCTTTTGTTCATATAGACTAAGTTTGGCTCGATTGTGATAATTCGCGTGCGAGTTCATTTGTATTGAAACGAGTAACCTGTATATTTAAACACATCTGAGTAAATCTGAATAGAACATTTAATACCTGTGATAAGAGAATTTGATGCACGCCACTCTGTAAATAGAGATATGGATTCACAATATGTTAATTAGGGCAACCGTAACACATTTGAGGCAAGAATTCGTTCATGACACTAAGCTTTGTTTGTGCACTATTTTGTTTCATTTCATATGTTATATGCTGGTTAACTTGGTTTTATCCTTGGATAAGGAAGCATGAATGGTAAGTTGGTAAGTTTTGCTGTGTTACTCTTATATCGTATGGCGTACTTCCACACGAGTTAGGCTTATATCTTATGCCATGAAACTGATCCTAAGACAAGACTAGAAAGACAACTTAATAGATGATGCACAAGATTAAATGAACGTGTTTGAATTTGTTGAGCGGACGAGAAGCCTCCCTACCAGTGCATTCATGTATTGATAACCCACCAGCTTGCTTGTAGGGTACGGGAGAGCCTCGTTCGGTACAGAGTATCCCTTCGTGCGTGCTAAGGCGTGGAGTTCGCTCTGGAGCCTTGGAGTGTTGCGTTCGGAGCTGAAGCACATATACAAGACATAATGTATTAGAATATCGCCTAGGTTATCATTCCATGTTTCAAGTCGCTTGTCACGCTTTTATTGTTTTGAGAGAGAGAGAGAGAGAGAGAGAGAGAGAGAGAGTTTGAGCGACTTGTAATCTCGGCCTAGCACTGCTTGCAATATTTCTTGATTATCAATAAAGAGCTTATTTTTGTTTCATAGTTGTGTTCATTAAATGCTTCCGTTGTGATGACTCTTTGAACTTGTTATCTTTCACATGTTCGGTTTCTTATTCCGCTGCATTCGGACTATCTGTGTGCGACTCTGTGGCTTAGATATTTTTTCGTCTATTCGGATCATGGCCTTGCGCGGGTGCAACTTGTGCTCGCGATATTACGTCCTGATGGGAACGATCATCCTATGGGAGCGCTGGCACGGTGATTCGCGCCTAGCGGGGGTGGGGGGTGGGTGGGGATCCGATCCTGCAGGAGATCGGGACGTGAAAAACACATCGATGGTGCAATAAAATAACATGTCTAACATACATACTATCTTTATACACTTTAAACTATTTTTATTATGTTCAGGCTCCGTTTGATGCACTGTATAAACCTCTTCAAAGTATAATAATTATACGTTAATGATGCTATACCGTGTTTGATGTATTTTTTTAAGTTCAGCCGTATAATATAACTTTATACAGTACGTGGAGTGTTGTTATACGTCACAGACACTATTATAAAAACTCCTATGTCGTATAATATTATACAACATATTGTCTAAAAAAAACTATACACTACAACTCCTTATACAACACACTCCCCAAACAGCGTATAGGATAACATTATTCATTAGCTTATACACTGTATAGCTTAATTATAATATACTATCCTATACGATGCATCAAATGGAGGATCAATGTATATTCTTACTGTTAAGGATAATTAGATTTAGGACTATATATTAATTTGATTTAGGATTAGATTGCTTCTCCTATATGAATACATATTTCTTCTCCTACTTCTATCCGTATTGATATGTTCTCTCTCTCTCTCTCTCTCTCTTTCTCTAAACCATAAAAAAAAAGAACATGAAAAGAAATATGTATCCATATAGGAGAAGAATCTAATCCTAAATCTAATTATTCTTAACACTTACTTATCAGTGTAGAGACTAAAAGTCATATATATATATATATATATATATATATATATATATAAACCAACTTCAGAAAGTTTGAAGGATACTTCAGAAATCATTGTATGGAGGGAGTATGGAGGGTACAGAGAGAGAGAGAGAGAGAGTTACATTTCTTGATCATGATACATCTCTACTTCCTGTCCCAAACCACACATATTTAATGATTGACCAATAGAAAGCTCATAAATTTCAACCCCATACAGCCAGAGATGCAGTGCAGTGCATTGCATTGCATTGCAGCTGCTGCAATAAAAGATCATGGTCCCATTCACCGCAAGTTGCTGCTTTCTTTGAATATCATAAAATCCACAGAAATTTGAGTACGAATTTTAGAACTATAATTAAAACATAATTTCTTCTTCTTCTTCTTCTTCTTCTTCTTCTTCTTCTTATTGTTTTGAGAATGTTAATTATAACAATTATTATGATCACATACAAATCAACAATTACAATATCTTTTCACTTAAATCAAACACACATGGATGCACGTATTATATATTAGCTCGATGAATCGTTGGAGCGAGCTAATATGTAAGTAAGGCCTAGCTAGCTAGCCAGTCATGACGTTGACTATGCTGTCGTTGTAGATCCATCCGTACTTCTCCATGAAGGGGTTGACCAGGGTCCGGGGCGGGTATTCGTCGATGCAGTCCTTCCACGCCCCTCCCCCGTCCCCTCCCTCCAGGTCCTTCGTCACCACCCACAGGCAGCTGTTGCACTTGAACCCTCCCCCCACGCTTATCATCATCACCCTATCCCCCCTCCTCAGCCTCCCCTTCCCCTCCATGTACCCGAGCACGTACCAGACGCTCGACCCCGACGTGTTCCCGAACCGGTGCAGCGCCATCCTCGACGGCTCCAGGTCCCTCTCCCCCAGCCCCAGCCCCTTCCCGACCCCGTCAATCACCGCCGTCCCCCCCGTGTGCACGCAGAAGTGCTCCACCCCCGACTTCAGGTTCACGCTCAGCTGCTGCTGCTGCTGCTGCTGCGCATTTGTCTTCGACTTGGCCACAATCTTTGACACCGCGTACCGCAGTATCTCCCTTAGCGGCAGCACCTTCGGCCCGAACACGCGCATGTTCTGGAACAGCGCCTGCGCGGCCGCCTTCGGGAGGTCCTTGCTCAGCTCCATGCCGCCGTGCCCTTCCTCGTCCTCGGTGTGCACCGCGGCGGTGTGCGCGCGGTCGCTGCTGCCGAGGTGGGTCCGGACGAGGTGCCTCAGGCGGAACTTGGCCCGGTGCGCGAGCCCCGGGTCGTTGCTGAGGAGGATCGAGCAGCCCCCCGAGCGGAACAGGCAGTTGCCGAGCATCATCGACCTTTTGCTCCCCTTGTACCAGTTCGGGGCCATCGACTCGGACGTCACCACCAGCGCGAGCATCTTCCGGTGGACCTTGAAGAGGTTGCGGACGAGGTCGAGGGAGACGAGGCTGGCGCTGCAGCCCATGCCGGTGAGGTTGAAGGTCTTGATGTCCTCCCTCATCTTGTAGCGCTTGACGATGCGGGCGGTGAGGGAAGGGGCCGGGGAGAACATGGACACGTTGAGGACGAGGGCGTCGACGTCGGAGGGGGAGAACCCGGTGCGGCCGAAGAGGCTGTCGAGGGTGGCGAAGAAGCAGTCGTCCATCTCGGAGAGGGAGTCGGAGTGGGTGGGGTGGTCCTCGCGGCCCTCGATGATGTTGCGGGGGCCGTAGGTGCGCTCGCCGATGCCGGAGCTCACGATCATCTTCAGGAGGAACTTGTACTCCTCGAGGCCGAGGTTCTTGTTGCGCCGCACGATCTCGCCGCAGAGGTCGGTGGGGAGCTTGCGGTCTTCGGGGGGCTGGTAGCAGACGTAGTCGAGGAGGTAGCAGCCCTGGTTGCGCCGGCGGTCCAAGAGGTTCCAGAGGAAGGTGAGGGTGGAGAGGAGCGCAACTATGGTGATCAACACTGCAATTAGCTCCATGATCAAGTGGAGGACGAGTGGAGTGAGGTGAAAGTTTGCCTGAAATATTTTCATGTTAGGGCAAAGGTATATATAGGGGCTGGGTTTGTAAGCGGACAAGTGACATTTGGAGAGAGATGAATGCATTTTGAGGGAGTCACATCTGCTTGCCAACAAATTTGCTAATAATGCATTGAGGGGAAGAGATTAAATATGCATGTCCCCCCACCTATATGTGAATATATACCAGATATAATACTACCTAGCTTAGCATAGTTGCATTGCATTCGTATTGATTGGGATACAGTTAAAAATATAAATACTTTTACTCACATGTTTGTTATATATATATATATATATATATATATATATATATATATATATGTTAAACGGGATATGAGCCATATGTTTATTTTTCTAGATAAGTCATGCACACGTGAACCAATATGAATGGATTCCTACATCCCATGTGCACTAATACACTACATTTCTATTGGTTTACATGTGCATTGGCTCATGTAGGAATATGAGCCTATGGCTCATATCCCTTTTTTTCATATATATATATATATATATATATATATATATATATATATATATATATATATATATATATATATGGTAAATGGGACATGAGCCATATGCTCATATTCTTATATGAGTCATGCATATGTGGACTAATAGGAATGAATTTCTACATCCCATGTGCACTAGTACACTCCATTTCTATTTGTCTAAATGTGCATTGTCTCATGTAAGAATATGAGCATTGGCTCATATCCCTTTTTTCCATATATATATATATATATATATATATATATATATATATATATATATATATATATAACGGGATATGAGCCATAGTGCTCATATTCCTACATGAGCTACGCATATGTGGACCAATAGGAATAGAGTGTACTAGTGCACATGGGATGTAGGAGTCTATTCATATTCCTATTGGTCCATATGTACATGGTTAATGTCACGACCCGCACCCTGATATTCGAGCACGAGTACGTGGTTACGCCCAGCCTACGCCGTAGAATCGGCAGTAGAACGTTGTTTGGGTCATTTCTAACTATCTAACATCTCAACAATATAAAATGGTACCTGTCAATCATCTCAACTCCAATCGGAGGAGCAATATGGTATCTCACAAATATATCAATCTCAATCACAAAACAACTAAGGAGGAAATAATGCACGAATGGAAATAGCGAAGGAAAGATAGATACAATCCACAATATGAAATAATAGTACATCTGTGAATCTCCTCAAAATAATAGTCTAATAGAAAATCTAAACAAAACTAGACCTCCTCGGTCACTGGTACTATGTCCTCTGGCTCTAGGGAAGTGTCCTCTAAAGTCTCACCCTCCTGAGGTTCGTAATGTGTGGGACACAGCTCCTCTAGCCAATCATCTGGAAAAAATATATCCAGTCAGAATTGGAGCGAAGTACATACCTCTGAAAGCAGTTCCAATAACATAATCGAGCATATATAACAAGCAATAAAAAAATGATACAAGATGCACAAGTAGAAAGAATAAACTGTACAAGTGAACTTGCAATAGGCACAATAAAGCTGGAAGTAAATACAAGAATAACTGCAAGTAGAGAACAAGAAATACTAACTATGTGTTTTAGAGTGAGAGTTCGTTATGTGATCGGTTTAGGTTGCACATGAGGTATATAGGTAACTCCATTATACGTGAGGTGTATAATCGACATGCACATGAGATCAAGAGGGCTTTGATCACATAACCAACTCCTACTCCCCCTCCCCAACCAATACTCATGGATCCAATCACGACACGTTACGTACATGATCACGATAGTCACACTAGCACACGAAATAGTGGATGCACAAGAAGCACATGAAAGTCAATACCCGATGCACACGATGAAATACATGTCATTAGGTACCCGTTGCACACGGTAGGGGATAACACCTCATGACGGGATCCATATAGTACCAGTCCGTGAAATCACTGTGTCGGGAATCAATGTATACTAATCTAGAACATGCATATATACAACATTATGAATTGAAAACAATCAGAGAAATGTACTCGTTTGAAGTCCTGAGCAAAGTGTGTCTCTCGATGCCCAAGCTGGTGTCTCACAACCTATATACGGTATGTTGCATCAAAACAAGGTTCAATGATGGAAATAAATGAAGTTGAAGAAGTTCTAGGTCAATACGCCGTTTCTAAGTCAAACCAATGCATTTCTAGGTTGCAAGAGTCTAATTCTAGCCACTAAGTCAATTCACTATGAAGCTATGCTATACTAGCTAAGCTAACACACCGCAGTGCAATCAAGAAGCCGTATCCTAAGATACACAGGTTTTCTAATATGAAAATAGTTTATATATATATATATATATATATATATAAGTCACAATAATAATAATATCTTAAAACAAATTAATTATGATACCTTGGCCTTGCACCAATGTGTATCGCATCTAACCCGATACCCAATCTCAAAACCTTGGGTATCGACCCATACCTTGGTAATACCTTGGTATCCCAAGGCAACCCAACTAATACATATAAACTAGTACATATAATATAACTCACCACTAACTACTAACATACCCTTTATGTATTAACAATACCAATATACAATAGTATACACATATAGTTAACTGCTACCAATCAACCAATACAAGTATACATATATACATAACCCATCTAATACTAATTATCTAAACTAGCACTATAATATCTAACTACTAATAATATCAACTAATACAATTATGCATAGAATTTCTAGTACTAGTAATATAAGTATCAAATTCTAAACCATAATATCACACTATACTTAACTACTAACTATACCTTATAACTAATAACCAAGCACTCAAGCTCCAGGCTAAACCAAAAACTCATAAACCAAAAATCCAACTGAACCATTACCCAACCCACTGATACTAGAACTGATATTGCATAGTACTGATAATTGCACAGTACTGATACTAAAACTGTTGGCTCTCCTTCACTGTGCAGATACTGCACAATGACTGAATCTCAAAACTGTCGAGGCTTCACTACTGTAGCTGCTGAACTGTGCAGCTCCTCTGCACAGTTGCTGCATCTCTCCAAACCTCTGCTGCTAACTTCCTAATCAGGAAAATCGAACACCCAGGGGAGGAATGAACTGCTCAGTGCCTTAACCCCTGATACTGAACAGTGTTCAGTACAAAAAAATACTGATACTACAGCTAGCATATCACTGTGAACTGCAAAAACACACACTGTCGAACTCAAGACTGTAGAGAATACACAGTGCAGAACTCAAACTGCAGATAGCATATCTTGCCCTTGCTGCTGAACATTTCCTTACACATACTGTGCACTCCAAGATGCATAGTTACTGAATCTTCACAGTCTTCTGGTTTCAAGTAAATGAGTCTTCATGTCAATGATTCTTCAGGTTTTCAGGTGATGTTCAGTGATTAAAATCAGTTCAGATGTTTTAGTTGATTACAGGTCTTTAGTTGAGGTGTCTGTCTTCACTGCAGAATGCAGTTCAGTGAGTATCTCACTGAGTCTTCACTGCACAAGTATCTGCACTAGTACTACCTGCTGTCGAGTCCCCCCTTTATTCCATATACCCATATGCATCAACCCTCAACATTAGATAGGTACATACATATCTAACCAAACATAAATATATATCTATATAGATGTAAACTAACACATGTATATAGACATATACCAAAATATCTAAATGCATATAAACCCACACTACCACATAAATTCAATTATCCTATTATACACTCTATGTAACCCATAGATAGTATCACCTAAATAAATACATATGCATATATACACACCAACATAAATATATATTTAGATCTATACACATAGTTATATGTATATATATAGATACCCTCATATATATACACATAGGCATATGTTTATACAAAAATCTAAAGTACACTATTACATACACCATATAACACATAGATAGTATATACATATATAGTTACATATGCATGTATAGTACAAAAGCCAAAACACAAACACATGGGGTGCACCGCACCCGTATCACACTTTTCTATGATACGCTTGCGACACGGCCCCCAACTCATAACCAAACATATCCCGGAGGACGCGTACAAGTCCAATACGTAATTTATGATCAATACATATATAAATTAGAGTGTCTACGTGTCCGTGTCGCCATATGATATGCACATGGCTCCGTGTCGGAGGAAAACCCCCAAAATCGACCGTTTCGTCAAATTGACGAGATTTGGCCCACACGTATCCAATTGTGGACACGAAACAAGCTACAAACAAACAATCAATGGTCAATTAGATCTATTAGATCCATTGACAAGCACTACATGTGCCAATTTCAGAATTCCCCCAAAATTGGTACCAAAATAGACATAACTACCACCGTAGGTCTCCAAATGATTCCAAATCAAATCCTATGGGTAACCTATGCATGTGGGGTGGTTTCTCATGGTAAAAACTCAGATCTATAGCCTATAGGAAGGGAAAAAACTGATTTGTACCTATTGGGAGATGGATTCCCAATGTAAAGGTCCCAAATGACAAGTTGCTCCTCTCCTTGTAGATCTTGGCCTCCTCCTCCTTGTTCCTTGCTCCTTGCTTATAGATCCTTGATGTAGAGGCTTTAATGATGAATTTAGGAAGAGATTTAAAGAGAATTGATGGAGAATTGATGGGAGAATGGAGGGAAAATGGAAGGGGGAAAACTAGATCTAGAATTTTGGGGAAGAACTAAAATGAGAGCACTCTCTCTCCTCTCAATTATGGATGGTCATAAACCCTTCCCCAAGCAATGTGTAATATCCCAAATACCCCCTGGGGCCTCTCATGAAGAAATAATTAGGGAGGGAAGGTTCTAGTCTAATGGTTTCCCTAATTAAACATGTTTCTTAATCCATGGGCCTAATTCATGGGCTCAACTTAGACTAGTCCAAAAAGTTTGTTCATGCTCTCTAATTAAAATGGTTAGGTCCACTACACAAGTCCAAAATAAGTCTACACTAGCAATAATTATTAATATAATAAAATAAATAAATCAGTCATGCACAATTATTAATTATAATATTCCTAAAATAATTAATACCCATGATAATTACCAAACTACCCTTAGATGAAAATGTGAGGGTGACAAACCTACCCACCTTAGAAAAATTTCGTCCTCGAATTTAAGGAAGAAACTATCTACCAAAACAAACAATATAAAGCAAGAAGGAATTATACCTCACGGCTCGAAAAGATACGGATATCGCTCGCGCATCTCAGCCTCTCGCTCCCAGGTACTCTCTCCTGGCGAGTGATGCCTCCACGCGACGCGCACCAAAGGAATCGTCTGGTTCCTCAGCACCTTCTCTCTCCGATCCAGAATCTCCACTGGCTGCTCTGGATAACTGAGAGTAGGTCCCACCTCTATATCCGAATGATCCAACACATGACTGGGATCTGCCATGTACCGTCTCAACTGTGACATGTGAAACACGTTGTGCACTCCCTCCAGTGCAGGTGGTAAGTCTAGTCTGTAGGCGACTGCACCGACCCTCTCAAGAATGTTGAAAGGACCGATCAATCGCGGACTAAACTTGCCGCCTCCACCGAAACGAATCGTGCCACGTGTCGCAGAAATCCTCAAGAAAACCAAACCGCCAACCTAGCACGAAACACAAACTTAGCACTCTAACAAGCAACAATCAAACACAAACAAGACAAAACTAAAGCTATACCTCAAACTCCAGAGGTCTCCGGTGGCTATCGGCCCAATGCCGTTGCCTGTCCTGCGCCACTCGAAGTCTGTCTCTGATAAGTTTTACCTTCTCTGCTACATCCACTACCATCTCTGGTCCGAATAAAGCGCTGTCACCAACATCATCCCAGGACAACGGAGTGTGGCACCTCCGTCCATACAACGCCTCGAATGGTGATATCTCAATGCTGGCTTGGTAGTTGTTGTTGTATGAAAACTCTACTAAGTGAAGGTGATCCTCCCAAGAACCTCCAAGATCCAAAATACATGTGCGTAGCATGTCCTCGAGAGTCTGAATAGTCCTCTCCGACTGTCCGTCCGTTTGAGGGTGATAAGCGGTACTGAACTTGAGCTGAGTGTCCAAGCTAGCCTGCAAACTCCTCCAGAAATGGGACGTGAAGCGGCTATCCCGATCCAAGACAATGCTCATTAGAACACCGTGCAATCTGACAATCTAGCGCACATACATCTCTGCAAGTCTCTCCGTAGATGTACCCACTTTAAATGGCAGAAAGTGGGCTGATTTGGTCAACCAGTCCACGATGACCCAAATCGCATCCTTGCCTCCTGGAGAACGCGGAAGCCCTGATACAAAATCCATGGTAACATGCTCCCATTTCCACTCCGGAATGGGCAGAGGCTGAAGCAATCCTCCTAGTCTCTGTCTCTCCGCTTTGACCTACTGGCAAACTAAGCATCTGGACACGAATCTAGCTACCTCTCGCTTCATGCCATACCACCATACATGCTCCTTCATGTCTCTATATATCTTGTTGGCACCGGGATACATAGAGTATTGGGAACGATGTGCCTCCTGCATAATCTCCTCGCGCAATGCTCCATTCGGTACACACAACCTGGTACCGTATCGCAATGATCCATCATCTGCGACGGTAAAGTCCTCTGCCAGCCCTACCTGAACCTGTGCTCTGATGCACCTCAGAGACTCATCCTCATACTGTACGGCTTTGACTCGGTCCATCAGCTCTGACTGAACCTGAAGTCCCCACATCTGCGCTGCGACTCCCGGAATTAATACCTCAATGCCCAAACTATCGAGGTCTGCCAATAGATGCCTATCCCTAGTCAAGCACATAGCCACGAGATACCTGCTCAAGGCATCCGCGACTGCGTTGGCCTTCCCTGGATGGTACTGCAAAGATATGTCGAAGTCCTTCATCAGCTCCAACCATCGCCGCTGCCTCATGTTGAGCTCCTTCTGTGTAAAAACATACTTTAAGCTCTTATGGTCTGTGAAGATCTCTACTCTCTCTCCATATAGATAGTGTTTTCATAATTTGAGAGCAAAGATAACCGCTGCAAGCTCCAAATCATGGGTAGGGTAATTCTTCTTATGCGGGCATAATTGCCTGGAAGCATAGGCGATTACCTTCCCGTGCTGCTGTAGTACACAACCCAAACCCTTCCCTGATGCATCACTGTAAATGGAAAATCCTCCTGCTCTTGATGGTAGTGTCAAGATGGGAGCTGTAGTCAATCTCCTCTTCAGCTCCTCAAATGCTGACTGGCAATTCTCAGTCCAGATGAATTCTACGTCCTTTCTGGTCAGCCTAGTCATCGGCTCTGCTAGTCTGGAGAAGTCCTGAACAAACTTCCGGTAGTAGCCTGCTAATCCAAGGAAGCTTCTAATCTCTGCTACTGAACTCGGGGTAGACCACGATTCAACTGCTGAGATCTTCTTCGGTTCCACCGAGACTCCATCTCATGTAATAACATGCCCAAGAAATTCAACCTTATCAAGGAAGAATTCACACTTTGACAACTTGCCATACAACTTCTCCTTCCTGAGGGTCTCTAGAACAATCCTCAAGTGCTGCTCATGCTGCTCTGGGGTCTTCGAATATATCAGAATATAATCTATGAAGACTACAACAAACTGATCTAGGTACTGATGAAATACCTTGTTCATCAGGTTCATGAACACTGTTGGGGCATTGGTCAACCCAAATAGCATCACCAAGAACTCGAACTGTCCATAACGAGTCCTGAAAGCCGTCTTCGGGATGTCTTCCCTCTTCACCTTCACCTGGTGGTACCCTGACCTCAAGTCTATCTTCGAGAATACCTTCGCTCCGCTCAGCTGGTCAAACAAGTCATCAATCCGCGACAACGGATATTTGTTCTTGATAGTGAGGTTGTTAAGTACCCTGTAGTCGATACACGTACGTACCGACCCATCCTTCTTGGGTACAAATAGTACCGGAGCACCCCATGGTGATGAACTGGAACGGATAAAGCCTTGTCTTGCAACTCATCCACCTGCTTCTTCAACTCCGCCAGTTCGCTGTTGTTTACTCTATAGACGTGCTGAGAGATTGGCTCTGCGCCTGGCACTAAGTCTATAGAGAACTCCACATCTCTGTCCGACGATAACCCCGGCAAATCCTCTGGAAAGACATCCAAGAACTCTGCAATCAACGGATGTGGTGGCTCCCGCTCTTCTACCAAAGCCCCACAAAAATCGCCCTCGCTCTGCTTTGCTCCTCGGACGAACTTGAACTCCGGCTCTCCTGACGTCTGAAATAAAACTCTACCTCCACGACAATCGATACTAGCGTGATGTCTACTCAACCAATCCATCCCGAGTACTATATCGTAACTCAGAAGTGGCATTACAAGTAAACATACACTCAGCTCACGGCCTCCCACATAAACCCTCTGGTTCTTGCAAACATCACTGACCAGGATGATGCCACCTCCGGTAGTGATCTTGCAAGTCCGCACCAACGATTCAGACTCAAGACGATGTCTCAAAGCAAAAGATACAGATACAAAGCTATGAGATGCACCAGAATCAAATAAGGCATGAGCTGGAAAAGAATCGAGTAAGACTGGACCTGATATAACGTCTCCGACTGGCTCTGACTCCTCCACGGTCAGGACAAAAGCTCGCCTCTGATGTGTACCCCTCTGCTGGTGCTGGTGCTACACGAACGTCTGCTGCTAGGGCTGTAAAGGAGGTCCTCTCGACTGTCCCGCCGAGTGTCTAGCGGGTATCCTCTGGATAGGGGCTACATCCTGAACTGTCCGAGCTAAGGTCTTGGGGCAATCCCTCAGCTGGTGATCTGATGAACCACAAAACAAACACTGACCGAGCCTCTTCCTGCAAATATCCCATCCGTGCCCTGCCTTCTTACAGAAGGGGCAAGCACGAGCTGTCTGGGCTGGTCTCTGCATCTGGTACATCTGCTGTACAAGTGCTCGGTTAGGCGCATTGGACTGCTGCCTCAACTGCTGGAAATATGGCTTCTTTGCTGGACCTGTGTTGCTGCTGCCACCATAAACATCTCGGTCCCTCTTGTGCCTCCCACTCAGGTCTCTCTCGACCTTGCGAGCCTCCCTCAAGATGTCGGTATACGTCTCGTGGCTCGAAGAAATAAGAGCCTTCACTTCCCAGTTCAGACCCTCTCTGCACCTACTAGCCCGGTTCTCTGGGTCTCTCACCATATAGTCGGCATATCTGCTCAACCTACCAAACTCGGCGGCATACTCCTCCACCGACATGTTCCCCTGGTAGAGGTTCTGGAACTGTCGCTCCAGGTCAAGTCTTTCAGTAGGCGGGAAGAACTTCCTTCTGAACAAGTCTCTGAACTCTCCCCATGTCAATCCTGGATCGGCGATCCATGGCTCATTCCGAAACCACGTGCTGGCGATGTCCATCATCTACAATCCCGCTGCCTCCACCATCAGGTCCTCCGCAAGGCGGGATAAGCGCATGACGCGCTCCATGCTCTCCAACCAATCATCAGCATAGATGATGCCCTCTGTCCCCTTGAAAGGCCGGGGATCCAACTTCTTGAAGTCCTGAATAGTGCCAGGCCTGGGCTGTACCTCCCGTGGCTGTGGTGGTGCGGTCCTCTCTACGACGGTAATGGCCACCTGGTGAGCACTCTCGA
The DNA here is from genome assembly GCA_036927795.1 of Iris macrosiphon. Taxonomy (NCBI): domain Eukaryota; kingdom Viridiplantae; phylum Streptophyta; class Magnoliopsida; order Asparagales; family Iridaceae; genus Iris; species Iris macrosiphon. The sequence continues at coordinate 1,837,109 of JAYESA010000007.1, read as the reverse complement.
TGCCCTATCTCATCACCTCGGTCTGTCGGTGCTGCGCCTCGGCCTGGTCCCTCTGGGCCTCCATCATCATCTGGAAAAGTGCAAACAGCTGTATAGCATCAGCTGGTACTGGCGGTGGTGGCGGAAGATCCTCGGGAATAACTGGAGCAACCCTCTGAACCGGGGGAGGAGCACCCCCAAAAGCGGCTGCTGAGACTCCCACCTGGACCGGTGAGGCGATCCTCTCGATTGAAGATGCAACAGTAGCAGCTGATACTCTATCCGCAGCAGGCTGGGAAGTAGCTGAGGAAGCTGCTGCTGCTCCTTAGCGATATAAACTGACCTTCAGAGGCATCCTGAAGTCAGATTAAAAATACGGAATCAATATTGAATATAATGCGATATCATCAAAGAAGGACAGAACTTAATTCAAAATGAAAGACAATATCAAATAGATAAAGATTTGTAGCACAAAACATTGGAGTTTTTCCTAGTTGTGATTGAGTAACTCTCAGCCTAAATCCTGTATCCTAAAGCAGGCTCGTAGCAATACTCTAGTCGAGCACAACTACGATGTCTATCTAGACCTGTATGGGCCACCACTAAAAATGTGTCACGACCCGCACCCTGATATTCGGGTACGAGTACGTGGTTACGCCCAGCCTACGCCGCAGAATCGGCGGTAAAACGCTGTCTGGGTCATTTCTAACTATCTAACATCTCAACAATATAAAATGGTACCTGTCAATCATCTCAAATCCAATCGGAGAAGCAATATGGTATCTCACAAATATATCAATCTCAATCACAAAACAACTAAGGAGAAAATAATGCACGAATGGAAATAGCGAAGGAAAGATAGATACAATCCACAATATGAAATAATAGTACATCTGTGAATCTCCTTAAAATAATAGTCTAATACAAAATCTAAATAAAACTAGACCTCCTCGGTCACTGGTACTATATCCTCTGGCTCTAGGGAAGTGTCCTCTAAATTCTCACCCTCCTGAGGTCCGTAATGTGTGGGACACAGCTCCTCTAGCCAATCATCTGGAAAAAATATATTCAGTCAGGATTGGAGCGAAGTACATACCTCTGAAAGCAGTTCCAATAACATAATCGAGCATATATAACAAGCAATAGAAAAATGATACAAGATGCACAAGTAGAAAGAATAAAATGTACAAGTGAACAGGCAATAGGCACAATAAAGCTGGAAGTAAATACAAGAATAACTGAAAGTAGAGAACAAGAAATACTAACTATGTGTTTTAGAGTGAGAGTTCGTTATGTGATCGGTTTAGGCTGCACATGAGGTATATAGGTAACTCCATTATACGTGAGGTGTATAATCGACATGCACATGAGATCAAGAGGGCTTTGATCAAGAGGGCTTTGATATTGCACAGTACTGATAATTGCACAGTACTGAAACTAAAACTGTTGGCTCTCCTTCACTGTGCAGATACTGCACAGTGACTGAATCTCAAAACTGCCGAGGCTTCACTGCTATAGCTGCTGAACTGTGCAACTCCTCTGCACAGTTGCTGCATCTGTCCAAACCTCTGCTGCTAACTTCCTAATCAGGAAAATCGAACACCCAGGGGAGGACTGAACTGCTCAGTGCCTTAACCCCTGATACTGAATAGTGTTCAGTACAAAAAAATACAGATACTGCAGCTAGCACATCACTGTGAACTGCAGAAACACACACTGTCGAACTCAAGACTACGGAGAATACACAGTGCAAAACTCAAACTACAGATAGCATATCTTGCCCTTGCTGCTGAACATTTCCTTACACATACTGTGCACTCCAAGATGCACAGTTACTGAATCTGCACAGTCTTCTGATTTCAGGTAAATGAGTCTTCATGTCAATGATTCTTCAGGTTTTCAGGTGATGTTCAGTGATTAAAATTAGTTCAGATGTTTCAGTTGATTACAGGTCTTTAGTTGAGGTGTCTGTCTTCACTGCAGAATGCAGTTCAGTGAGTATCTCACTGAGTCTTCACTGCACAAGTATCTGCACTAGTACTGCCTGCTGTCGAGTCCCCCCTTTATTCTATATACCCGTATGCATCAACCCTCAACACTAGATAGGTACATACATATATAACCATACAAAAATATATATCTATATAGATGTAAACTAATACATGTATATAGACATATACCAAAATATCTAAATGCATATAAACCCACACTACCACATAAATTCAATTATCCTATTATACACTCTATGTAACCCATAGATAGTATCTACCTAAATAAATACATATGCATATATACACACCAACATAAATATATATTTAGATCTATACACATAGTTATATGTATATATATATAGATACCCTCATATATATACACATAGGCATATGTTTATACAAAAATCCAAAGTACACTATTACATACACCATATAACACATAGATAGTATATACATATATAGTTACATATGCATGTATAGTACAAAAGCCAAAACACAAACACATGGGGTGCACCGCACCCGCATCACACTTTTCTATGATACGCTTGCGACACGGCCCCCAACTCATAACCAAACGTATCCCGGAGGACACATACAAGTCCAATACATAATTTATGATCAATACATATATAAATTAGAGTGTCTACGTGTCCGTGTCGCCATATGATATGCACATGGCTCCGTGTGGAAGGAAAACCCCCAAAATCGGCCGTTTCGTCAAATTGACGAGATTCGGCCCACACGTATCCAATTGTGGACACGACACAAGCTACAAACAAACAATCAATGGTCAATTAGATCTATTAGATCCATTGACAAGTATTACATGTGCCAATTTCGGAATTCCCCCAAAATTGGCACCAAAATGGACATAACTACCACCGTAGGTCTTCAAATGATTCCAAATCAAATCCTATGGGTAACCTATGCATGTGGGGTGGTTTCTCATGGTAAAAACTCAGATCTATAGCCTATAGGAAGGAAAAAAACTGATTTGTACCTATTGGGAGATGGATTCTCAATGTAAAGGTCCCAAATGACAAGTTGCTCATCTCCTTGTAGATCTTAGCCTTCTCCTCCTTGTTCCTTGCTCCTTGCTTGTAGATCCTTGATGTAGAGGCTTCAATGATAAATTTAGGAAGAGATTTGAAGAGAATTGATAGAGAATTAATAGGAGAATGGAGGGAAAATGGAAGGGGAAAAACTAGATCTAGAATTTTGGGGAAGAACTAAAATGAGAGCACTCTCTCTCCTCTCAATTATGGCTGGACATAAACCCTTCCCCAAGCAATATGTAATGTCCCAAATACCCCTTGGGGCCTCTCATGAAGAAATAATTAGGGAGGGAAGGTTCTAGTCTAATAATTTCCCTAATTAAACATGTTTCTTAATCCATGGGCCTAATTCATGGGCTCAACTTAGACTAGTCCAAAAAGTTTGTTCATGCATGCTCTCTAATTAAAATGGTTAGGTCCACTACACAAGTCCAAAACAAGTCTACACTAGCAATAATTATTAATAAAATAAAATAAATAAATCAGTCATGCACAATTATTAATTATAATATTCCTAAAATAATTAATACCCATGATAATTACCAAACTACCCTTAGATGGAAATGTGAGGGTGACAGTTAATGTAGGAATATGAGCATTATGACTCATATCTCGTTTACCCATATATATATATATATATATATATATATATATATATATATATATATATATATATATATATATATATATATATATATATATATATATATATAGCTTTTGATTGGGATATAGTTAAAAAAAATAGAGGAATTTTTTGTACCCCCCAATTGCTAATAGCTTATTTACATCACTCCCATAAATTTTTTTTATTAGTGTTACACCCAATTAGGCAAAAAAAAAAAATTTGGGGGAGGGGGGGTTAAGTATAATTACCATTAACAAACTATGAATGCAAGGTGGTTGGGAGGGGGGGGGGGTTACTAGTAATTAAAAAAAAAGGGGGGTAGTGGAGTTAGGCTTAGGAAATGGGGGATGGGGGGGTAGGGGTTAATAGTAATTAATTCATAATATATATATATATATATATATATATATATATATATATATATATATATATATATATATATATAAGGGATCTCCGTATTTTTGTATCCTAAAGCATTTTCATGATCACAACCGTTGGATCTTGTTTAATTCATCTAATCTTAATCATTAATTTGAATATTTTAAATTAGCACTTGAGATTAGATGATTTAAATAAGACCCAACGATTGTGAAAGATGGGAAATTAGGGGATACTTAAACACAGAGATTGTGAGAGTCGTGTCACTATTTTAGTATTATTGTATTTTATCTGATATATGTGTGTTTTAGAGGTAATTCATTTCGTATAATTTTTGAATTTTTCTACCTGATTTCATGTAATGTCTAGAATTATGAATAGTGCTAGTCACCCTTTGATATATACAGCCTTTCCTTTCTCTCTCCTCCTCATTCTTTTTTATTTCCTTCTCTTTCTTCAATTTTTTCTCCCTCTCCTCTCATTGGCCGAACCCTAGCCCCAATATTGAGCTTGCCTTGGGTAGTAGTGGTACTAGTTTAGTAGTGGGTTTAGGCAATTACATCTTGCCAATAAAAAATAACTTGCCCTTTTAGCCACTCTTGCATTTTATTAGTCTATATTGTGCTATATGAACTGCCCTTCATATTTATTTCTTGTTATTTTCGTTTTTGATGCCTTGGTTGGAGTAGATCTAAGTTTCAAGTTTAGAGCTTTCATGAGTTTATTTGGTTTTGATCTCTTAAAACTTAATGTTTTCAAAAACTAGTAGTTCCATGTTGAAGAGCACTTGATTTTATGCGATTTTAAACTTTACTTTGCTGGATTCAGACTTGAAATGAGGATTTCATGGAGAAAATAAGTTTTTAGACTTGGAGCTTTTTCATGGCTGAAACTTGCTGTTCTGGGATAAAGGAGTTCCATGCAGCACGCTTGGCATGCGGCCTAGACTTCTCATACCAAGTTAGCATGCGGCCATCTTTTTTGATGCATGACTAAATCTGCACATGCGTCCCTTGACTAAATCTGAGTTCAAAAGATTTTATGCGGCCAAGTGTGTATACGGCCAAGAGGAGAATGCAACTGAGTCTTCCATGAGGCCCAGATCTATGCATTTCTCTTTCAATTCTAACGCATGACTCAACACCGCCTTGGTACGACTTTCCATGATTTTGTCTTTTCCTTCTGATTTTCTTTCTTGACCAGTCACATCAGTCACTTCCTTCACTTTGCATTTATTTCCTGTCACTCACCTTGTCCCGAGGAGTGGACTTTGCATCTTGCATGCGGCCATCTCTTGCATGCGGCCAGCTTTTCCATGCGGCCACCTCTTACATGCGGCCAGCTTTTCCATGCGGCCACCTCTTACATGCGGCCAGCTCTTACATACGGCCATCTTGTTGCATGTGACAAGCTTACCCCATATGCATATGATACTTGTTGTAGATTAACTTATTATGAATTATTCTCTTATGGTTTAACTATTTTTATTTAGCTTATTCTGTTTAATTGTTATGAATGCAAGCTTTCTTTAAATTGCTTATAACCTGATTTGTGACAACCTGCTAGAACCTGAAATTCCCTGATCTTGGATTGTATTGACACTATTAATCTTGAACCCTCGATACCAGACTTTTACTGATATCCTAAAAATAGCTCGTCGTATCGAGTTAACCTGACATGTACCGATATTCCTAATAGTGGCTCGACGAAGCACACTTCTGACATGCTAAAATTTTCTGAACAGAAATTCTTGAACTGATAAGATAAATTCATGTAGTTGATTTGCTTTTTCCTGTTCTGAATGTACATGTCAAGCTACTGTCTTGTCTTGTCCTGCATCATGTTTAAGGAAATTTTTTGAGCACCACGGTTATGAATTCTTAATAACTTGGACAGGATAACACTACCAGAAAAAGTCAAATTAGCGACGTTTAAAAACGTCGCTAAATGACCAAAAAATGTCGCTAATCACATTTAGCGACATAATTAGCGACGTTTTAAAGAAGTCGGAACAAAGCAAGTCGCTAAAAGAAAAAATATCGCTAAACGTCACTATGCTGGCATTTTTTAGCGACTTAAATGTGTCGCTAAAATTAGCGGCGTTTAGTGACGCAACGTCACTAATTAGCGACGTTAAATAACGTCGCTAAATATCTCTAATTAGCGACTTTTATAGCGACGTTACAACGACGTCTTTAATGACCTGGCAATACTGTCATGTCAACAATTTGTGACGTACAACGACATTTTTAGCGACATTTTTAGCGACATCATTAGCGACGTTTATTAACGTCGCTAATTATCGACGTATTTAGTGATGTGTATACACGTCGCTAAACATCGCTAAAAACGTCACTAATTTTACTGAAAAAATAAAAAAAAAGAATACTGAATTATTTTCAAACTATTATTCCTGCAGTTTATTAAATCATAATCTGTACAAATAGACCCGGAGCAACCCTCCGTTGAATTTATGGGTTTGCCAACCCCCTTGGGTTGAACACTCAACACCGGTAAAATAACATATTTAATATGAATAATATAATAAAATTTGAAGAAAAGAAAGCATCCAGCAAATCTCATCGTAAAGAATACGGCAAATATATATCCATACAATCTCATCCTAAATAATACAAAAAATACAAATATCCAACAACTAGCTATACTACTGCGGATCTGCAGGAGGCTGACCACCGGCGCGCATGAAGGATAAGAACAGCTCATACTGGTCCCGTGGAATCGACACCGATGTCGATGGAGAAGGCAGTGACGTCGGTGGAGTCTGTGTCGATGTAGGCACACCAGGAGGCCGTACCCGCTCCAAGTCTGCGAGTCGCTAGTTGTAAGAATCCATGGTAGATAACAGCCTCGTACTGCTATGAACCATTGAATCCTGCATCATCGTCAGCCTCTCGCCCATCGATAGCTGTGATGCCTGCAGCTCCATGATGTTGCGGTCTGTTGAGGCTCTAATATCATTTAAGAAATCTCGGAGCTCCGTGATGCTGCGGTCGAGCATATCGAATCGTGCGATGAGCGTCGGATCGTTCGCCTGCGGCTGGGACCGGGGCTGCTCCTCCATCCTTTACAGCAACTCGTCACGGAGAGACGCAATCTGACAGTCAACGACCTCCTGGACTCTGGCCGACGACTGCGAGGGCTGTGTGGAATGCTTAGCTGTCGAGGAGGCCCTAGATGACTGCGTCGCAACCAGGGCGCCATAGGATCCCATACCGTAGTACGTACCCCTCTGGAGACCACCAGCTATGGTCACCCACAGGTCGTCCGCCGATGGAGCTGCAGCGGGCTGCGAGGAAGTACCAGCCTCTCCAGGTGTAGGTGCACTAGCAGTCGCCCGCTCACGCAGCCTAAGATACTCGGCCTATAAAGGTTTGGAAACTTGATAATTTTTTAAGTTATATTAAAATTAACACAAAGTAAAGTAATACTTACATAGGTCTGCGAGTCCCTCTCATCAATGAGATTTTCGTTCTTGCGATGGGTGGCCAAGAAGACGGTCACCATGTTTGCATCCTCACCCCTCTGTACCTGTTAAAAATATATTATTTAGTACTAACTTAAACATTTTTTCCTACTACCATTTTATGGTACTTATATTAAAATAATATATTTTAAAAGAAAAAATATACCAAACGACGGAAATATTCCCTCATCGGAATCGAGCCACCACACCACTTGGCAGCATTCCGCCTAGCCGCTTTGGCCTTCTCAGACCTTTCCTTGTAGCTCGGATCGTCGAATCTAGCCCTCATCGCAGTCCACTGCTCAGGCGTGATCCAACCTTGGATCGGTTTTCCAGCACGATCACGAGCTTTCTGGTCATCCAGAGCATCTCGGATAAGCTTGGCGGCAACGGTAGGAAAGAGCCGCTCGATCAACTCGGCCCGGTACGATAGAAATACGTTTTCTACAATAAATAATTTAGTAAGTGAGCATCACGGATAAGTTATATAATATACATAAATTAGAGGATTTATTTAATATACTTTTACCAGGAAGTGCGTAAACCAGAATGCCTTCCTCTCCTCCGGAGCCTCAGAGTAGTTGATCCAAGGGCCACCGTAGTTGTTCCTCAGAAATTGGCCCAAGCGTCTCTGAACCGATAATGGACGATATCTATACAGAGATAATTATTTTGATCAAAAAAGTCAATATATGATGAATAAAGAAATACACGATATATATTATGCTAAACCATCTAATTGACTTACTTTGTACCGTCGGCCCAAATCTCTGTCCTCGTCTCCTCTGGAGGTGCGCATGGAGGATCTTGCTGATGCTGGGACAACGTGGGCACGACCTCCTGGACATGCTCATCTGTCCCTATGGTTCCGTCAGCAGGATAAACGCTGGACGAGGGAGTACTATCACGCCTGGAACTACTCGTCCCAACAGTCGGATATGTGAGTGATCGATATACTGGAGTTCTGGGCGACGATGATCCGGAACCAATAGTAGGCAGTACCGGAGGACCACTCTGTCTACCTCGGGACCTACCAAATACTCCACGTCGTCCTGTCATACCTGATAACAACATATGATGAATAAATATATAGTACATTCTACAGTCAAAATGTGATGCATATCTCAAAGCATTCTATAGTCAAAATATAATACATATATTCGTTAAAATAGTATATTCTATAGTCAAAATATAGTGACATTCTACAGGCAAAATATTTTATTTTCAATCATCTTCAGAAAATTCATCTTGTTCGCCTTCCTCGTCCTCCTCTTCCTCTTCCTCCTCATCGTCTTCACTTTCATCTACTTCATCTTCGCCTTCCTCTTCGGATAATTCTACATCTTCTACATTATTACTCATGTAATGAGTAACTTCCGTTGAGTTCACATCTACAATATTTGTTACAAGAGGTAGATCGTCCTCCTGATAAGCTATTTCGTCAATGTCAAAGGTATTTCTAGCTTTAGTCTTGCATACTGCCCCCCAATCCGACCTCACTGTCCCTCGTCTAGGATAAGTTGTGAAGCATACGAACTACAGCTGCCCCCAACCATACTCCTAGCTCACTGACTTACCTTAGCATGCTCCAATGCACATTGGGCTGATGTGCCTCAAGTCTCCCCCTGCTCACTGCTAGTAAGCAGTGCTCACTGCTGCTGTTACCTCTACTTGCCATGCTTACATGTGTACCTCAATCTATGTGCTTGTGGGCACTCAAGCCCCTCACATATTCACCATTGCACATCTAAAACCCAACTTGAGTCACGCGCGCTCACTGATACACTTGTATCAATATACACCATCTCCTCACTCATTTGCTGCTAACATAGGACACCACTATGATACCCTTAACTTTGATATACCCTCAATGCATACTTCAATAACACTCTCACACACACTCTAACCAATCCAATTACCAACAACTCATGATCCGGCTTCCTATCATATTGAACGTTCAACCAAAAAATAAGATACAATCAAGCAGTGCAGTGCAATGCCGTGCCGTGCCTTGCCTTGGAGCAATCAGAGATTCAAATAGAGATTATTTCCACCTTTTCATTTTGAACAATCATAACTCACTCTTGGAGATTTATTTGTCATGATATTAATTTCTTGACAGTTCTTTCTGATGATGTGATGATGTAGGTGGTCACTGATAGCAACACACCTACCAGGAAGGACTGACAACGAAATAAAGAACCACTGGAACTCCTACCACAAGAAGAAAGCAAATCCTTATTCATCCTCCAATTCTAAAGACTCGAGTACCAACCATGTCCTTGTCGACATCGTCGTCGCACATGAATCACCATCACTCGTCGACTCGGGCCAGTCGACTCTAACCCTAACCCTAACCCTAACCCTAGGTCTTGATCAGTGTCTGTGTCAGTGTGTGTGTGTATGTGTGCCATGTCAGTATCAGTGTCTGTATGTGTCACGACCCAATTTCGTAGAATCGGGTCGTGACATAGTGGTATCAGAGCACAAATTCAAGTTCCTTAGGCTCTCGTACTGGAAAAGTTTCTTTAACGATCAAATTTCTGTGCGAACTCTTGAACTCGTTAGGACAAAATAAGATACGTTCATGCAATGAGTCCATAATACATTATGATCCTAATATAATTTACCTTCTTTTGAAGGAATGACACCAGCGTAATCCTCAGCGCTAGCACCGGACGAAACGCAAGACCAAGGAAGTAGTTCGGGCACTTCGGGAAGTTCAAGGAGCTAGCGAGCCGTGCCAAGCATCGATCCCATCCAGCAAATATTGCGGGATGTTGGAGGCAAACCAATAAAGGGACGAGGCTCGCTACGAACGGGCCGAGAAGCGGGCGGAGGAGAGTCAGCTCAAGTTTCAAGACAATATAGAAGCTCGATTCTCAGTCCAACAGAAGTAGGTAGATATCCTGCAACAAATCGTTCAGACTTTGACCTCCAACAATTCTGCGGCAACATCAGCGACTCCGGTGGAACAGCCCATGCTTGAAGTCAAGACCCCACAAATTCCAAGGACGAGGGAAGTGACTGCCTTCGACTTTGGCCACTTCAAGAAAGTCTGCAACACTCCATTCAACGGGACCGAGGACCCAATCGTGGCTCTAGATTGGTTGGCCGAACTTGAAGACCACTTCGCTCTGCTAGAGGTCCCCGAAGAGAAGCACGTCACATGCGCGCAACTACAGCTCCGCCTTAACGCGCACGATTGGTGGGACGTGCATCAACGATCTCTTCAATTTGATCATGGAGAGAAGGCGATCTCGTGGGCAACTTTTTGTGCCGCGTTTGAAGAGGAGTTTATACCCCCTCCAGTACAACGTCAGATGGAGAATGAGTTCGTGCAGCTGCGGCAAGGCAGTATGACAGTTAAATAGTACTCCGCCGAATTCAACCGACTCTCCAAATTCGCTAGTGCCTATTTACCTGATGTAGCGAGTCGAGCTAGAAGATTTGAAGGCAGTTTGTGCCCTGCCATCCATGCGCACGTAGTCGTTCATCAGTATCGGACAATGCGGAAAGTCATAAATCATGCCCTATCTCTTGAACCGTTGTATCCTCATATTGCTGCCGGCCCTGTGGATACATCCAATCACAAACGTCATAGCAACGAAGAAGCAAACACCGCTACAAAGTGCTCGAATAATGGCGTTCAGCAGAATGGGGATTTGATCAAAATGTGTCACTTCTGCAAAAGTCGTGGGCACGTTAGGAAAGATTGTCGCAAGAGACTTGGGTTATGTCTCGCTTGTGGAGAACTAGGCCATGCCATTGGCTCCTGTCCGAACCTTCCCGATCGTCGCCCTCGACATAATGTTCCCTAGAGGTAGGCTCTATTCCTAAGTTTCGTGGGCGAAACTTCCAATTAGTTGGGTAGGATGTGGCACCCCACTTTTCCTATTCGGGAGGCACGACTAAGAAACACTAGATGGTATTATTTGATCGGGATAGATTGAAACAAGAACTCGTCCTCGTTATGGATTTGCTTCTTCGGAATCAATTTTCATATTCAGTAGACCGTGCCCCCGGGATCGACTTAGCGGCAGAGTCAGGAGGAACCTCTTCGCTGTTATCCTTTGTTGCCTCAGATTTTGATGTCACTTGTTGTTTTCGTGCTTTGAGTTAATTTTCAGATTTGCATGTTTTCTTGAACGATTTTGATGGATTTCATTATTTTCGTTCATTGAATTGCACTTCAATTTCGAGTATGGAAAGAGAGGAAGAGGTATTAATTAAGCTATTCGTCGATGCAGGTGAACGAGCAGTAGGCGACTTACGAGCGGAGTCTTGAAGCGCCTCTTTCCTTCTCCCTTCCAACCAACTAAGTTAGTGGCTACCATCCCGATTAGCTAGTCATGCTTCCAAGTCTTCATACCTAATAAATCTTGCATCCTTGTTTTCCCCGATCAGACGATACCAAGTAATAACTAAAATATGCCAAGATAAAATAGAAATATACATTGGACAGTATTGCTTGTCAACCTAAACTTGTGAACTGTTATCTATTGTATGCTAGTTCGTTGCAAATGTTCTATAAATCGTGCTAATTATGGATCATATCTTGTTTGCGAATAATTGTTCAGGGAGGCTATGCAAAATGAATCATGCAATACTGCTTGTCTGGTGCTCGTGTTGCCTCAACTGCATAAATTATTAACTTAATAATCATGTTCGATCACGGATAACTTGTGCACAAGGGTATAGTTCTGTGGACGGTCGCTGGGGCACTGGCACCGTTCTGGTCCGGGCGGAACTTCGTGTGTAGTCATCGTGTGCTGGAGGGGATGGCTTGCAGCGCATCGTGTGCTATCTTTGCATGCTATACCTATCCTTGACTATGTCCATTATGGCATCACGCTAGTGATCCTTGTATATTTAAACCTGTTGCAAACTAACTTGTGTCTTCGTGGCAGGGAAGGCATGGTAAGTATTGTGCAGGTGGTTTAGACGGACAAGTAAAAGCCACCGAATGGTGGCAAGTTCATTTCAGTAAATTCTATATGCTGCTTACTTGTAAATAAACTAAGACAAGATAGAAAGACCACAATAATATGCATGCTTCATATAAATAACGTGTTGATTGGTATAGTTGGGTTTGCTCGCCTTCACCATTATATTTTGATATACTGACCCTCGTTGAAACAAGTTTCCCGCACTCAGGCGAAACGAGTGAGGAGCCAAAGTCGTCTTTCCCGATCCAGTCCAGCTGTAGGCGCATCCTGATCGTGCCGCATTTTGAAGTACTTGAAGAGGAGCTTGCAACCCAAACACAATGCAGCTCCGTGGCAAAGTCGTCCTCCAGCCCGGAGGTCTATCATTTTAAAGTTTAGTAAAGGGATGTAATGTACAGGACTGCTATCTTATTTTGTGTCAACACTTTTGTAAGCCCGTGCGGCAAATTAGCTGACTCGTTCAAGAGTTTGTAATAGATGTTCATTATCAATAAAAAAAACTTTTCCTTGTTTCAATCTGTGCTTCAATTTATCTGCGTACTCTGAATATGTTCTCGTTATACAAAACACTTTAGCCTTGTGCGGGCGCAACCCCAGGCCCGCACGGCGGTCACGATTCGGAGGACGCCCTAACGATTCCACGGAATCGGGTCGTGACATAGTGCATAGCCTCCCTGAACAAATATTCGCAAACAAAATATGATCCATACTTAGCATAATTTATAGAATATTTGCAACGAACTAGCATACAATAGATAACAATTCACAAGTTTAGGTTGACAAGCATTACTGTCCAATGTCTATTCATATTTTATCTTGGCATCTTTTAGTTATTACTTGGTATCGTCTGATCGGGGCAAACAAGGATGCAAGATTTATTAGGTGTGAAGACTTGGAAGCAGGGCTAGCTAATCGGGATGGTAGATACTCACTTAGTTGGTTAGAAGGGAGAAGGAAAGAGGCGCTTCAAGACTTCGCTCGTAAGCCGCCTACTGCTCGTTCACCTGCATCGACAAACAGCTTGATCAATATCTCTTCCTCTCTTTTCATACTCAGAATTGAAGTGCAATTCAATGAAAGAAAATAATAAAATCCATCGAAACCATTCAACAAAACAAGCAAATCCGAAAACTAACTCAAAGCTTGAAAGCAACAAGCGACATCGAAATTTGAGGCAACAAAGGATAACAGCAAAGAGGTCCCTCCTGACTCTGCCGCTAAGTCGATCCCGGGGGCACGGTCCAATGAATATGGGAATCGATTCCGAAGAAGCAAATCCATAATAAGGACGAGTTCTTGTTTCAATCTATCCCGATCGAGCGATACCATCTAGTATTTCTTAGCCGCGCTTCCCGAATAGGGAAAACGGGATGCCACAGTGTATGTGCGTCGTGTCTGTGTCAGTGTCACATGTGTCCTGTGAGAGAGAGAGAGAGAGAGAGAGAGAGAGAGAGTTAGGGTTTATATAGAGCTCGAGGAGGAGGAGGGGGATGCCGGAGTAGCCGCGGTGGAGAGCCGGTCGATGGAGCGGGGGGGGGGGGGGGGGGCGGGGGATTTTTTTTTGTTTTTGAAATTTTGACAGATGGAGGAAAATGAAACCGAGCCCTAATTAACCAAAATTTAGAAACGTTTAGCGACGTCCAATAAAAACGTCGCTAAAGTAAATTTTAGCGACGTCTAGGACGTCGCTAAACACGTTGCTAAATATTTTTAATATAAATGTCGCTATATACGTCGGTAAACGTCGCTAACTTAGAGATATTAGCGACGTTTAGCGACCTTAATTTAACTTATAGTGAATTATCTTTTAAAATCTTAATAAAAGTCGTTAAACGTCGCTAAATATCGTCATTTAGCGACATCTAGCGACGTTTTTATATGGAGTCGCTAATTTATATATTATTAGCGATATTTCTTTTGACGTCGCTAAAATACGTCGCTAATCCCTCTTTTTTTATTAGTGTAACAACTAGAATAATAAATTAGAAGCATCTAGAGAGATTTTTTTGGCTAAATACAATCCCGGTGTCCCAGCGACATCGGATGAATTTGGAACTCTCTGTCGTGAGGGAAATAGTTCCATCATGCCGTCGAGTATTATATTTACCTGTAAATTACTATACCTAATATAATCTATACTATCTATCCTTACACCTGGATAATTCGGATAGTCTGTAGGGCATGTGTCTATATGGAATATTAAACTGAATATGTTAGTAATTAGGACTGTCATAATGCTAGTTAGCTAATGATAGCAAGTCGCAGGACATGATTGACCGCGATTGCTTGATTTTCAGTCTAGTCTAGTCCTGTTATGTTTTATTTAACAATTGATCCAAAAATTATAACCTGAGTACTGATTTCAGATATCCTTGTTTAATTACTCCAGAACTGTTTAACTGTTATTTTACGTGTTGTATTTATTTATCTTTTTCTTGTGTCATTTTTTTCTAATTTGTCTGTATGCTGATTTTAGTTCCTAAGTTGGCTCCTTTGTGGTACTTGCTGTTTTGGGGTCTGACCCCACTAGTTTTGTATGGCCAATTTTTGGAGCAGGACTACAGGATCTCCCGTACTTCCCGTCTCAAGATGATGAACACCAGGAGCACCCGAGGACATGAGTGAGTTTCTTCTTCATCACCCACTTGATCTTGTACTTATACTTTTGAGTCATTTAGCCATCGAGCACGTGTTTAACTCATGTTTTGGAACTTGATATTCTAGCATGCGGGCCTACATATAAAGCATATTCTAGATTATAGCTAGAGATGATCATATAATATTGTACTATTGTTAGTTCTTTATTTGTAACTAGTTTCATGATCATCTGGGTATGTCTAGTTTGGGACGCCTTACTATTTTATGTTTGGTGATCATACATCTTATAAATTATTGCTTGTTTGAGATTGAGACACCTAACACCACCAGAATAACATATATTAGCGACGCCTAAAAATGTCGCTAATAGGTAAACTAACATAATTAACGGCCATTTTATGGTGTCAGGTATTTCATGGTCGCTGACAACAAAAATGTCGCTAGTCGTCGCAGTAATGACGTATATTTGCAATGAAACGATGTCACAGAATATACGAAGATTAGTGACGTATCATCGTTAAATGGCGACGTAATATTTGGTCGTAAAATGTTGCTATATTAGCGACATTATGAGAGACGTTTTGCTACAACAATGCTGATATGGCAAATTTTGTAATGTCTGCATGTTAGCGACATACTAGCGACGTTCTTAGTATCATGTAGCAAAGTTTTGGCACTTTTTAGCGATGTAAATGTACGTCGCGGAACGTAGTAATACGTCACAATACGTCGCTAAATTAAAAAAAAATTAGATGTCAATTTGTAAATTTTTTTCAACAAAACTCTACCTATAGTTATAAAATCATAGTTTATATAAATAGACCCAGAGCAACCCTCCGTTGAATTCCGTGGGTTCGTCGACCCGTGGAACACTCAACGCTGGTAAATTTTGGTGTACAGTTAATATGAATAATAAAATAAACTTACATAGAAATAAATTTACAAAGTTATATTATACTAAATATATCCCAAGAAGTAGATAAATAAGTTTAAAGTAAGTGTCACATGCGTCTCAGAATGCAATAAAAAGTATAAAATAAATACATCAAAGACCCAAGAATGGACCAATACACACAAGCACACTAAAATCTGTCCAAACAAGGACTACTACTGATCAGGAGGAGCACCATCACACATCTGGGATAAAAGGAGCTCATACTACTCATGTGAAAGCGTCACCAATGCTGATGCATGAGGCAGTGATAGAGGCGGTATCGATTATGGCAGAACAAGAGGACGTATCCGCTCAAATGCTAGCAGTCAATCATTGTATGAATCCATGGCAGATACCACCCTTGAAGTATTCTCCGCCACCGACCAACTCAACAAATCCTGCGCCGCATGGATCCTCGCAAGTGAGTCGCTCATGGCCGTATGCAACCCCTCCATCTCTGTCTGTCCATATTCCATAGACGCGGTCAGAGTTGCCAAGATGCCCTCTGTCATCTGGTCCATAGTCCTGAGCTCCATAAGGCTGTGCTCTGTCGTATAGCTCAAAGTCCTGAGCTCCATAAGGCTATGCTCGAGCGAATCAAAATATGCGATAATTGTCACATCGTTCGTCTACGACGCAGACTGTGTCCGCTCCGTAATACTCTTTAGTAAATCATCATGCAACAATCTCTCGGTCAAGGCTCTCTTGGGCTCGTGCTGATGCTTGTAAAGGCTGCAAGGAATACATACTGACAGAGGAGGCCCTAGATGACTGCATCACAACATAGACGTCGTAGGATCCCGTACCGTAGTATGTACCCCTCTGAATACCACCAAAGGCGGTCATCCAGAGCTCTTCCACCGACGAAACTATAGAGGGCTACGAGGAAGTACCAGTCCCTCCCTCTGTAGGTGCACGAGCAGTCGCCCGCTCACGTAGTTTAAGATACTCGTCTTAGAAAATTGGTTGCTAACGTCTAAGTTATTTATTACTAACTATATAGATATCTATTTGCATATTTTCTAAGTTATATTAAAACTAACACAAGGTAGTAAAACGTACATTGGTCTGCATGGCCTTCTTATCGATGAGCTTTTCGCCTTTCCGATGGGTGGCCAGGAAGGTTGTCACCATGTTGGCGTCCTTACCCCTCTGTACATGTTAAAAAATATATTATTTGTTATTAAAATCAAACATCTTATCCTACTTACATTAAAATAATATATATTCAATATAATACATACCACACGACGAAAATATCCCGTCATGGGAATCAAGCCACCACACCACTTTTCTACCTTCGACCTAGTCTCATTTGCCTTCTCTGACCGTTCCTTGTACTTTGGTTTATCGAATCTTGCCTTCATCGCAGTACACTGCTCATGCATGATCTACCCGTGGATCGGTTATCCGTCGCGATTACGGACCTTCTGGTCGTTTATTGCATCACGGATTAGCTTGGCGACGATGGCAGAAAATTGCTCCTCGATCTTCTCAGCCCGGTATGGTGGATAGAAATAGATTTTCTACGACAAGTAAAATAAAGAGTTACAGAATATGCATAAATAATTATTGATATTAAAAGTAAATATATTTTTACTTTGAAGTTGGCAAACCAAAATGCCTTCCTATCTTCAGGAGCATCTGAGTAGTTGATCTTTCATAGACATTATTCCTGGTCCTTCTGATCATCCCTCCCGAGTTCCTCCAATAGCAGGACATCATTCCGATGCCCAGCAAACCCTTGAGGTTCAGCTACCGTATTCCAGGGCCGGGTCTAGAACAGCTCAAAATGAGTAACCTCATATTCAGCCAGTGCCTCCCGTGTAACCAGTACCTGAGGCAGAGGGGTAAACCGCGTGTTGATTGGTATTCTTCGAGAATTATTGGCATTTCAAGGACGTTGAAAGGACATACTTACTTAGTTAGTACAAGAGGCTTTCGAAAAAGGTGGACATCGTGCCCACAACTCAGCAAGCAACTTCAAGCGCCTCCAACCCTCGTATTTCTATGGCACCGAGGATACGTTGCATCGGATGTGTGGTTTCAGGACACTGAAGCTATCCTAGAGTCAGTTGGAGTGTCAGCTAGAGAGTAAGTGTCAGTATTACGGCTACAATTGCTAGACTTAGCCCAAGACTGGTGGGCAACATAGATGATTTCACTAACAGTACCCGTCCCTTGGGCTATCTTCAGTAAAAGATTTCAGACCAGATATTTTGACTCAGTATAGCATTATGATCTGTAGCAAAGGTTTAACAACTTAAAGTAGATGGACAAGATTGTCGACGACTATGCGACAAAGTTCTTTAGACTTAGTCGATTTGCTCTCACCTTGGTGGAAACCGAATTAGATCGAACAAGAAGGTTCCAGCAGATAATTCACATGGAGATCATATTGGCAGTATAACAATATGAGTTCCAGACTTTTGATGTTGTGTTAAGAGTATCGAGGAGACATGAGTATACATTCCAGAGAATCGTGGATAGGATTGGGGGGCGAAAGAGAACCCATACTTCAGGAGGTTCTTACACTCAGTCTTCAGCACCAGCCCCGACAGTTAGGGCTTTAACCATCGAATCTCCGAGAAGTCTAGTTTCGACAATCTCAGTTCAGCAAACAAACCCAACCCAAACTCAACAACAAAGGATATCTTCTTCAGCAGGGTGTTCTCATTGTGGAAAGCCTGGGAACGTAGTTTCTGAGTGCCGCTGAGCATAAGGGTTGTGCTTAGCTTGTGGAGCACCAGGCCACAGAGTGAGATCTTGCACACACAGAGCCAGTTTATCATCATCTTTCCCAGCAGGACCGTATTATAGGGATCCAATACCGGTTTTGTAATACCAGGGTCAGAGGCCTTTGCCAACCCAATCTCAAGTATTCCAGCAACAGAGGCCACATCAGTATACGCAGGTCCAATCTCAAGTATATGCCAGGCAAGGAGGTCTGTAGCAGAGAGGACCAATACTGAGAGGACAAGATCAGGTGATGTCATAAAGTGGAGGAGCAGTTAGCTTCAGGTAAAGTGGTACCAGATACCATTCTTGTTAATTCTCATCCGGCTTCAGTTTTATTTAATTTTGGTGCATCACATTCTTTTATGTCTGCACGATTTATGATACGCGTTGGATTAGAATCCGAATCATTATCAGTAAGACTCAATATACTTACAGGTAATGGTATCATAGGAGTTGATAGAGTTTATGTCTCGTGACGAGTCGTAGTGTGCGAGCGAGAGTTTTTTGCTAGATTAATAGAATTTTATATGGAAGATTATGACGTCGTCTTAGGCATGAATTAGTTAAGTGACCAATACACGATGATATATTGCCATAATGGAAAGATTATCTTTCATATCCCTGGTGAGAAGGAGTTCTCATTTTCTAAAGATGAGATTGAGTCTTCATTAGCGATCATGAGAATGGCAGTAACAGAGGAAGTATAATTCCTCATAGTTGTTAATAAATTTCCAGATGTATTCTCAGAAGAACTTTCAAGCATGCCACCAGAAAGGGAGATAGAGTTTACCATTGATCTACTTCCAAGAACAGTACCAGTATCAGAGAGAGTCTATATGATGGCGCCATCAGAGTTAGAAGTCTTGTACCGGATGATAGAAGAATTAAGAACCAAGAAATTCACTCGTGCTAGTGGATAGCCTTGGGGAGCCCTAATACTACTTATAAAGAAGAATGATGGAATATCACAATTATGTGTGGATTATCGTACCCTCAATGTAGTAATCGTCAAGAACAAGTATCCCTTGCCAATGATTGATGACTTGTTCGATCAGCTTAGTAGAGCAGCAATGTTTTCCAAAATTGATTTATGGTCGAGATATCACTAAATTAGAGTCAGGGAGTAGGATATACCCAAGACGACGTTCATATCGAGATATGGACATTGAGAGTTTCTAGTAAGGCCCTTTGGAGTAACCAATGCGCCATTAGTGTTTATGGATCTCATGAATCATATTTTTATGTCATACTTGGACAAGTTCGTGATAGTGTTAATTGAAGACATCTTAGTGTACAGTCGAAGTAAAGCAGAGCACGAGCAACATCTTTGCACATTTTTTTAAGTCCTTAGAGAACATAAGTTATATGCCAAGTTCAGCAAGTGCGAGTTTTGGCTTGATCGCATTTCATACTTGGGTCACATTATTGCTAAATGAGGAGTTGAAGTAGATCCCTAGAAGATAGAAGCCGTTGAGATGTGGCCAATTTTTTGAACAGTTGCAGAAGTTCGCAGTTTCCTTGGGTTAGCAGGATATTATCGTTGCTTCATGTCATACTTTGCTAGAGTTTTCTCACCCTTGATGCAGTTGACTCGAAAAGATATGCTCTTTGATTGGACTAATGAATGTTAAACCTCTTTCGAGAAGCTCAAAAAAAATTTGATCATGGAACCTATATTTTGGCGCTTACAAATGAAACATTTGGTTTTACCGTATATTGTGATACGTCAGGAAAAAAATGGGGTGTATTCTTATGCAGCATGACAAGGTTATAACTTATGCGTCTCTGAAACTTTGAGACCATGAGAAGAATTATCCGATGCATGACTTGGAGTTAGCAGTAGTTGTCTTTGCACTCAAACTTTGGAGGCATTACCTCTATGGAGTTTGAGTAGAGATTTATATTGATCACAAGAGTTTGAATTATGTCTTTACTCAGAAGTATCTCAATATGAGGCAGAGAAGATATCTATAGTTGATGACTAAATATGACCTTGACATTCAGTATCAACCTGGGAAGGCCAATATCGTAGTGGATGCTTTGAGCCGGAGAACATGAGCTTATTTTCTTATGGCGTAGTGAGAAATTTTAGAAGATCTTCAGGAGATGGGCATAGAAGTAGTATTGTCTGGCAACACAATATTGATGGCTGGTCAGCAAGTTCAATCCAGTATAGTAGAAAGAATCAAGGTAGCACAACCAACATATGTCAAGCTTCAGCGTCTCAGAGTAGAGTGTGAGGCAGGACATAGACCAGAACTAAGTATTCACAGTGACGAAACTCTCTGCTTTGGAAATCGACTTTGTGTACCAAGTGGAGACCTTCGTCGCAAGATTATGGCAGAAGCTCATAGTTCGTAGTATTCAGTGCATCCCGGAGGAACAAAGATATACATAGATATTCATCAGCATTTTTGGTGAAACAAAATAAAGAGAGAAATAGTTCGGTTTGTCTTTCGATGTTTGGTTTGTCAATAAGTTAAAGCTGAGCAACAGAGACCCGCAGGACTTCTTCAACCTTTACCAATTTTGGAGTGAAAGTGGAAGAATATTACCATATATTTTATATCAGGACTTCCCAGATCTCCAGCCGATAGAGATGCTATTTGGGTAGTAGTGGATCGTCTCATGAAAGTTGTACACTTTTTTTCTTTTAGAATTGGCCAATCCACAGAACAGTTGGCTGAGTGTAAATGAGATAGATTGTCAGACTATATGGTATGCCAGTTAGCATAGTCTCGGATAGAGATTCCATGTTTACTTCTCATTTTTGGCAAGGCCTTCAGGAGAGCTTAGGTACCCGTCTAAAGTTTTGTATAGCCTATCACCCGCTGACAGATGGTTAGTCATAGCATACCATCCAGACTCTAGATGATATGCTTCGTTCATGTACCTTTGACTTTGATGGTTCATAGGAGAATTATTTGTACTTGGTCGAATTCTCCTACAATAACAGTTTCTATGCAAGTATCTAGATGGCACCATTCGAGGTACTATATGGCCGAAAGTGCAGATACCCTGTAGCTTGGGATGATATTGGCGAGAGGATATTGCTTGATCCTAAAATGATAGCTCAGACAATTGAAGTAGTCAAACAAATCCGGAAATATATCAAAGTATCCCAAGATCGTCAACGTCATTGGGTCTATTCGCATCAGTGACCTCTTGAGTTTTTTGTCGACAACCATATATTCCTTCGAATTTTGCCTACCCAAGGAGTCATCAGATTTAGTATATGGAGAGGGCTTAGTCCACGGTACATAGGTCCATTAGATATTCTCGAGCGAGTAGGAGATATTTTCTATCATCTTGCCCTTTCGCCATCACTTAGTGAGATAAACAATATTTTTGAGCGAGTAGGAGATGTTTCATGCGGTTTTCACCTTTACTTTGCTGGATTCGGACTTGAAACGATTATTTCATGGAGAAACAAGTTTTTAGACTTGGAGATTTTCCATAGCTAAAATTTGCCATTCTGGGACGAAGGAGTTTCATGCGGCACGCTTGGCATGCGGCTTGGACTTCTTGCTCTAAGTCAGTATGCAGCCATCTTTTTAGACGCAAGACTAAATCTGCACATGCACCTCTTAGCCAAATGCATAGAATTTGAACGAATGAAAATTTTCTGCGTTCAAAAGATTTCATGCGGCCAAGAGGAGCATGCGACTGAGTCTTCCATGCATCCCGGAACTATACGTTCATCTTTCCATTTGAACGCTTGACTCAGCACCGCCTTGGCACAACTTTCTATAATTTTGTCTTTTTCTTCTGACTCCCTTTCTTGACCAATAACATCAGTCACTTTCCACTTTGTATTTATTTCCTGTCACACACCTTGTCCTGAGGAATAGAATTTGCATCTTGTATGCGGTCAGCTCTTGCATGCGGGTAGCTCTTCCATGCGGCCAGCTCTTGCATACTGTTATGACCTACACCCAGAATGAGGATACGAGTACGTGAACAACGCCCAGCCTACGCCGTAACATTGACGGTAGAACGTTGTTTGGGTCAACAATACTATCTAACATCACACACACTCAACTCTAAATAGAGGAACAATATGATAATATAATAATGGAAGATAATACTCAATCATAGTATCAAACTAGAGAAAGAAATAGCACAATCTGGAATAAAGTACGAGAGTCACAAATACCAGCCCAAGTCTAACATCTAGTCATAACACAAAAGTCTCCAAAATAATAATACATGCCAAGGCTCTAAAGAGTCAAATACTAAACAATAGTAAAAGCTAAGTCTCCTTTGTGGCTAGTACTACGTCCTCCTATACTAGATGTGCTATCTCTCCTACTGGCTCACCATCTTGTGTCCCATAAAATGTGGGACACATCTTTTCTAACCAGTCATCTCAAAAAATATATCCAATCAGTATTGAAGCAAAGTACAAAACTCTGAAAGAAGTTTTAAACACATGGTGGAGCATATATGAAAGTAATAGAAAAGAATACAAGATAACTAGCAACAGGAATTAGAAATGAACTATAGTAAACAGGTAATGTAATGAAAAAAAGAACATGCAATATGGAATAACTATAAGTAAAAAAAAAGATAAACTAGCTAATGAGCTTTTATAGTACAAGTTTGTTATGTGATCGGATTAGGTTGAACACGAATATAATATGGTAACACGATTACACCTGTGATATGTAATCAAAATATACACGAATACACTGGGCTTGATCACATAACCAACTCCTACTCCCCTATCACCAACCAATACAAATGATCCAATCATGACACGTTACGAACACGAATATAAGCACACTGAACACGAGCAGTGTGTAAACATGAAGTACATGATAATCAAAACCCGATACAGACAATAAAATATATGTGAAGGAGTGCCCGCTGATCACGGTAGGGGATAACATCCCATGACAGGATCCATATAGTACCAGTCCGTGTAACCATTCTGTCGGAATCAAGTAAACAGTTCTAGAACATGTGATATATACACTATCATGAAATAAAAACTAAAAGAGAGATGTACTCGCCTCTGGTCCAGAGTAAAGGTGTCTATCGATGCACAAGCTGGTGTCACACAATCCTATTTAGGGAACATTATGTCAATTTGGTGTAAGAAAAAGGAAACAAATTAAAAATGCATTAACATGCTTCTTGGTCCATTCTAGGTCTCACTAGTCAAATGGTATAAATTGTTTACTAATTAACTTATACTAGCTTATACTAGGTATTATCTTAGTTTTACTAAGTCTTTACCTAGGTGTATGAGTGATACCGCAACTAACACCTCCACTAACTAAAATGATTACTAATAACTTAGGATTGATACTAACTACACTAACTGGCAACTAATCATAATCAAGTAACACTTGCTAACTAACTAACTAACTAACTAACTAACTGATACTTAGTATCTAACTTATTTTACTAACTTAGCTAATATAACTATAATTGCTACCTACTAATATATATGTAACTTATGAGTATCCACTAATTGTTTTTATTACTATGTGATAATATCTCTAACTTAACTTAAATCCTCACTAACTAATCCGCACTATCAACTAACTGCACTAACAGTCACCCACTAATACTTATTACCAACTAATACATACTAATTGGCATACAAAATCTGATACCAACTTGCAATGACTGAAACTATACACTAACTAACATTAATTGGTACTAATACACTTCACTAATAATATATTCTAATATCTAATAACTGACACTAACAGTGCTAACTGATACATTACTAATTAACACTCACTAATACACTATCTGACACTTGGTTTACACTAACTTCTAAACTGAGAACTTAACTGATGCTAACCTATACTAACCAAATTCATCAATAACTACCCATAACTTACCTTAATACTAATATTCCCACTTAACACCAGCACATTCAGATATCAACATTCAAATATCACTTGATATTCCTTCACATTGCACATTGATGTTCTTGTTTACCGTATCATGAGCTGCTGCTATTACCTGGTAGAATCCCCGATACCTCAAACCAGTAAAACACTATTTGTTATCTATTTCAGTCAACCCAGTAACAAATCCTCTGATACAATCCTTCTTGCCCATTGATACTCCATTGATAAACATCGTCTTCACTTGATTTCTCTCACTAAATTATTACACATAACCATGCACTTGTATGTACTTGCCTACTGCACACAGCACTAGAATTTTATCATGTGGCTAAAGCTTGCACAACCCTCCTCTATGATAATTGTTAATCTAGAGCCCACGTTGCCACTGTCAAGTTGGCTCAGACCCTTTGAAACTTTTGCACTACACAACCAAAGCAGTATAATATGCCCCTCTCTATCTGCTTGAGTTCTCCTTTCCAGTATTGCCAAGCATACTGGATCAATATTTTCCCCTACATCATATGCCATACCATCATATGAAACTTGATTTCATAGTACACCCATCACAATGCTCTATTCACCAAACCCATCAACTACTCCCCCCTTCCAGTCTATTACAGACTCCCTACAGCAGTAGTTCGACTAGAACTGCAGGCACTAACCCGAGCCTAAGACCTCTACACCACAACAAGTCTAAACATGTAGTGCATTAGTGCACTTTCCTACAACACAACTGCTGTGATGGCTCGATCACCTGATGCAGTGTAAGTGCTGCATCAACTTGTAGTTCCCCTTAACTCCACTGTACAGCAACACACCATAGTGGCAGCCAACTGCAAATACCACCATCACACCACAACACACATGACACAGTGCACACCCTCTACTTACTGTCACACTCCAGTAGCAACACAAAAATTAAACACTACACTACTCCATCATCAACCAATATGAATACACTCCCAACTCCAACATACACCCCCTGTGATACCAAGCACCACTACTAAACACATCCCATCAAAAAACTATAAACAACCCCACACTCACACAAACTTATATAACTATATACATTTATATATGTATATACACACTAAACAATACCTAATAAACAATATAACAAACACCTAGTGTGTATCCCACTACCAGAATAAGACAAATTAGCGACGCTAAAAAGCGTCACCAAATGGATAAATTACGTCGCTAATACTGAGTAGCGACGTATTTAGCGACGTTTGGATTTAGTCGCAAAAAAGCTAGTCGCTAATCAAAACAATGTCGAAAAACGTCGCTGTAGAGACCTAATTTAGCGACGTTACAAAGTCGCATGAATGCTGACTCTTAGCGTTGCAGGTCGCCCAATTTGTGACGCTGTATTTTATTCGATAATTATCGTTAAATTTAGCGACTACTTACGACAAAATTAGCGACAAAAAGCTGACATGGCCAAAATTGCCATTTCAGCAATATTTAGCAAATTATAGTGATGATCATCAACGTAAAGTAAATGAACGTCACTAAACGTCACTAATATTGACAGTTTAACGACGTCATTAGAGACTCCTATGGACATTACTGAACGTCGCTAAGATTGAAAAATAAAAAATAAAAATAAATGAATGCCTGCAATATCACAGTATAACATGCCTACAATATGATCACATTTCAAATAAATAGACAGACCCGGAGAAACCTTTCGTTGAATTTTTTGGGTTTGCCGACCCCTTCGGTGGAACACTTAACACCGGTATAATTATACAACAACAATGATGAAATAAATTAATAAAAAGCTCTAAGGCCCGAATGTAGTCACACAAGATCCGATTATACAATAAATATGTACAAATAAGTCACATAATAAAAGTGTACAAATAATAAGTACAAACTCCCATGAATGGACCAATATACAGATATAAAAAAAAATTACTACTGATCAAAGGGAGGAGCCCGTCGAATCTGAGATAATAGCGCGTCAAATTGCTCATGAGTAAGCGTCACAAAATCCGATGCAGAAGTCGATGTAGCTACTCCAACTCTGTCATTCGAGCATCGTAAGTATCCATAACAGATAACAACCACCTAGTACTATACTCCACTCGCTCGCCCATCTGAAGATGTGATGTCTGCATCCTCGATAGTGAAGCACCTACGGTCTCCACTCGCTCGTTTATCTCAATATTTGACGCCTGCATCCTCAATAGTGTGGCACCCACGGTCAACTGTGACTCCTGCAGCAAAGTCACGTTGCGCTACATCGCCAGATCCCTCAGCTTCATGATGCTATGCTCCAGCGATTCGAAACGTGCTATGAGCATTGCATCATCTGTCTGCGGCTGTACCGTAATCCTCTGTATTAACTCATCACTCAGAGATGCTATATGAAGTTCAACTCTCTCCTGGGCTCGCTGTAACTCCTTGGAGGGCTGTGGGGTATGCACATCGACAGAGGGTATCCTAGAGGACTATGATGCAACATAGGCACCGTAGGATCCCGTATCATAGTATGTACCCCTATGTAGACCACCAACGACTCTCATCCACAGATCGTCATCTGACGGAGTATGGTGGGCCGGGTGTTCCGAGGAACTACCCCCTCTCCAGGTGTGGGCTGGGTCGACTATTTGCGGAGCCTCCTATATTCATCCTAACAAAATACGTATCTATCGATAAGCGTACTACTTACTATATATCTTAGGTACTTATTACTAATTAAATTTATTTTTGCTAAGTTATATCAAAATTGACAAAACATAAAAGTAATACTTACGTAGCTCTGCGTCTCCCTATCATCGATAAGTTGTCCCCCTTCCTATGATTGGCGAGGAACACTGTCACCATGTTCGCGTCCTCACCCCTCTGGACCTGTTAAGAAATATATTATTTGTTATTAAAGTAAAAAATTAGGCCACGATGATTAAAATTTGTACGCATACAATGAAAGACGTACCAAGCGACGAAAATATTCTATCATCGAAATAGACCCACCATACCACTTTTTTGCCCTTTGCCGAGCCGCCTTGGCCTTCTTCAACTTTTTCCTACACCTATTCTCGTTGAATCTAGCCCTCATCGCAGTCCACTGCTCAGGAGTGATCCAACCTTGGATCATTTTTTCTTTGCGATCACGAACCTTCTGGTCATCCATAGCATCACAGATGAGCTTGGAGGCGACGGAAGGAAATTGCTGCTCGATCTGTGCTGTCCCGTGTGGTGGATAAAAATATGTTCTCTACAAGAATTAAAATAGTTAGTTATAAAATATTAACATAAAAATATTACTGATGTTAAAATCAAATATACTTTTACCTTGAAGTGCCTAAACCAGAACATATTTCTCTCTTCCGTGGCATCCGAGTAGTTTATCCATGGCCCATAATAGTTTTGCCTCAGAAAATATTCCAGTGCTCTCTATACCGCTAGTGGACGATATCTATATATATATTGATAATTAAACTCATTAAAAAGTGAATGTATATATATATATATATATATATATATATATATATATATATATATATATATATATATATATAAGAAACAAATAACTAATTAACTTACTTTGTAGGGCCATTGGCCCAAATCTCCATTTATGTCTCATCCGGCAGAGCGCACGGAGGATCGCTCTGATATGGAGACGGAGTCAGCTCGACCTCCATCTCCTCCTCTTTCTCCGTGGTACCATCAGCAGCAGAAACACTAAACGAAGTAGGAACACTAGACGGGATACTCTCAGGTCTGGAACCGCTAGTCCTAGGAGTATTGATGGTCCCAAGAGTACTGCCACGTACGGTCGTCATAGTCGCAGGTACTGCTGGTCTATAGTATGGAGTACTCGGGGATGAGGATCGGGAAAGAGTATCCGTGTCCTGAAGAGGATGCCTTGAGGATATACTGCGGGAATATGATCCACGTTGTCCATACATATCTGAGAACAACATATAATGATAAAATAAATATATAGAGATATTTAGATTACACGACCGAAAGAAATACACAGAAGTTGTGAACTAGGCAACAATAAAACTCTAAATGATAAAATTATTACCATCACAAAACATAAGTATGTATCACCGTTATAGACATAAGTATCAAATAAGTAGGCCACAAATACACAGAGATATGTATGTATCACCGTCACAAACATAAGTATCACACAACTTGGCCACAAAAAAAGTCCAAATAAATTTTATTTAATTTTCAATCAACATCTGAAAATTTATTTTGTTCGTCTTTTTCCTCCCCCCCCCCCCTCTTCCTCTTTATCTTCACTTTCATCTACTTTGTCATCGTCTTTTGATACTTCTACCTCTTATACTTGATTAAATATGTTATGAGTAACTCTCATTGAGTCCATATCTACAATATTTGTAACAAGAGTTAGGTCGTCTTCCTGATAAGCTATTTCGTCAACGTCAAAGGTATTTCCATCTTTAGTCTTACAGACTTTTTACCAATCTGACCTCCCGATTCCTTCTTTAGGATAAGTTGTGAAGTACACTAGCTGAGCCTGACTTGAGAGAATAAATGGTTCATATCCTTGATATCGACGCCGGTAGTTTATATCCACAAGACCACGCTTGTCAATTTTTCAACCTTGATTTTGGATCGGATCGAACCACTCACACTCGAATAACACGATCTTAGCAGGCTTTGTGGTATAATTATATGTCAACTCCACAATCTCTCGTAAGAAGCCAAAGAAATTAGTGCTTGGATTGACGTCTTTGTAGTTCAAAGATTTGATACACAAACAACTATTTTTTGTAGAATTGAGATCCAGAAAGCTGTCTCTTATTAGGGCATTTGTTGACTTGAACATAAACCCATTCACACAGTAATTTGGCCAGATCTTGACTGCATAAATTGGTCCCTTCACCAGAATTCTAATAAATTAATTCTCAAGTGATGCCTCTAGACGATTGACCTAAATATTAAATATGCGATATTAAGTTTAACGTTAATTATTGTGCAAGTATACATACACAAAAAGTAATTACCGAGATCCTTACATATGCTGTCAACCATGAAGGAAAATGATATCTCATTTCTTGTTCTACTTCTTCATCTGTTATGTATTATCTACTCGACCTTACCGCTTTATTATATGTGCTAAAACACAATGAAGCATAGGCAGATTAGTATAATAATTGTATTGAGATGACAAAAACATCAACGTATTAATTACTTGCCCCTCTAGCTTCTCTACCTCATCATCATTGCAGTTGACTAATACATACAAATTAGTGGCCCTAAGCTCGTCGTCATTCAGATATCTCTTCTTTATTTTATCCAAGGGCTTTTCGAAAGTATTGAATACTTTCAGTATTGCCTCATTAGATTCCTGATACCCGTCATTATTTCTGGGAATTCTAGTTCTATTAGTAGTAACATGAGGCTTGAAATACATCGAATAAAAGTTTGTAATCTCTTTAAGAACATAGGCTTCAAAAATAGAACCCTCCATCCGTGCCTTATTTTTTACCTTCCTCTTGAGGTGGTTCATATGCCGCTCGAATGGGTACATCCACAGATAATCGACAGGTCCACCAACGCATGACTCATAGGAAAGATGAATCGGCAAATGCTCCATGGTATCGAAGAATCCAGGAGGAAACACTCTCTCAAGCTTCCAAAGTGTTACTATAATATTATTCTCCTGCTTTTCTAGACGATCGACGAGCAACTTCATAGAACAAAGATCTCTGAAGAATATGATAAGATATATCTATAGATCCCAAACTACCTGTGGTAAGAATTTCTGAAATACAACCAAAATTACTCTCTCTATACATACGTGACAATCGTGGCCCTTCATACCTGTCAGTTTATTCTCCTTCGGTTCGACGTATCTTCTCAGATTCGGCACATACCCATTTGGAAATTTTAGGCCCTGGATCCACCTACAAAGTCTTCCTTTGTTATTCTTGTCTAATAAAAAAATTGACTTAGGCTGCATCACCTTCCCATTTCCTTCCTCTATCAAATGTAACACAGGTTGTCTGCATATTTCTTCTAAGTCCAACCTGGCCTTAGGATTGACTTTCGTCTTTCCTTTTACGTCTATCACAGTATTAATTATGTTGTAAAACACATTCTTCTTGATATGCATGACATCAAGGTTATGTCTGATCATATTGGTGCTCCAATATGGCAGGTCCCAGAATATGCTCCTCTTCGTTCAGTTATGAGTGACCAAATCTATCACACTTGTAACCCCTTGTAGGATCTTCGATATCACCTAAAAAATCTATGACCTCCTTCCAAATCATGTCCCTGGACCACCTTGGTGGTAGATCGACCTTCTCCACAACACTGGCACGGAACGCATTCATGTTCCTCCGTAACGGATGATCTTTCGGCAGGAACTGTCGATGACAATCAAAGAAGTACGATTTTCCTCTGTATTTTAAATGAAAAGCCTTAGTATGGTCCATGCAATATGGACATGAGTGACGACCATGAGTGCTCCATCTTAAAAATATTCCATAGGCCAGAAAGTCTTTGATGGTCCACATAAGTGATGTCCTTATCTGAAAATTCTGCTTTCTGAAAATATCATATTTGTTGGCGCCTACTTTACACAGCTGATTCAACTCATCTATCAATGGCTGTAAGTACACATCAATGTTCCTCTTGGGATTGTTCGGACCCGGATTGATAACAGTTAGAAACATATACCGAGTCTTCATGCAAATCCAAGGCAGTAAGTTATACGGGGTGACAATCATAGGCCAACACAAATACAGGGAGTCCAAAAGTCCAAATGGGGTAAAACCTTCGGAGGAGAGCCCCAATATGACATTACACGGATCCAAAGCAAAATCGGTATACTCTCGATCAAAGTTCTTTCATGCTTCTCCATCGGATTGATGATCCAATAACCCTTTGATCTGTTCCCGCCTGTGCGAACTCATATTTTTGGCAGTCTCCTTCATCATAAATAACCTCTGCAACTGAGGCGTCAAAGGGAGGTAGTGAATCAAATCGATCAACTTCCTTATACCGAGAGCCTTTTCAGTTCCAGTTGCCTTGTAGAGATCAGCACCACATAATCTGCACACTACTTCATCTTTGTCTTTTTTGTATTACAATATGCACCCATTATGACACAAATTAATTTTTTTATATCACATCCATAATGATCTAACCATTCTCTTAGATCAGTAGAAGTCTGTAGGTAACTTGGCACCCTCCGGCAATATCTCTATAATCAACTCGATCAGTCACTTGTAGCATTCTTGCGACATATTAAAATCAGACTTTATACCTAATAGCCTGGTGACTACCTCTAACGATGAATGATCATCACAACCATGATACAATAGAGTCCTTGTATTCTCCAACAACTCCAAAAACTTTACAACATCGGCATTCGGTGCCTCCTCAGCTGCTTCATAATTTCTGGATCAAAAGTAGGCCCTGCAGCATCGAAAATCATGTTCACGTACCCATCATTGAAATCACCATGCTCGTGGACATTCATATATGGCTCCACATAAGGCTCCTACTATGATGCTAAAGGCATAAGCTCTCCATGTGAGGTCCACTGATAATAATTCAGAGTAAAATTCCTCGAGTACAAATAATATGTTACATCCACTTCTGGATGATATTTAAAGATACAATATTTTATACACGGACACTTAATTTTTGTGCCGTCCATGTACTCAGGGAATGCCTTGACGAACTACAGGAACTGCTTTACTCCCTCTATGTATTCATCCCGCACACCGTACATGTTATCAGGATGATGGTTGTACATCCACTAACGATGATGCATGTAGTAATTCAAATCTATTTCTAGATACTTCTGCAAAGATGAATAGACATTGTTCAAGTTTATTATCCAAATATGCCTCAAAGTGAGTATTTTGGTTATATCGTTAGTATTCAAGTTATGATGCATGAGTATCCATATCGTGACTCATAAGTATTCATAAAATAAGTAAATAGATAAGTTTGATATTGATTTCCATGTCTAGTAGACATATGGACAACTTCGATTTGAGGATATGGGTGTCGTCATGTATTCCTTGTGAGCCATTCAAGTGGATTTCGCATACCATGGTACACAATATCATATATTGATACTCTTTTGTATCTTGAAACTAGAACACAGTTTCAAATATCCATGACACACATGAAACTCGATCTCTAGGTCAAAACTTGGTTATACTAAGATACATCATTTACCCCTTGATAACATCTATATTCAGGCATCAACACTTGATACTCAACATTAGCACATAACTCTCTCAACATTGGCCGATAATTTGATTTTCTAATTTAATATAACTTTATATAAAAAAGTTATCTAGTATTCTCGTTATTTAGTTCTTTTTTTTTATATTGCTTATCATTGGCCAATACTTTCGATATAGATATACTAGTTATCCTATATTTGTATATAAACTCATATATAATAGTATCTTAGAATACCTTAGCTATTACTAGTATCTTAACCTATTACCTAGATACTTACCTATTATATTGCCCTCAACTCCAATGTCTTAACCCATACTTGGTATCTTAACTTAAAACTTATCTCTTACCCTTATCAAATATCTTAGTAACTTGCATTGGTAACTTAATACCTATACTCACTTACCCACAAATTTACTCATTGATTCTTGAGTACCATAGTATCATATCACTATGATACCCATGTATCGCTTACTTACCCACAAATTTACATTGGTAACATAAAATTTATATTGGTAACATGATACTATGATACTTGCATTGGTAACACATATAACCATTTAACGATACCGTGTAAATACACATATAACCATTTAACCTTCCTTAGATATCCTAAATTTAGGGTCCATCACACACATATAACTATTTAACGATACCGTGTAAACACTAACTCATGTTAACATATATGTATCGTATCTTAACAACGTGTTCGTGTTAACACATCTGCCAGGGTTAGGGTTGTGTCATGTGTGTGTCCATGTGTCTGGGTCCAACGAGTCTGTGTTAACGCAAAAGTATGAATGTGTGCGTGCAACCAGAGAGAGAGAGAGAGAGAGAGAGAGAGAGAGAGATGGTGGGTTAGGGTTAACCTGAGGGCGTGATCGGAGAGGGCGGCACCGGGAAGGGGGACGAAGGGGGTCGTAGGGCAGCCGTGCCGTGGGGGTCGCCGGGGTCGGGGGGGAGGGGGCAGCCTGAGTCGGGGGGAAGGGGAAGCCGGAGTCGGGGGGGGGGGGGAGATAGGGAAGCTCAAAATTGGGAATAAAATGTGAATGGGGGAATGAACACTCAAACCCTATATGAAATACTTTAGCGACATCATATATAGACGCCACTAAACGTCGCTATATTTTTATAATACTGTGACTTAAAGGATTCGACATCGCAAATGTCGATGTTATTAAAAAAATAGCGACGTTCAGCGACCATGGGTGGCGTCTATTTCCATAATACTAAATGTAGTCGTAAAATGTCGCTAAACGTCGCCAACAATGACGTATTGCGACATTTCCGCTCGTCGCTAATTTCTATAATGTTAGCAGCGTCTTATCATAGAGTCGCTAAAGATGTCGCTAATTTGAGATATTTTTGTAGTGTCCTAGTTTCACACTAGGATACTCTATGATACACCCTCTAAACTCTACACCATGATGCCACAACCCCCTAATATCAAATATATATAAATTATGATATACAATAGTTATAATAACTGAAATTAACGCTAATAACAGGGAATTAGCCTCTAAAAGCCCAACACAAGGGAAAACACCAATTCTACACCTCTGTATCATGAAGTATTGTGATACGGGTCCTGGTATCCAATTGTGGACACATAAGCAATCTTCCACTATCAATCTAACATTAATAGGTGCAATTAAACCTAATTAATCTATTGTCAAATACTTGGTGCACCAATCTCAATTTTTTCTCAAATTGGACACAAAACTCAATGTGAAAGTCACAATAGGGATCATATGAAACTAGTTCTTCTTCCTATGGGTAGTCCGAATGCATAAGATGTTTTCTAATGCTCAAATGCAATAATTATAGTCTAATAAGGAAGGAATTTTAGAATTATAACTATTGACAGATGGATTCCCAATAAAATATTCAATGGACACAATTATGACACAAATTTCTAGCCAAATCCTTCTTCTCAAAGTGCTCCTTGCAATCCAAACTCCTAGGCTCTTTAGATGATGAGAATGGGAAGGAATGGGAGTAATTTGAGAAAAAATTGGTGAAGGTATGAATCAATTTGGGGAAGAAGACAATTAGGGGTCTAATTTTGGAATGAGGAATAGTGAAGGAGAGAGAATATCCCTCCTATATAGGGCCGGCCATGGTGTCACCCTCTACCAGCAAGTGCAATATCATATTTGCCCCCACTAATTAGTCATGAAGGGGTATTTAATTAGGAAGGTTAATTAAGAAAGCTTATATTCCTAATGGAGATTAATCTAATCTTCTAATTAATGAAGATGGGTGACTTAAATGAGTCCAAAGTGACTAGTCTAGTTGTTGGGTTCAATGTGTTATGTCATGAATAGTTAGGTCCACTAGTGTCAAGCCCAATAATTAATTTAATCCATTAATAAATAAATATTAAACATATTATATAAAATATAATACTATATACAAATAATGTAAAATAAAAAAATATCCCTCTCCCGAAAAGTAACAATTATAATCCTACCCCCCTTAGAAAAATTTTCTCAAAATTTAAGGAAGTAACTATCACTAAAATAGAACATGTACGATCAAGGAAGAAGGAATACCTCATGAATCTAAGATAAGGTAATGCTTACTCATCTCCTCTTCTCAAAATATCATCTAATCATCATATTCCACGAAACCTTGATTCCTTTTTAGACTGATCTTGAAGCTCCCCGTTCAAGTTTCTACATTATCCTTAATACATTAACTCTTATCATATCTTTCTAATCTATCATCTTTAATATTTAAAATTTTTACGAACCCTGTGGAAATCACTTTACCTTATCCATCAATATTTCTCTTTATCGTTTCTAGTTACCTTTACGATCCGATGTCATCAATTGCACTCTTGCAAGATATAGTTATCCCAAATTTCAATCTTGTCCGTAAAAGTGTCAATCTTTCAAAATTTAATTCCTTTTCGAGTTTTTCCAAATCTATCGTATCAATTTCAAGATTCTATCTACTTGTATGTTCTTCTAGCCAAACATCTCGTACCTCATTTTATTGCCTTTCACCTACATCCTCCGGTATGTGGTATTCTTGTTCTAATTCACTATTTAACCACCAATGTTCTCCTCTTGTAGTTTAACCTCCAACTTACTTTAATTCGTATCTGTAAATTAATTTATCTCATTATAATTCTTACTACTTCAAAATTTTATTTTGTTTCACCCAACATGTTTGAAATCTCAATTCTGTGTTTGATCGTAATATGGTTTCCTTCATCACCCTCGAACACTCTCCTTATTCGCATTCTCATCTAGTTTATTTCCAACATAATTTCTCTATCACTTGAATATGCACAAATTAAAATCCATCAAGGTTTTACCAATTTTTATTTATTCCAAAACTTATCTTAGTTATCCTTTATTTTTTTCTCTCAACCTGTAAGCAACTGAAACTCAATGTTCACCACTATTTTTTTATCACCATAAAATTTGAATCCTCGATGTATTCAATACCATCTTTTTTTTGCACCACTTACTAATAAATAATACCTCCTTCCTTGAAGGTTTATATCCTCTATGGCTTCAAACTTAATTTTACTCTATTAATCTTCAATTTTAACATTGATGTTTCGATTCCTCAAAATAATATTTCTTCCGATAAAATTACTCCAGTGATCTCGTCCAGTCCTCTTCAGAGTTCTAACTCTCCATAATTATGACCTATGAAGTTCTATCGTCAGTGTTCATGCATACGATTCCATCGTCAAATCCTTCCTCATTATCTTTTATACCCATTCACGATCTCCACTTGTCATAGACCTTGCAGTCCCTACTAAGATATCCACCTATGAACTACTTCTCAATACCCTAATAAGAATAATACTACTAGGATAGACAATAACATAGTCAAACTAGTATGACAAAATATTATAATGAACCAGGTACAAATCAATACAAGAATAGAGTTACCAAAAGGTAAGATAGATGGTGGAGAACTTTATTCTAGAAGATCTGCTCGATTTCCCTCATAAGTAACTGTTCCTCAAAGACTCGTTCCTTTAATTTCATATAGCCTTGTGATCCTCTACCAGATTATCACACCCCGATTCCGTGGAATCGTAGGGGCGTCCCCCGAGCGTGACCGTCGTACGGGCCTGGGGTTGTGCCCGCACAAATCTAGAGTATTTTTTTTTACATAACGAGCACATATTTAGAGTACGCAGATAAATTGAAACACAGATTTGAAACATGGAAAAGTTCTCTTTATTAATAATGAACATCTATTACAAACTCTTGAACGAGTCAGCTAATTGCCACACGGGCTTACAAAAGTGTTGACACAAAATGAGATGGTAGTCCTGTACATTATATCCCTTTACTAAACTTCAAAAGATAAAGACCTCCGGGTGGAATGATAGCTTTTCCACGGAGATGCATTCTTGATTGGGTTCTAGCTCCTGTCTTCAAGTATACTTCAAAATAAGGCACGATCAGGATGCGCCTACAGCTGGACTGGATCAGGAAGACGACTTAGGCTCCTCGCTCGGTTCTCCTTAGTACGGGAAATTTGTTTCAACGAGGGTCAGTACATCAAAATATACTAGTGAAGGTGAGCTAACCCAACTATACCAATCAATACGTTGTTTTAATGAAGCATGCATATTTTTGTGGTCTTACTATCTTGCCTTAGTTCATTTACAAGTAAGCAACATATAGAATTTACTGAAATAAACTTTCCACCGTTCGGTGGCTTTTACCTGTCCGTCTGAACTACCTACACAATACTTACCATGCCTTCCCTGCCACGAAGACACAAGTTAGTTTACAACAGGTTTAAATATACAGGGATCACTGGCATGATGCCATAATGGACATGTTGTAGTCTTGGGTGAGAGTGGTATGCAACGGTAGGAACTCGAGGCAAAGCATGCCAACTCACCCGCTCGAGAGGCTAACTTGAAGTTCCGCCCGGATCGGATCGGTGCCAGTGCCCCAGCGACCGCCCGCAGGAACCAATGACCTTGTGCACAAGTTGTCCGTGATCGAACAATATGTTTACTAAATTAACAGTTCATGCAGTTGAGGCAACATGAGTATAAGACAAGCATTATTTCATGATTCATTTTTGCATAGCCTCCCTGAACAATTATTCGCATAAAAGGTTATTCCATACTTAGCTCAATTTATAGAAGAAGATACATTCTAACTAAAATTGAAGCAGGTATAGAATATTTGAAATGAACTAGCATACAATAAGATAACAGTTCATATGTTTGTTTGACAAGCATAATAATCCAAGTCTATTCCCATTTTATCTTGACATCATTTAGTTATTACTTGGTATCGTCTGATCGGGGCAAACAAGGATGCAAGATTTTTAGGTATGAAGACTTGGAAGAAGGGCTAGCTAATCGTGATGATAGCCACTCACTTAGTTGGTTGGAAGGGAGAAGGAAAGAGGCACTTCAAGACTCCGCCCGTAAGCCGTCTACTGCTCGTTCACCTGCATTACCACGAACAGCTGATTAATACCTCTTCCTCTCTTTCCTATCTCATAATTGAAGTACAGTTCAATGAACGAAAATAATAAAATCCATCGAAACCGTTCAAGAAAAACCCAAGCAAATCTGAAAACCAACTTAAGGTATGAAAGCAACAAGCGACATCGAAATTCGAGGCAACAAAAGATACAGCGGAGAGGTCCCTCCTGACTCTGCTGCTAAGTCGATCCCGGGGGCACGGTCCACTGAATATGGAAATCGATTCTGAAGAATCAAATCCATAACAAGGACGAGTTCTTATTTCAATCTATCCAGATTGAACGATACCATCTTGTATTTCTTAGTCGCGCTCCCCGAGTAGGGGGAACGGGGCGCCACATCCTACCCAACTAATTAGAAGTTTTGTCCCAAAACTTAGGAATAGAACCTACCATTAGGGATTATTTTGTTGGGGGCGGCGATGAGACGAGCGTGGACACTCATTTATCTTATGGTCTGATCCACCGCATACTAAGCATAACCCAAGCCTTCTGCGATATTTATCGGCCATGTGCCCCGGCCGCCTGCAGAAGTGGCATAGTCTATTAGAATTTTCTCTTTGCTTCCCACCGTCGTTTGGACGCTTTACAGTGGTATTTCCTCTATCGTTGCTTTGGCATTTATGATTGTAGGTATGTACAACGCCGGTAGAAACGTGAGGATACTTCGGTTCGAGAGATAGGGCATGATTCATGACTTTCCTCATCGTCTCGTACTGTGGAACGACTACGTGTGCATGAATGACAGGGTGCAGTCTACCTTCAAACCTTCTAGCTTGACTTGCTGCATCAGGTAAATAGGCGCTAGCGAATTTGGAGAGTCGGTTGATTCGGCGAAATACTTTTTGACTGTCATGCTGCCTTGCCTCAGTTGCACGAACTCGTTCTCTTTCTGACGACGTACTAGAGGGGGTATAAACTCCTCTTCAAATGCGGCACAAAAAGTTACCCACGAGATCGCCTCCTCTCCATGGTCAAATTAAAGAGATCGTTGATGCACGTTCCACCAATCGTACGCGTTGAGGCGGAGCTGTAGTTGTGCGCATGTGACGCGCTTCTCTTCGGGGACCACTAGCAGAGCGAAGTGGCCTTCAAGTTCGGCCAACCAATCTAGAGCCATGATTGGGTCCTCAGTCTCATTGAATGGAGTGTTGCAGACTTTCTTAAAGTGGCCAAAGTCGAAGGCAGTCATATCCCTCGTCCTTGGAATTTGAGGCGTCTCAACTTCAAGCACAGGCTTTTCCACCGGTGTCGCTGCTGTTACCGCGGAATGGTTGGAAGCAAAATTCTGAATGATCTATTGCAGGGTATCTACCTGCTTTTGTTGGTTTGAGAGTCGGGCCTCTAGATTGCTTTCGAACTTGGCTTGGCGAGCATCATCTCTTTATCGTTGTGACTCTAACATTAGCATCACCCGCTCAAGCGGATCGACATGGGATACGGCTCGAGACATGCCCCATTGGCTCCGAGAGCTTCCCGAAGTGCCCGAACTACTTTCTTGGCCTTGCGTTTCGTCCGGTGCTAGCGTTGAGGATTGAGCTGGTTCCATTCCTTCAAAAGAAGGTAAATTACATTAGGATCATAATGTATTATGGTCTTATCGCATGAAAGTATCTCATTTTGGCCTAACGAGTTCAAGAGTTCGCACATGGATTGATCGTTAAAGGAACTTTTCCAATACGAAGGGTTATGAACTTGAATTTGTGCTCTGATACCAACATGCCACGCCCCGATTCCGTGGAATCATAGGGGCGTCCCCCGATCGTGACCGCCGTGCGGGCCTGGGGTTGCGCCCGCACAAGGCTAGAGTATTTTTTTTGCATAACGAGCACATATTCAGAGTACGCAGATAAATTGAAACACAGATTTAAAACATGAAAAAGTTCCCTTTATTAATAATGAACATCTATTACAAACTCTTGAACGAGTCAGCTAATTGCCGCATGGACTTACAAAAGTGTTGACACAAAATGAGATGGCAGTCATGTACATTATATCCCTTTACTAAACTTCAAAAGATAAAGACCTTCGGATGGAATGATATCTTTTCCATGGAGCTGCATTCTTGATTGGGTTCTAGATCCTGTCTTCAAGTATACTTCAAAATATGGCGCGATCAGGATGCACCTACAGCTGGACTGGATCTGGAAGACGACTTCGGCTCCTAGCTCGGTTCATATTAGTGCGGGGAACCTGTTTCAACGAGGGTTAGTACATCGAAATATACTGGTGAATGCGAGCTAACCCAACTATACCAATTAACACGTTGTTTTAATGAAGCATGCATATTTTTGTGGTCTTACTATCTTGCCTTAGTTTATTTACAAGTAAGCAGCATATAGAATTTATTGAAATGAACTTGCCACCGTTCGGTGGCTTTTACCTGTCCGTCTGAACTACCTGCACAATACTTACCATGCCTTCCCTGCCACGAAGACACAAGTTAGTTTGCAACATATTTAAATTTACAAGAATCACTGGCATGATGCCAAAATGGACAGGTTGTAGTCTTGGGTGAGAGTGGTATGCAACGCTAGGAACTCGAGGCGAAGCATGCCAACTCACCCGCTCGAGAGACTAACTTGAAGTTCCGCCTGGATCGGATCGGTGCCAGTGCCCCAGCGACCGTCCGCAGGAACCAATGACCTTGTGGCACAAGTTGTCTGTGATCGAACAATATGTTTACTAAGTTAACAGTTCATGCAGTTGAGGCAGCACGAGTACAAGAAAAATAGTATTTTATGATTCATTTTTGCATAGCCTCCCTGAACAATTATTCGCATACAAGGTTGATCCATACTTACCTCAATTTATAGAAGAAGATGCATTCTAACTAAAATTGAAGCAGGTATAGAATATTTGAAATGAACTAGCATACAATAAGATAACAGTTCACATGTTTGTTAGACAAGCATAATAATCCAAGTCTATTCCCATTTTATCTTGACATCATTTAGTTATTACTTGGTATCGTCTGATCGGGGCAAACAAGGATGCAAGATTTTTAGGTGTGAAGACTTGGAAGAAGGGCTAGCTAATCGGGATGGTAGTCACTCACTTAGTTGGTTGGAAGGGAGAAGGAAAGAGGCACTTCAAGACTTCGCTCGTAAGCCGCCTGCTGCTCGTTCACCTACATTGCCACGAAGAGCTGATTAATACCTCTTCCTCCCTTTCCTATCTCAGAATTGAAGTGCAGTTAATGAACAAAAATAATAAAATCAATCGAAACCGTTCAAGAAAAACCAAAAAAAATCCGAAAACCAACTCAAGGCACGAAAGCAACAAGCGACATCAAAATTCGAGGCAACAAAAGATACAGCGGAGAGGTCCCTCTTGACTCTGCCGCTAAGTCAATCCCGGGGACACGGTCCACTGAATATGGGAATCGATTCCGAAGAATCAAATCCATAACAAGGACGAGTTCTTGTTTTAATCTACCCCGATCGAACGATACCATCTTGTATTTCTTAGCCGCGCTCCCCGAGTAGGGGGAATGGGGCGCCACACAGATTACGTAATCCTCCATCAACTAAAATTTTTTGATTTCCTCAACTTTTGTATTTAACTAATCCATATCCTTTAGTCAATATTGTACCCTCTAATCATATTCAATCCCTTCATTTAATCTCAGATTATTCTTTGTATTTCTCAATGTTAACGTTTATGTCAAATTCTCATATTCTTCCTCAATATATGTCACTAAATTAAACCTTGACCTCAAAATATTTATAATCTTCCAACCTTCATCTACTATTTGATCCTTATGATAAATATTTATAAATTTATGTTCAAAATCAATGATCTCTTGTCCCCCTTTATTTAATCATTGGTTTCATTTATTCAGCTTTATACCACATTTCGATAATTCCAATTCATAAAATTTTAAAAAATTATTATCCTCAATACTTCCTCAATCCTTAAAAATATAAATTTAACCCCAATATATTTTTAAAGTTTATCCTCTATGTACTTCTTGATATTCATACTCTCAAACGGCCTTTATGTAAGGAGTCTGATAATCTTCAAACTAACTCTCATATTTCCTATTCCTTTGACTTGCCACCCTTCGCAATTTACGTAATACCATCAATTTTAAAAAAATTCTTTGTTTTTTAGTGATCCTCACCATCATATTATAAATATTTAAACCATTTTGCACATAACCACTTAGAATTTCAAATTCGTATTTCGCCATCTTCCCTAAAATCTTATGTTCAGTATTTATCGATTTGTCTTTATACGTTATAACCTTAAATTACTAGCAATCCAAAACTCAGTCATCAATCCTTTCAATTCATTCTCTTGTCCTCCTTGATCATCATTATAAGCCTGATTTATGCAACCCCTAATATTTTTTCGATTTCATATGTTATGTTTGTTATCA
Organism: Iris macrosiphon; assembly: GCA_036927795.1. NCBI lineage: Eukaryota > Viridiplantae > Streptophyta > Magnoliopsida > Asparagales > Iridaceae > Iris > Iris macrosiphon. The sequence goes on along the minus strand of JAYESA010000007.1, from coordinate 1,794,440 downwards.
TTCTCCATTCACTATATATTATGAGCATCATACTATCATCGTCATTTCACTCTCAAGATTATAATAATGCCATTATTTTTTATGACTAAGATATTATAAAAAATGGTATATCAAAATTCTAAATTAATTACTTTCCTCTAACCAGTATTGGATGCCTGGGCTCTCCCTTCATTGTTCCATTCGAGCACACTTATCTTATTTTATGCTTATTGGATCCACAAAAAATGCACTATATCCTTTGAGGCTCCTATCATGCAACCTTCTTGCTTGCACCACCTCTACTATATTCAAAGTCATCATCTCTGAGAATATAGATGAGCAGATAATGAGTTTCAAAGGTATAAGAATTCAAATGTTACAAGAAGAACAAATATTCAAGAAGCAAATGAGTATATTTTTTTAGATATGATTGAGTATTCTCTCATACTAGCAATCCTAGATCTTATATTCTATTGCAGGTTCACAGTAGTACAACTAAGCCGTTGCACTTCCACGACATCATACTAATTATGAAGCCTGACCTACATGGGCCACTACTAAAAAGTGTCATAACCTGTACCCGGAATGAGGGTACTAGTACATGAACAACACCCAGCTTACGCCACAACATCAGCGATAGAACATTGTTTGGGTCAACAATACTATCTAACATCATACACAATATATGTATGGTACCTAACATGCCATGTCAACTCCAAATGGAGGAACAATATGATGATATAATAATAGAAGACAATACTTAATCATAGTATCAAACTAGAGGAAGAAATAATACGATATAGAATAAAGAAAAGAAGTACGAGAGTCATAAATACAAGCCCAAGTCTAACATCTAGTCATAACAAAATAGTCTACAATATAATAATACATGCCAAGACTCTAAAGAGTCAAATACCAAACAATAATAAAAGCTAAGTCTCCTCTATGACTAGTGTTGCGTCATCCTATACTAGCGGTGCTATCTCTCTTGCTGGCTCACCATCTTGTGCCCTGTAATATATGGGAAACATCTCCTCTAACTAGTTATTTGAAAAAAAATAGTCAATCAAGATTGGAGCAAAGTACAAAACTCTGAAAGTAATTTCAAATACATGGTGGAGCATATATGACAAGTAATAGAAAAGAATACAAGATAACTAGCAACAGGAATTGGAAATGAACTATAGTAAACATGTAATGTACTAAAAAGGAAAGAACATACAATATGAAATAACAATAAGTAAAGGAAATAGATAAACTAGCTAATGTGCTTTAGAGTACAAGCTCGTTATGTGATCGAGTTAGGTAAAACACGAATATAATATGATAAATCGATTACACGTATGATATGTAATCAACATGTAAACGAATACACTGGGCTTGATCACATAACCAACTTCTACTCCCCCATCCCCAACCAATATTTATGGATCCAATCATGACACGTTTCGAACACGAATATAAGCACACTGAATACGAGCAGTGTGTGAACATGAAGTTCATGATAATCAATACCCGATACAAATGATAAAATATATGTGAAGGAGTACACGCTGAATACGGTAGGGATAACATCCCATGCCAGGATCCATATAGTACCAGTTAGTGTAACTACTGTGTCAGAATCAAGTAAACAGTTCTAGAACATGTGATATATATACTATCATGAAATAAAACTAAAATAGAGATGTACTCGCCTCTGCTCCTGAGCAAAGGTGTCTCTCGATGCCCAAGCTGGTGTCACACAATCTTATTTAGGGAACGTTATGTAAATTCGGTGTAAGAAAAAGGAAACAAGTTAAAAATGCATTAACATTCTTTTAGGTCTATTCTAGGTATCATTAGTCAAATGGTCTAATTGGTCACTAATTAACTTACACTAGCTTATACTAGGTATTACCTTAGTTTTACAAAGTCATTACCTAGGTGTATGAGTGATACCGCAACTAACACCAACACTAACTGGCATGATTCCTAATAACTTAGGATTGATACTAACTACACTAACTGGCAACTAATCATAATCAAGTAACACTTGTTAACTAACTAACTAACTAACTGATACTTCGTATCTAACTTATTTTACTAACTTAGGTAATATAACTATAACAGCTACCTGCTAATATATATGTAACTTATGAGTATCCACTAATCGCTTCTATTACTATGTGATACTTAATATCTCTAACTTAACCAAAATTCTCACTAACTAATCCTCACTATCAACTAACTGATAACTTAGACCTCACTGCACTAACATTCACCCACCAATACTCATTACCAACTGATACATACTAACTGGCATACAAAATCTGATACCAACTTGCAATTATTGAAACTATACACTAACTCGCATTAATTGGTAATAATACACTCCACTAATACTATATTCTAATATCTAATAAGTGACACTAACAGTGCTAACTGATACATTACTAATTAACACTCACTACTAAACTATTTGACACTTGGTTTACACTAACTTCTAAACTGAGAACTTGACTGATGCTAACCTAAACTAACCAAATTAATCAATAACTACCCATAACTTACCTAAATTCTAATATTCCCACTTAACACCTGCACATTCAGATATCAACATTCTAATATCACTTGATATTCCCTCACATTGCATACTGTTGTTCTGGTTTACCGTAGCAAGAGCTGCTGTTATTAACTGTTAGAATCCTGACACCTCAAACCAGTGAAACACTGTTTGTTATCTATTTCAATCAACCCAGCAACAACTCCTCTGATACACTCCTTCTTTCCCGTTGATACTCCATTGATAAACATCGTCTTCACTTGATTTCTCTCCCCAAATTATTACACATAACCATGCACTTGTATGTACTTGCCTAATGCACACAGTACTAAAATTATATGCTGTGTTTAAAGCTTGCACAACCCTCCTCCATGATAACTATTAATCTAGAGCCCGCATTGCTACTGTCTAGTTGGCTCAGACCCTCTAAAACCATTGTACTGCATAGCCAAAGCAGTGCAGTATAATCCTCTCTATCTGCTCGAGTTCTCCTTTCCAGTGTTGCTCATTTCCAAGCATGCTGGATTAATATTTTCCCTACATCACATGCCATACCCTCACATGAAACTTGATTTCATATTACACCCATCACACTGTTGCATTCACCAAACCTATCAACTGCTCCCCCCTTCCAGTCCATTGCAGACTCCCTACAACAGTTGTTCGACTAGAACTGCATACACTAACCCAAGCCTAAGAGCTCTGTACCACAGCAGGCCTAAACCAGAAGTGCATTAGTGCACTTCCCTACAGCACAACTGTTGTGATGGCTCGATCACCTGATGCAGTGTAAGTGCTGCATCACCTTGTAGTTCCCCTTACCTCCACTACACACCAACATACCACAGTGGCACCCAACTGCAAACAACACCATCACACCATAGCACACAGGACACAGTACAATCCTCTACTCACAGTCACAATCCAGTAGCAACACACAAACTAAACACTACACTACTCCATCATCAACCCATATGAACACACTCCCAACTCCAGGATACACCTTCTGTGATGCCAAGCACCACTGCTAAACACATCCTTATCACCAAACTATAAACAAACCCACACTCACACACACTTATATAACTATATACATTTATATACATACTATCCAATACCTAATGAACAATATAACAAACACCTAGTGTGTTACCTAGTTTCACACTAGGATACTCTATGCTACACCCACTAAACTCCACACCATGATGCCACAACCCCCTAATATCAAATATATATAAATTATGATATATAATAATTATAATAACCAAAATTAACACTAATAAAAGAAAATTAACACTAATAAAAAGGAATTAGCCTCTAAAAGCCCAATGTAAGAGAAAACACCAATTATACACCTTTGTATCATGAAGTATCATAATACGGGCTCCTGGTATCTAATTATGGACACATGAGCACTCTCCCACTATTTTAACACTAATAGGTGAAATTAAACATAATTAACCTATTTTCAAATACTTGGTGCACCAATATCAGATTTTTCCTAAATTAGGCACAAAACTCAATATTGAAGTCATAATAGGGTCATATGAACCTAGTTCTTCTTCCTATGGGTAGCTTGAATGCTTGGGATATTTCTTAATGCTCAAATGCAATAATTAGAGTCTAATAAAGGAAAAAATTTAGAATTATACCTATTGAGAGATATATTTTCAATAAAATACTCAATGGACACAATTAAACACAAACTCCTAGCCAAATTCTTCTTCTCCAAGTACTCCTTACAATCCAAGATCCTAGACTCCTTAGATGATGGGAATGTGAGTGAATTGAGGGAAAATTGGTGGAGGGATGAATCAATTTGGAGAAGAACACAATTGGGGATCTAATTTTGGAATGAGGAATGATGGAGGAGAGAGAATATCCCTCTTATATTTGGCCGGCCATGGTGTCCCCCGCTACAAGCACGTAAAATGTCATATTTGTCCCAACTAATTAGTCATGAAGGATATTTAATTAGAAAGTTTAATTAAGGAAGCTTCTTTTTCTAATGGAGATTAATCTAATATTCTAATTAATGAAGATGGGTGACTTAAATGAGTCCAAAATTACTAGTCTACTTCCTGGGTTCAATGTGTCATGTCATTACTAGTTAGGTCCACTAGTGTCAAGTCAAATAATTAATTCAATCAACTAATCAATAAATATTAAAAAAATTATATAAAATATAATACTATATACAAATAATATAAAATAATAAAATATCCCTCTCCCAAAAAGTGGTAGTTACATATACGGCCAGCTTGTTGCATGCGGCAAGCTGATCCCATGCACCTATGATACTTGTAGTAGTTTAACTTCTTATGAATTGTTCTCTTATGGTTTAACTATTTTTATTTAGCCTATTATGTTTAATTGTTATGACTGTAAGCTTTCTCTAAATTGCTTATAACCCAATTTATGATAATATGCTAGAACCTATAATTCCCTGATCATGGATTGTATTGACCCTATTAATCTTGAACTCCCAATACCAGAATTGTACTGATATTCCTCATAATAGTTCGTCGTATCGAGTTAACCTTATATGTACCGATATATCTGATAGTGGCTCGACAAAGCGCACTCCTGACATGCTAGAATTTCCTGAACTGAAATGTTTGAAATGATAAAATAAATTCCCGTGGTAGATTTGCTTGCTCATGTCCTGAATGTACTTGTCAAGCTACTGTCATGTCATGTCCAGCATCATGTCTAGGATAAATTTTTGAGCACTACGGTCAGAAATTCTTAATAACTTGGCCAGGATAACAAATAGAATAATAAATTAGAAGCATCTAAAGAGATTTTCTGGCTATATGCAATTCTGGTATCCCAGCGATACCTGATGGATTTTATTTTCAATCCGTCGTGAGGGCACAATTCCAGCATGCCATCGAGTGTTATATTTACTCATAAATTACTTTACCTGATATAATCTATTATATGTATCCTTACGCCTGGATAACCCGGATAATCTGCAGGGCATGTGGCTTTATTGAATCTTAAACTATATGTGTTAGTAACTAGGATTGTGCTAACCCTAGTTAGCGAATGATAGCAAGCCGCATGGAATGATTGGCCGTGATTGCTTGATTTTCAGTCTAGTCTAGTCATATCCTATTTTATTTAACAACTGATCCGAAAATTGTAACATGATTACTGATTCCAGAACAATTTAACTATTTTATACCTACTATATTTATTTATCTTTTTCTTGTGTCATTTCTTATCGATTTGTCTGCATGATGGTTTAGTTCCTAAGTTGGCTCCCTTGTGGTACTTGATATTTTGGGGTCTAACCCCACTGATTTTGTATGGCCAGATTTTGGAGCAGGACCACATGATCTTTCGTATTTATTGCCTCAAGATGGTGAACACCAGGAGCACCTGGGGACATGAGTAGATTTATTTTTTTATCACTTAGTTGATATTATATTTATACTTTTAAGGCATTTAGCCACCGAGCAAGTGTTTAGCTGGTATTTTACAACTTGACATTCTAGCCTGCGAGTCTACATGTAAAGCATATTCTAGACTATAGCTAGAGCTGATCATGTAATATTGTACTCTTGCTAGTTTTTTATTTTGTAACTAGCTTCATGATCATCTGGGTATGTATGGTTTGGGATGCCTTACTAGTGTATGTTTGGTGATTATACATCTATTAAATTGTTATTTGTTTGAGATTGAGACACCTATGACCCTTGACACATAAATGACTGTTGGATTGTAGAGTAAACCCTCACATATATAGACAACCGTGATCGTATCTCGGAGTATTAAGTACTTTGGTATACGTAGCTGGCTTTGTCCGCCCTCACTCTCCAGTATTCTGGTTCTGGAACATGACAAGGATCCTGATCCCTCCTTAAACATACCTCAAGTGTACGACAAATGCCGTACTTAGGCTCCATCTTTCCTTTCCTAATCAAATAATTAAAGAGTCCACCGCGTACCTAACATACGCTATGTAGGTATAGAGTGCATGCATTGTTAAAACCTTGGATTTGAGATGATTCACTACCGATGCGAAGAAAATGCTTGATCATGAGAATAAAGGCTGGCGAATCCACTTTGACTCATTATTATAGTATACACACTTGTGTATTGCCTTTTCTTACTATCATATTTATGTTAATGCACAATTTTTAATGATACTTAAGGTATTTTGGGTCCTTTATAGAGAAGACAGATCATAGATATTTGTCATTCTCATATACATATATCATACAATAATGGGGTAAAGTGCAAAAAAACCTCCTAAGATTACTAGTTTTGCAAAAAATTACCCTTCGCTTTAAAAAAAAGGCATGCCTTTTTTATTTTGGCTTAGTTTACACCCAATTTTATTTCTGTCGTTAAAAAGTTAAATTTGGTCTGAAATGACAATTATAACCCTCCCCCCATTCTCTCCTGCAGCCTCCTCCCTTTTTCTTATGCGATGGCGGTGGTACAACAACGGCGTAGCGGGGAGGGAGGGAGGAGCGAGTGGTGGAGGGGGAAGGAGAAGGGGCATGGGTGGGAGGGGGCAGAGTGGGGGGGGGGAGCGGGTAGGAGGTGGGGGAGCTGGTGGTGGCGCTAGGAGGAGGGGGAAGAGGGTGGGGGAGTGGGGATGGCCGGCGCGGGGATGAGGTGGGTTAGGGCACATGTGGGAGGGGGGGAGTGGGGTTGGCCGGGGACACGGGGAGGAGGTGGGGGGAGTGGGGTAGAAATGAGAATATTTTTGGTATTTTTTTTTAACAACCACTAACGTCCATTTCTATTGGGGAGTTGACGGGAGGGATCAATTTTATCAAATTAGCAATTACGGGGGAATTTTATTGCTACCTTTGTTTAGTGAGTCTTATTCTGTTAACGAGGCAAATCTAAGGAGATTTTTTGTCACTTTATCCTACAATAATGCCAAGTTGACAACCAAATGCCTACGATCTTCTATAACCTTCTCCCCCTCCTATATAGGTCCCATATGGCCCCACCTCTCCTCTTTCTGCTCCAATGGAAGTCGGCCACGTGGCAGTTGTAAACTCTTACAATCAATTTTGGTTGTAAGAGTAGCATTGCCTTATATCATACCGGGGTTCCCTTACAAGCATAAGTTGTTCGGATTTCTCTCATCTTACCACTACCGATTCTAGTCTATGTTAAGACCTTAGCCCCGCGGTGCTTACTTCGGAACTGTCATAGAAATTTTTCAGCTTGAGGATGAAGAAAAGCGCAATCTTGTGTACGTGTCATCGCGAAGAAGAACCAAGTTTAGTTCTTTTTTCTTCTTCTTCCTACCACTAAGACTTCCAATTCTGCCTTTTCCGTTCAAGTATCTAATATGATTCATTCCATTCAAAAACAAACTCACTCTCTCTCTCTCTCTCTCTCTTTATATATATATATATATATATATATATATATATATATATATATATATATATATATATATATATATATATATATATATATATTATATATATATATATAAAATGAGGCTTCAAAATGGCTCAAAAATGTGTCGTCTAAATAGTTTGTAAATATTCAACCATTTATTTAAAAAATTAATATTAAGTAAAAAATTGTTAAAAAAATAAATTTGTTATAAATAACGTTATGGTGACTCAAACTTGATCTAACAAAAAGAATGTCTCACACATTAAACACATGAGCTAAAAGAGGTGTTTGAGTATAGTTATATAATATTATGTAGTTAAAAAATTAGTTAAAATTTATTTAATTTTTAATTTTTATTTATGTGGGGATATTCGTACATCTTAGACGGCTGGCCTTTTCAATATTTTTTATAATGAGTAAAAATATATCCATAATGAATTAAATTAAAATATATTAAAATATTTAAACTATTTTATAATAGTATTAGAAATTTTTATTTTACGTGTAACGCACGCGCATTTACTAGTATATATATATATATATATATATATATATATATATATATATATATATATAAGATTTTTTTATATTATTTTAAAATAATTTAAATGTTTAAAAATATTTTAATTATAATTTATTATGGAAGAAAAGAGAGGGTTACAAATGATGAGAAAGAAGTTTGTATTTTTTTTTATCTCCCGTTAATTTTTTTTGTTAATTAAATTGGTTGAGTATTTATTAACTTTTTTATGGATAAGTTGACAGTTGGTTTAAGGTCTTATTTATTTTCCGTAATTTTTTTAATTAATTGATTGAGTATTTACTTACGACTTAGACTTAGACGGCTCACCTTTTTGCCGTCTAGAAGCCGCTTTATATATATATATATATATATATATATATATATATATATATATATGAGTGGATCCACCCGCGGAGTTCCGCCAAAGTCCCCCCCCCCCCCCCCCCATGCACCATAGGATTAGGAGGTCCGTACGGGGCCGTCTGGAGCCCCAGTCGATCCAACGACTTAGGAGAGAGCAGGGTTCTCGAACGGGCACCGAATCCGGACCATATATATATATTAGCCAGGCCTACAAGAGAAAATGCTATGTCTAGGTGAAATTATTGATAAAATAGCCTAGCCTAGCAACAAAATCATGTGCTTTTGCCTAGCTCTTATGAGCTTTATGCGTCTAGCTACTCCCACTATTGATGTAGGTAACTAATTTTTACTTCTAATCTCATCTTGGCAAAGGATTGACACCCAAAGTGTGAACAATAATCAGAACTTGGTCCTTAGTCATTCTTTGCTTCCTGATTAGTAGTTGAAGTGACACCCTTGAGAATAGGTCCAGATCCTACATTGTAGTTCCATGAGCATATATGGAGTAACTTTAGGACAGGTTAGTTATTTGCTTTCACCTATTTAAGTAGTCTAATTGTAACTATTTTAATTGAGTTGAGTAAAGCATTATCAATACCACAAAGTTCCTATTTCTCCTTTTTCTTCCACGAGAGTTTGTAATACTTGGTTGTGCGATCCCTTAGAGCCAACACAGAGATCATGTCATGTAATTTCATTTACAATAGCTTTAACCTCGCATTGAAACTGACATTCTTTTGCGAGATATCCAATATATCTTGAATAGTAGATGACATCAACTGAGAACAATAGGAAAGATAAATCCAATCATGAATCCAAGATTTCTTAGGATGATACTTATGTCGAATACGTAACAATTTTTATTACTAAGCTTACTTTTTTCTACTGAATATGTGTTGGGTGTGTGGATCTTGATTTATTTCATGGATATCCATTTTTTTTCCTTAAATGGTAACTGTTTGTAAAAAGAGAGATTTATATGAATCGTACTATTTGGCACGTCCGCGTGCTCGTGCCCGGCAGAGGAGGATGGATTAAAAGGTTGGAAGGAAGCGATAGTTGCAGAGGAGTAGGCAGCGATGGCATGGAGGGGAGGGTGGTAGGCGACGACGGAGCAAGAGAGGAGGAGGAGGCGCAATACCGCCCCCTCCCCCCCCCCCCACCTGTTTTAATTTTTCTGGCCCCATCCGTGTCTTCTTCCGCCGGACGCGAGCACGCACATGCTGCAAGCGGACGTACCAAATATCTTTTTCTAATTTTTTTTATTTAAAGAAAAAATTATATGTAATTTTTACCGGATTAAGAATTAAGTTTTCAAGCGAGAATTTGAACATTATTCTTCTCCACGGAAGCCCCTATCGTAATCAACATGCCACGACTCTGCAGACATTTTTTGAGAATTTATACAGAGAAATTAAGGAGTAGTTCATATTTGCAGCACTTTCAGAAACTACGTAGATTTGTACAGTTTTAGAATATATATATATATATATATATATATATATATATATATATATATATATATATATATATATATATATATATATATATATATATATATATATATATAACTTCTTTCCTAAACATACTTGTACAGCGAAATTGTTTGTGTATGTCATGTATACATAACGATTTTGTACTATTTGTTATGGGTCAGGCTATACACACCCTCATCCACTACTTAACATACCCCAAAATACTAAACATACCCAAATTTAACTAATTTAAAATTACCAAAATTCTAAGCACACTTTAATACATTACCATTTTACCCTTTTCAATTATAACATAATAATCAATTCCTAAACTTTCAAAATTTCTAAACACACCTTACCAGGTCCCCACTCTACACTACCCACCCAGTCATCTCTCTACAAATCCTAGTCTTCGGCGTGGAGCTCTCGGATTGTTCGACAAACTTTTTGCGTGAAGATCTCGGACTGTTCGGCCACCACAGCAAATTCAGAAGAAGGATTCACCCCCATAATGGAGGAGCAATCCGTAGAAGATCGATGGGGTGAGTGATTTTAATCATGTTCTTACTTTTTTATTTAAATCAAACACCAAAATTAGTTGAAACGATCCTTTTTTTTGGTTGTGAATCACTGTTTGTGATTCGAACACCATAAAATATTGTTCAAACCAATTTAAATTGGAGAAAATTTTGTGTTTTTGCAGACAGGTTTGACCAACCAGGGTCGAATATATTTTGCAGCATTCGACCCACGACAGTCGAACGAAAGGCAGAATGTTTGACCTACCATGGTCGAACAACAATAAAATTGTTCGACTACACCTGGTCGAACAGTTATTACTCTGTTCGACTACACCTGGTCGAACAGAAGACTTCAAGTTCGAATCCTTCTGGTCGAACAGTGTTGATCTATTCATTAGTTTAGTTTCTTTAATATTTTGTTATCGTCTTCCCTCATTAATTTTTAAGTGTTGATATTTTGAATAAATCTTGCACGAGTGACATATAGGAGGAGACCTACCGCTTCTTGTAGGATGTGCCAGGCTGAAGAGTTGAAAACTGAAGGTACGATTCGTCCACAAGCAATGACAAATGCTCAAATTCAAATGAACGAGCAATTTGAGGATTAAATTCTCGAGCAAGATTTGAACGAACAAGTTGAGTATCAAATTTTCGTGCAAGATTTGAAAGATCAAGTTGAGGACGAACATGAAGAAGAACAATAAGGGGGAGAAAAGGGTTAGGACGAGAATGTATTGAAGGGCCCTTGTGTCGGTGGACCTACAGATCATCGACTTATCCCAAGTTTCAAGACACGTATGGCTTTCGAGATTTTGAATGGGATTGAAAGGAACGTGTTGAAGTGTTGGTGCCACATGACCAAGATAGATACATGGATATTTGATGGAGATTTTAGTAAATTTTAAATGCTGGTTCATCATACAAAATGCCAAACAAAAATCTCATTTGTGCCTTTGGGGAGCATTGGCAACCAGATACCAGTTCATTCCATATGCCATTCAGTGAGATGACAATTACGTTGGATGACGTATTTTGTCCGACATGACTGCCAATGAGTGGATTACCGGTGGTTGCACCAAAAACAGGAAGGAGATCCGAGGCCTCTACGAAATTAATTAGTAGGTTGTTGGGGGTGACAAAAAAGGCGGCAGTCGATGCCGTTCAGGGCCACAGAGGTAGCTCGGTCTGATTGGAGTGGCTTAGGGCTCAGTTTAGTGAAGTTGTCAGTAGTCCGATGAGAAAAAAAAGAAAGTGTGCAGCCCGTGTGCTTCTTTTGGTTTGTGTTGGGATGCACAATATTTTTGGACAAAAGTTGCACATGGGTTGACACAAAAATTATGAGTCTTTGAGAGAAGGTCGACCGCGTCCATGAGTATGCTTGGGGAGCAGCTGCTTTAGCATACTTGTATCAATAGCTTGGATTAGCATATCGGAGTGGGATATGACAAATTTGCGGATACTTGACATTATTGAAGGTAAAGAACTGCCAATTAATTGTACCATTTTTATGTTCTTATATGCACGTCATATATGCTTCTTATTTTTTTGTTGGTCGATGCCGCCAAATATTAAATATTGGGGAATGTCCACCAATAATTGTTCTCCCAAACCGGTGCTATGAAGCAATTCAAAGATTCAAGTACTTTTTCCATACGATCGTTTTCCTCCAAACAGTAGCGTAGAAATCTCCAAAGTTTGTGTGCTATTGGATGAGGTCAGTACGAACTTGTGGCCAAGATTCCTCCCCCAACCCTAGTGTATCGGCTATGTACCAAAAACCATAATGTCCCTCCCCTAATACATTTTTTGTACTCAACACGTTCAAGCGGAATTGAGATGTCACTTCTTCTATATATGCAAGATTGGTGGCTTTGCATGATGAACGGCGTTGAACCGATTTCTTTTTATTTATGGAAGTGAACATTGGTCCATCCGAAGGGGTTCCACTGACATCTATATTTTCCTCGAATGGTGAACAACTATTGTGAAAGGACTCAACAATTTTAAATTTTCTTGGTTCATGTTTCATCGAATTTGAAGTACGGAATTTTGTTTTGCTTGGCCTACCACGAGGACGTGTGTGGACCACTGGTTCAAGCAATGAAGATTTTGAAGGAATTGATATCTCTTGAAGTCTTTTCAGCATCAATAACCTTTAGGAATCGATAGCCGAGTCTAACATAAAATTAATATCACCCACGGTCTCCACCCAACGGCTTCAGATATCAGCATCAACTCTACTGTCTGTCTTCCAGGTTTCACAATCCAACTTCCTCCAAAATTTGTCAACCATATCAAGCTGGATAACTTGACCATCATGTTTCATCTATGCAAGTTTATGTGCATAAGGTAACCCGCAAGTCCTTCTCAACACACAACCACAAAGGAGGGGATCTACACCAGTATTATCTATATCCTTCATCTCGTCGAAAATCCTACCAAGAGCATGATGTGACAACAATACTCGAATGATCATGAAAATGGGAGAACTGTAACGATGGGGTTCCATATTAAGGCTCATCTCAAATGAGACCTTCACTTGGTTGTGTGACGTGATCAGCAAAGAATATATCATTTTCCATGAGATCTCAAAAGTAGATTGACTCGTGCCTAGTTGTTTTTTCAGTTTTGCATGTGTACTCTTCGTCCTGTGAGTATAAAATTTATAGAGTCAAAATCTTACTTTATAAGGTAATGAACATTTATATACATATATCATTTAAAGATACGTACCTACTAGTTGTCGTGTTATCGAAATGCATCATATTGTTAGTCCAACACGATACGAATCTATCTTTATATGACTCTATCCAATTCTTGATGGCATAATTAACTGCTTTTGGATAATCACAGTAATCTTGTTCTAATATTCTAAGTAACTCATTGAATCTCGGTTCGTCTTTAGTAAGTATCAACGTATTCCATGAGTTATTAAAACAATTTCACTTCTCCTTCGTACGAAATAATTTCTTGCAATTAGCCAAAATATTCTTGTTAATATGCCACCGACATAGCAAGTGTGTGGAGCTAGGAAGCATAATGCTTATAACATTCATCAGTACGATCTCACGATCAGTCACAATCACCTTTGGTAAGCATGATTGGTCCATTAATCCTTTAAGCGTACTAAGCGCCATCTATAATTATCCTCGCACTCGGCCTCCAAATAAACAATGCCACAGAAAATGTAATATTTGTGTATGTGACCCCAACCGCTTCCAAAAGTGGCATCATATACATGTTAGTTTTGTAGGTACAATCCATCAATAAAATATCAAGAAAGGAACGTAACAAGTCCACACTAGCCGGGTGAGTATAAACAAGTTTCTTCACTCTATCTGTTTGCTCACATCCAGGGGTGAGCATCGGTGCGGTTCGGTCCAAACCGGACCGAAATTTTTAAAACCGAACAAAAACCGGACCGACATAGTGAAGAACCGAACCGAACCGCAATATTTCAAAACCGAATTTAACCGAACCGAAAAATTACGGTTCGGTTATTCCGGTTATTCGGTTCATGGGCCTTGTGTGTAATGGGCCGGGAAGGTTCATTTTACAACGAACAAAATGGCCGAATTGAACGGCCCAACAAATATAATTATCCTTGGCCCATCCAATATATTGTTGAAAGGCCCATTTTACAACAAATAACATCAAACCCAACCTGGGCAATCAAATATACAAACCAAATTTCATTTAAAAAAAATTTGAAGCAAAGAAATTATAACAAAATAAAGTGTAGACAGTAGACTACACAGTGACAGACTCACACACAGTGCCAGACTGCCAGTTATGATATTGTACAAAAAAAAATTAAAAATGTACACACAAAACAAATAAAATATTGTTTCCAGATATCAAACTTTATCAGTTCTACTATTCTCAAGCCATCAAACTGTATAAGTTTCCAGATATCAAACTGTATCAGTTCTCCTAGATAAAAAAATTACAACAATGAAATGCAGCTGAGATTTAATTCCTAAGTCCTCCATTTTCAAACTGGTGCTCATCTCAGTGAATCTCATATCTTCCCCTGGAGGACCTGGAAAACAACATCAAAAGAAGAAGAAGAAAACTAAATTGTGGCTCAGATAAGGCTGCTCATTTTTGCATCATTGTTTGATGCCATGTAGTATCAGTTCTCCTATTCTCAAGCCATCATCATCATTGCCACTTTATCATGTAATATGTTAGTAAATTTCTCAAGAAAAGAGTAAATAAACTAGCATCGTAGATTAACCAAATGGCTGCATTTTATGCCACGCCATTGTAAATAAACTAGCATCATAGATTTACCAAATGGCTGCATTTTATGCCACGCCATTGTAAATAAACTAGCATCATAGATTTACCAAATGGCTGCATTTTATGCCACGCCATTGTCTGTCGCCAATGGCAGGATTTTATGCCTGGCCAGTAACTAACAGCAAGTCAGCAAGTAACAGGTAGGAGATATTATATAACAAGCAATAACAGCAGTCAGCAGCAGCAGTAACTAACAGCAAGTCAGCAAGTAACAGGTAGTATATATTATATAACAAGCAATAACAGCAGTCAGCAGAAGCAGCAACTAACAGCAAGTCAGCAAAGTAATAGGTAGTATATATTATATAACAAGCAATAACAGCAGTGAGCAGAAGCAGCAACTAACAGCAAGTCAGCAAAGATGAGAACAGCAAGAAAAAAGCAGCAGTAACCAAGTTTCCAACTAAAAGTTTGTGTTCCCAAAGATCAGCAAGAAAATAGCAGCAGAAATCAAAATAGCAAGTCAGCAAAGATGAGAACAGCAAGAAAAATATTACACATTGTCTTCCAAGTTTCCAACTAAAAGTTTGTGTTCCCAAATATCCCTCCAAAAGTCCTAATTTAAAGACCAGAATTAATCAAACCTCGCTTGTTGACGTTGATATTGATTCCACCGTCAACTGACCCAAATCTAAATGAAAAAGTTAAAACAATTAAGAAGTTAAAACACACAATAATAGATACACTAGAAAAAAATTCATGCTAAATAATAAAAAAATTACCCATTTCAACTTTATACACGTCTTCAAACTCCTCTTCAATAATAGATACTATAGGTCGATCAGAAGGCCTACGTAACCAATCTTGACAACAAATAAGAGCTTGAACTATTTTTGGAGTCAAGGAGCTCCTATATGAATCAAGCACACGACCACCCGTACTAAAAGCGGACTCGGACGCCACGGTAGATATGGGAACGGCCAACACATCCCGAGCCATCTTCGAAAGGATCGGAAAACGGGGAGAATTAAGCTTCCACCATCCCAAAATATTAAACTCATCACTCTCATCATCGTCATCATCTACCGTGCTCTCATCTAAATATCGATCAAACTCCGATTTAGTATCACCACCACCCAATTCCATCTTATGTTTCTTGAATTGAGCTTTCATAAACTTCTTCAATTGCAAGTTGTGCACGGGCTGATTTGCACAAGAAGATTCAACTCTTTCACTATTAGTAGCAACACCACCACTTTGAGAAGAGCTTATGTTTTTGTACTCATTGAACATGGAGTACGCAACACTTTTTACTTTCTTTTTCATGGAATCGCTCTGCTCCGGTCCATAGAGATGATCAAGAGCATATTCCACGTATTCCAACTTATGTCGAGGATCTAGAATTGGTGCAATAAATATCACCATATTCATTTTCTCAATGTCCCCCCAATACTTTTGATATTTTTCTCTCATTTTGTCGGCCATGAGAGATAAGTCAAAGTCCTCACTCTCCCTTGAAGTACGCAAAAGAATATCAATGGATGTGATTTCGTCAAAGAAATTATTGCAAGTGACATATAAGGATCCCGAGATACGCAAAGTTAGTTCATAAAAGTGTTCTAAGAAAGTGCACATTCTTCTTGCATTAGCCCAATCGTCCTCGGTAGGAAACCCACCATTCTCTGCTAGTTCTAGTTTGAACCATGGATCTTGTCCGGCGAATCTCTCAAAATCACTTTCAAACTTTTGCGCCGTGTTCAACATCAAAAATGTAGAGTTCCAACGGGTGCTCACATCAAGACACAACATTTTTTTGCTTTGTATCTTTTCGGCTTCAACACACTCCTTGAACTTTTGAAATCGACTAGGAGAATGTCTCACATATCTCACCGCATTTCGAACACGAGCAACCGATGGTGACATCAATTTTAAGCCGTCAACCACAACTAGATTAATTATATGTGCAATGCATCGCATGTGTAAATATTTGCATTGTAGAATGCCATTTCCCCAATTCTGAATTTTCTTGCTTAAATATGAAATAGCAACATCATTGGAACTCGCATTGTCTACCGTGATAGTGAATATTCTATCAATACCCCACTCTAGCAAGCACTTCTCTACCGCTTTCCCTATGGCCTCACCTTTATGACTTGAAATTGGACAAAAGTTTATAATTTTTTTCTTCAACTCCCAATCATCGTTTATATAATGTGCCGTAAGACACATATAATTGATTTTTTGTAACGATGTCCAAGTATCCGTTGTAAGACAAATTATTTGCTTGGACTCTTTCAAATATGTTTTGAACTTACTCTTTTCAATAGAGTAAATATCATAAGAATCCCGAGCCACTGTCCATCTTGACGGAATACGAAAGCTAGGACACGCCACATTAATAAAGTTTTTAAAGCCCTCACACTCCACAAATCGAAAAGGAAGCTCATCAACGATAATCATATGTGTCAAGGCCTTTCTCACCTCGTTTTGATTAAATTTCCAACTAGTTAGTATTTGCTTGCCCTTTGCAATTGATTGCAAGTTGAGTATTGTTTGACTAGGTTCATGATTCTTTGGATTCAATGGACATGCATTCCAGTGGGTTTTCACACTAGTACTCCCATTTAGCTTACTATGGCAATGGTATTCTTTTCCGCAATGGTTACAACTTGCTTTTGGACGACCATCCGGGTCAAGAAATTTTTTAAAATCTTTCCAATGTGGAGCTCTTTCCTTCGAAGGCTTTCTTGTAACCGGAAGCTTCAAATTTATATTAGATACAGAAAGAGGCTCATTTGTGGCTTGAGAACTAGTTGGTGGTTGATGATCACCTTCTTGCGACATCTAAAACAATAAATTTGTACTTTGAATATATGAAATATAAATAATAAAATTGAGTCCAAAAATTAAGAAATACGCACATTGCATGAATATGAAGTTGTTGCCATTGATTGGGTTGGTGCTACACCTATTGAACATCACACATTTATGAGTAACCTAAGTTACCTATAGCTATGCTACCTAACCCTTACCCAATTCCAACCTACATAAATAGACCTTAGTCACTACTAGTCCTAAATGCAGTGTCTCAATGTGCCAGGGCAGAATACAGAATTAGATTGCAGATAGGGATAGTCCCATTACAGAGTCACAGAATGCAGAAACAGACTTAGGTTACTCATAAATGTGTAGTATTGCAGTGTGCAGTATTCACTAATCAAAATGCAGAAACAGTATGTGCAGTGTGCACTGTGCAGTCACAGAATGCAGAAACAGTATGTGCAGTATTGCAGTGTCTTATTAAAATGCATATATAATTTACAAAACATTTAGATGCATATATAATTTACAGAACATTTAGATGCATATATAATTCACAAAAAAATTACAAGAACATGCATGAAGCATATCTAATTACTAATTTACAAGAACATGTACATGCATATATCATTATTGTACATTTTATCAAAATAACTAATCATGAAGCAAATCTAAATACTTCATAACCAGTACACTATAATTATTAAAATGCACACAATTCAACAATATACAAACAGTTCAAGATCACACTTCAGAACCAGTACACTAAAATTATTAAAATGCATATATAATTTACAGAACATTTAGATGCATATATAATTCACAAAAAAATTACAAGAACATGCATGAAGCATATCTAATTACTAATTTACAAGAACATGTACATGCATATATCATTATTGTACATTTTATCAAAATAACTAATCATGAAGCAAATCTAAATACTTCATAACCAGTACACTATAATTATTAAAATGCACACAATTCAACAATATACAAACAGTTCAAGAAAACACTTCAGAACCAGTACACTAAAATTATTAAAATGCATATATAATTTACAGAACATTTAGATGCATATATAATTCACAAAAAAATTACAAGAACATGCATGAAGCATATCTAATTACTAATTTACAAGAACATGTACATACATATCTAATTTGCACATTTTATCAAAATAACTAATCATGAAGCATATGTAAATACTTCATAACCAGTACACTATAATTATTAAAATGCACACAATTCAACAATATACAAACAGTTCAAGAAAATACTTCAGAACCAGTACATTAAAATTATTAAAATGCATATATAATTTACAGAACATTTAGATGCATATATAATTCACAAAAAAATTACAATAACAAAAATGAAGCATATCTAATTACTAATTTACAAGAACATGTACATACATATCTAATTTGCACATTTTATCAAAATAACTAATCATGAAGCATATGTAAATACTTCATAACCAGTACACTATAATTATTAAAATGCACACAATTCAACAATATACAAACAGTTCAAGAAAATACTTCAGAACCAGTACACTAAAATTATTAAAATGCATATATAATTTACAGAACATTTAGATGCATATATAATTCACAAAAAAATTACAATAACAAAAATGAAGCATATCTAATTACTAATTTACAAGAACATGTACATACATATCTAATTTGCATATTTTATCAAAATAACTAATCATGAAGCATATCTAATTACTTCATAACCAGTACACTATAATTATTAAAATGCACACAATTCAACAATATACAAACAGTTCAAGAAAACACTTCAGAACCAGTACACTAAAATTATTAAAATGCATATATAATTTACAAAATATTTAGATGCATATATAATTCACAAAAAAATTATAATAACAAAAATGAAGCATATCTAATTACTAATTTACAAGAACATGTACATGCATATCTAATTTGCATATTTTATGAAAATAACTCTACTAATGTAACTGATCTACTCATCTGACAAATAAAATATTGCTAACAAGATAAATAATAAATAAAGGAAATATATTGCTATAACCAGATTCCAGACTTTTAATATATTTTCATAAATAATAAATGAGAGAAATATATTGCCAGATATAATAAAATATAAGAAATGTATTACAAGTTACTGATCTACACATTTAATCTAAACATGAAACATTTTATCTAAACATGCATAATAAGAAACAAAAAAAAATGTATAATTATGCTAAATATAATATGAAACAGAAATAAAATATGTATAATTATGCTAAACATTTGATCTAAACATGCTGCATGCATAAGAAACATACTTATTTTTAAATACTTATTTTTAAATGAAAGGTAGAGTTCAGATCCGTAGATCCCGACTCCAGAAAGGTAGAGAAGTTTAGATCCAATGTAAGAAATAAATAAAATATGACATATACTGCTAGAGAAAAATATTACCTAGCTATATTGCTAGATCCCGACTCCAGAAGTTCAGATCCGTAGATCTGAAAAACAAATTTGAACAAGTTAGGAAAAACAAATAATAAACAAAAAATATATGACAAATATTTTAAAAAAAGGTAGAAAAGTTCAGATCCAGACCTTAGAAGTTCAGATCCAGCCTTCAGAACTTCAGATCCAGCCTTCAGAAGTCAGAACTTCAGATCCAGAGAAGAGAGGCGGTGAGAAGAGGCAGGACTATCAGATCCAGCCAGCCGACGGCGGTGAGAAGTCAGAACTTCAGATCCAGTCCAGATCCAGCCAGCCGACGGCGGTGAGAAGTCAGAACTTCAGATCCAGTTCAGATCCAGCCAGCCGACGGCGACCAGCGGGGTCCGGAGAAGAGAGGTGAACTGAGTGAGGACTGAGGGAAGGGAAGACCGGTCACCGGAAGAGAAAAGAGAGCGGCAGCAGGGATCTGAATGAGGGGACTGAGGGAAAGGGAAGGGAAGGGAAGGGAAGGAAAGGAGTGGAGAAAGGAAATGAGCGGAGAGAGAGAGAAACGATATTATATACCTAGGGTTAG
Organism: Iris macrosiphon; assembly: GCA_036927795.1. Taxonomy (NCBI): domain Eukaryota; kingdom Viridiplantae; phylum Streptophyta; class Magnoliopsida; order Asparagales; family Iridaceae; genus Iris; species Iris macrosiphon. The sequence goes on along the minus strand of JAYESA010000007.1, from coordinate 1,773,563 downwards.
GACTGAGAGTATTTTGGTAATTACACTGTGTATATCGGTTTTCGGTTTTAACCCGAAACCGAATTCAAAACCCGAAACCCGAAACCGATAACCGATATTATTGGTTTCTAAACCCGAATCCGACCCGAAACTGTTTTGGACCGAACCGAATAGCCTATTCGGTTCGGTCCGGTTCGGTTTATGGTTTTAAACCGTTTGATGCTCAGTCCTACTCACATCTCCTATCCAGGTATTGGTACTTTTCCAACTCTAACTTTTTCAACAAGTATTGCATTTGAGATCGGCCTCCATTCTCAACAACTCTATGCTTTTGTCGAGCATTGTAAATTATCTTCAACATCGACTCATTTCCAGTAAAAAGCATTCTTCAACGTGCTTAATATATTTTTCGGTTTCGTATTGTTCTTTGACAAGTCTTTAACAAGTTGATCTTCAGCGGTTGTTAGTCGACAAGCAAATGAGTGTCCTACCAAATATCGTTCCATTGGGTGATTATGTGAGCCACATATAACCGTTAATGACCATTGTCCTATGTCATTGAATTGCACTCCCTTCAAAAGAAACGGACATTCACATTTCTTCGTGCTAGTAAGCCTTTCTTATCTTGGCTTCTTTTCAATGTTCGTAGAATTTTTTCGATCAACTTTCGACTTAGGCGGCCAATATTTACCACTATGCTCACAACCAAAAAATATCCGAGCTCGCCTTCCACTATCCCCGCTATCCGTTCGTCTAACCAAAACGACCATAATATACCGATTTTCTACCATATATGCCCAACTCACTAACGATTCACGATTTTCAAATATCTCATCTGTCCGAATTTTTTCTGAGAAATCTATTAGTTCATACATGAGATTGATGATGAGGTTCAAATTCGTCGCTTGATGTTCTACCGTTCGGTTAATAGTGCTCAATTCTGTGTCATTTAAAGTATTTTCCTGTAAAAAAAATACAAAAAATACGTAATAAATACACTGTCCAGCGAGGAAAAAATGAGGAGAATAAAAAAATACATTGTCGACCAGACATGACTGAACTCCACATCAACAGTTCGACCCGTATAGGTCGAACACTATATGTATTGTTCGGCCCGCGTAAGTCGAACACTATACGTATTGTTCGGCCTACGTAAGTCGAACACTATATGTACTGTTTGACCCCCGTAAGTCGAACCTTCAGTCTAATGTTAGCCCAGTTCAGATCGAACGGACAATGCTCCGTTCTACCTGTATTGGTCGCGTTCATCGCGAAATTTTTTTTTTTTTAGCACACGAAATCTTTTCCTACACTACTTAAAATCACAAAAAATGTAAAGATAAAACTTACATTGTTTCTTCCAAGTATTTTTTGATGCTCCATTGTGCTTTTTTTTTCCACAAAACAATGTAGGATTTCTAGGATTTTTTGGATTTAGAGTGAGTTTGGAACTTTGAAAAAGAGGAAGAAGAAGATGATGTCTATTGGATATAAGATTGAAAATTTTAATTTTGGGATGTGTTTCGAATTATATTAGGTGGGGGTGTTTGGAATATGGATAATCATGTCTTTTAATATATATTTACTTTTAATTTAATTTAATATGCAGTGTGTTAAGTAGAGGATGAGGTGTGTATAACCGAACCCATTTATTATACAGTTGTTAAAATGCAAATTTAAGATAACACGTAACGTTTTATAAAAAAAAAAAATCGGGAATCCAACTCGAGAGATCGTTGTGGTTATCGAAAAGATATATAAAATTCTGGCTGGATGACGAAAAATCGATGTGAATTGAACCACGAGAACATATTATTTTTTTCTATTTATTTTATAAAAATTAAGAACAGTAAAATAAAAAATATGCAACACTATGTACACAAAATTCGTAGCGATAAGCCGGACATCTTAAATAAAAAAACAATTTCCCGAGAAGAAACCTTTATTACTTGAACCCGGTATATGATTCCAAGTGCTGACTTGGAAGTAATTTAGGCTACACATGCCAGTCGAATATTGCGGCTAATTATAGACGAACGTGACCTCCTCTTCAGAAAAATACCTAATTATATAGCGGGTGTGTTTGACTTCCATACTTACAAAATACAATTAATATATGTTACATGATAGATCGTTTAGTCAGATTTTGACAGGACATGCACACGTAACTGGAGAGAGAAACTCACAAATTTAGGTTTGATAAAATTACTACAAAAATAATTCCGAGCTGTTACAATTTTTTTTAGAAATTTTTACTCAAAATTTTATTCAGAAATAGTTCAAAATTTTATTTAAGACTGTCAAAATTTTTACAGTCCTTTTAATAAGTTGGACTGTCAAAATTTTGACAGTCCTTCTAATATGTAACAATGTCAAAATTTTACAGTCCATTGAACTGTAAATATTATTTAGGACTGTCAAAATTTTGACAATTCTAAATATTTTTTAGACTAATCCTAAAAAAAAAAAAATTTAAATGAAAAATTTATAAAAAAATTTAAGCTACTTTTGAGTCATTTTGATATTGCCTTTATTATGGGCCAAAATTTAAGAGCATGTCCTTTATTTTCCACTGTTTTGAATTAAAACAATAACTGGCAAAAACTAATGTTCGGTTCTTCATTTTCTTTCTTACCAATTTTTTTTTAACTAGAGGGAGTACTTTACGAATGTACACGGAATTTATGAGAAAAAAAAATTATCGTTTTCCAAACCTAAAAAAAACTTGTCTAGGACCAAAAAAAATACACAACTCATACATATTTACAAAATTCAAATACACAACAAACACAATATAAACACAAATTTACGTGAAAATTTATGATAAAAAAATTACAGAATGGTCAAAGTATAATTCGAAATAACTCCACTAATGAAAGAAAAATATACGAGGATTCCTTACAAACTTCTTCATCGTTTCACACAATTCACCGTAACACTTTATAATAAATTGAGAGTGTATGCTACCTAACTCTTTGTTTCTTTTCAGGAGTCACATCCAATACAACTGCTGCTAAGCTTGTATAAACCTTTTGAAGAAAAATGTCAGACCATGACGATTTTTCACTTGGAGCATATATATAGGATTAGATTGCCATATATTAAATTTTTATATATTATATGGAAATCCTACGTAAGATTGGACTTTCAGATATGAAAACATGACATGCTATATAAAGGGACCTAATTTTTTTTTTTTTTTTAGATATCTCAATTGTGCTTAATGAAAGTAGTTGAATAAGTTCAACACAAGAGCTTGACAGAGAGATATTTTTCTTCCTTAAATTTTGGTAGAGAGTTCTTGAGATCAAGGAGAAAAGTTATAATTCTTGAGTTTAGAATGAGATTGTAATTCCTTTTCTTCTTCATAGTGGAACTGTATCACCATCGTCTATGGCTTTAGGCATCTTGGTAGAACCACTTAAATTCTTGTCTTTGTAGCTATAAATTTTCTCTGAGGTGTTCATTGATTTCTTGTATTTATTTCTGTTGTGCCCCAATAATTTGGTATTAAAGATTTGGGATCCTAATAAGATATCTGACAAAGTTCTCAGAGAAAGTTAATTGGATAGATTCTTGAGATGGATCCATCATGCAAGGTTGGGAAGTACGAATTTGAGAAGTTCAATGGGAAGAATGATTTTGACTTTTGGAAAGGCAAGATGAATGGTGTTCGCATATCTCAAAAGCTTCTCAAGGTTGTACGAAGAAAGTCCAGGAAGCTCGCTGACATGACCGATGATGATTGAGATGACATGGATCTCGAAGCATGTGTAGCTATTCTCCTGTGTTTTATAAGGGATGTCGTGTACTCCGTGAAGTACGAAACTACCGCAGTTGGATTCTGACTGGAATTACTCTACATGACGAAGACTCTTACCAACAGACTTTATATGTTAAAGTTGCTCTACAAACTGGTAATGAAGGAAGGTACGCAAATTCGAGATAATATCACAAAATTCAATCAAATTATTTCTGACTTGAATGATATTAACATATATGAAGATGATGATCATTTGACGTTAATCCTATTGTTTTCATTGTCCATTTCTTATGAGAATCTTATTCAAACATTACTATACATGAATGGCTCAATTTTTATAGAAGAGGCTACAGGTGCCTTTTTGTCTAATGAGGTACGAATGTTGCCTTCTAATGGAAGAAACGGTGGAGACCAAATCCAAGGTTTGCCTGTAAGAGGGAGGACAAACTATAGAGCATCTTTTAGCAGAAGGTTAAGATCCAAGTCCAGGACACCAATTAAGAAGGTAAAGTGCTTCAACTGCAATAAAAAAATATTATGCAAATAAGTGTCCTCGTCCAAAGAAGAAGAACAAAAAAGAGATACTAATACAGAGAGAGTGTCACGCCCCAGTCCCGTAAGGACCGATCGTCCTCACTTGGTCCATACGGAACCGATCATCCTCGCTTGGGCGTGATGTCGTGCAAGCCTAAGTTGAGCTTGCACCAGGCATAGTACCTGCACAAGACACAAGTTAGACAAAAATATACATATATGTAGGCACAAGATTTAAAATTCAGAGAACCAAAGTTGAACACATTTGATAGGAACACAAAATACTTTCTTTATTGAATACTTGAAGATTTAGATTACAAAGTACTTGCTTGGCCGAGTCACAAAATATGCCATAAAAGACTTACAACTCTTTTTATAATTCATGTAAAGAAACATAAAAATAAATTCAACCATGCATATGACGATTCTTACCCACGGTCGAACGGTTATCCCTACAGCAGATACACAAGTTAGCCATAATTTGCATATATGAATAAACTTGTGAATCGATCTTGGCATCAGGTGTTAGGTATACAAGAAGGTAAACCTAGCATGTGCCCTAACTACATGATGGTCTCCTCCACGGAATTAGCAGTTGGGACGTACAAGCCCATCTCACTAATAGACCTATACCATACCCTCCCGTAAGTAAGGACTTCAAGCCTCAGAGTATCTAGATCTTTCCCAGGCCGAACGATCCCTAGTGCCCTTGAAACCGCTCGAGAGATAAATCTTGTGTACAAGTTGTCCTGACCAAATGCATGAATGCAAGTTCCTATCAGATAATATGCTATCATGCAACTGATGAATAATGAACAAGCAAGTCTATCTCTTTTTCTCATTTTCTAGATCAAGTCAAAAAGTTTCTAGCAGTATTTCTCAATATGCAGCATACGAGGGGCAGATAAGCGCTCACGAAGTAACTAGTAAGGTAGCAGTTCTATACTTGAAGCATGCAATAATGTTTATTTTTAGCTTATCTTATTAGTAAGGCAAAATTTATATGTGAACTAGAGATTCTTTATTAAGACATGTTGATAAAAAGATTCATCGAAGGGCTTAAGCCACTCACCGATTGAATCGAACGAGAGGATGGGAAAACCTTATGCAACGGTCACTCCTTGGTTATGCGTCCTAAAATTGCAACAATACTTGGTTAGCATCCTTCGATCTCTTTTCCTTACGATTCGAAAAGAATGCGCAAGCGAGAAAAGCGAATCATGAAAACCAAGTCATCGAAAGCAAGAAAAAACACAAAGCAACACAAAACCAAGTAGCAAAACAACCAACGAAAACTCTTGGACTTATTTCAATAGAAGCCGTTCCATCAATTTAAGGGGTTCATTGTATTTTGTCCGTGCTGATTTGGCGGTAAGGTTTCCCCCGAGACTTGATTCTCAACCGAGTCAAAGTAATAAGTGTTCCATAAGTATCCGCTAGGAGCGGGGCATTACATAATACCCTACTGAGAAGAAGTTTCGTCCCGAAACTTAAGAGATCAAGGAGTTGATAAACGATGCATCAAGAGGTCAAAGGAATCAGACTCACCAACATCGTGGCCGCTCGTATCGCGCTTAATATTCAACTAATAAACTCTAGGCCTTCTCGTATGATCAGTTTATCCATTATCTTGAACTTGAGCTGGCACGGGATTCTGATTCTCATTCTGACTAGCGTTGTTGTTGCGATATGGTGGTGGAAGCCTCTTATTTCAACAGTTGATAGCCAGATGTCCTTTTTGTCCACAATTAAAATACTTACTATTTGCAGAACGACAAACATCGATGGTGTGGCCCCATTTGCCACAGTAACTACACTCTGGACCAGGGCGCTGCTCGACTGCTATATTTCTCTCCCCATTATGGTGTCTTTTTGCAGGAGGATTTCGAGGAGCCGGTGCCTTTTTTGGAGCATTTCGTGGTATGAACTGCTCATTCTGCACCGCTGCCTCAAAAGCTTAGATGTACGATTTATATTCTCGGTTCATAAAATTCTTTCTCATGTTGTCATTTAGGTCTCTTATGAACCGATGTGTACGGCCCCCCGTATTAGGAATAATTGAGCTAGCGAACTTATCAAGCTTGGAGAATTTCAACTCATAGTCCTCGACGGACATGCTCCCTTGCTTAAGTTCGGTAAGCTCATCTTATTTTCTCTGCTTCATAGCTGGCGGGAGATATTGTGCAAGGAATGCATCTTTAAACATCCCCCAAGAGATTCTACCATCCTGATGCTTTGTGGCAAGATCCAGCTTCTTGATCTGCCACCAGTCGTGTGCACGTAACCGCAACTGTATGGCTGCACACGCCACCCTCTTTTTCGTAAGTATTGAAGCAAAGTCAAACAAGCCCTCCAACTTTGCGATTCAGTCCATCACCTTATCCGGCGCAGTCTTGCCTTCTAACTCCGAAGGGTTCAACTTCAGAAACTCAGCACCCTTAAAGGTAGACTTCCTGGCCGCCCATCAAGGCTCGTTAGTTATCCTAAGCCTTCCCCTTGAGGCATAGTCGCGGCTGTCGCAGGTGTCGCAGGTGTCCCGAATACACCACTCTGGGCTACCAGAGTTGTCACTATTTGAGTCAGAGAGTCAAGCTGTTGTTGCTGTGCCAGGGCTCTAGGATCAACCCGTTGCTGCTGAGATTCGAACCATTCCTGTTGGGCCTCATGTTGATCATTCTGATTTTTGAACATCGCAATCAGCCTATCGACTTGGTCATCGCTCATGCTCGTTGTGTGTGATGTCCCTTGATTACCTATTATAGTCATCTTGCTACAAAAGAGAGTAGCTTGTATTAGTCTCATAACGTATTATGGACTTATTACATGGGATATTGGGTTTTTCATACTTTCAAGATCTGGACATTAACACCTTCGATTTACTTATATAGATTCGCAACCATTTTTGAAATTCAAAACTTTCCGAAATTGCTTGAAAACTTATATCATTTTTGAAAATGATATTTGAAGAGGCCGAGGCCTTAAAGCCATGCTCTGATACCACCTGTCACGCCCCGGTCCCATAATGGCCGATCGTCCTCGCTTGGTCCCTACGGAACCGATCATCCTCGCTTGGGCGCGATGCCTTGCAAGCCTAAGTTACGCCTGCACCAGGCATAGTATCTGCACAAGACACAAGTTAGACAAAAATATACATATATGTAGGCACAAGATTTAAAATGCAGAGAACCAAAGTTGAACATATTTGATAGGAACACAAAATACTTTCTTTATTGAATACTTCAAGATTTAGATTACAAAGTACTTGCTTGGCTGAGTTACGAAATATGCCATAGAAGGCTTACAACTCTTTTTATAATTCATGCAAAGAAACATAAACAATAAATTGAACCATGCCTATGATAATTCTTACCCACGACCGAACGGTTATCCCTGCAGCAGACACACAAATTACCCATAATTTGCATATATGAATAAACTTATGAATCAATCTTGGCATCCTGTGTTAGGTATGCAAGAAGGTAAACCTAGTATGCGTCCTAACTATATGATGGTCCCCTCCACAGGATTAGCAGTTGGGACGTACAAGCCCATCTCACTAATAGACCAATACCATACCCTCATGTAAGTAAGGACTTCAAGCCTCAGGGTATATAGATCTCTCCCAGGCCGAACGATCCCTAGTGCCCCAGGAACTGCTCGAGAGATAAACCTTATGCACAAGTTGTCCTGACCAAATGCATGAATGCAAGTTTCTATAAGATAATATGCTATCATGCAACTGATGAACAATGAACAAGCAAGTCTATCTCTTTTTCTCATTTTCTAGATCAAGTCAAGGGGTTTCCAGCAGTATTTCTCAATATGCAGCATACGAGGGGCAGATAAGCGTTCACGAAGTAACTAGTAAGGTAGCAGTTCTATACTTGAAGAATGCAATAATGTTTCTTTTTAGCTTTTCTTGTTAGTGAGACAACATTTATAAGTGAACTAGAGATTCTTTATCACGACGTGCGGATAAAAGAATTCATCGAAGGGCCTAAGCCACTCACCATTGAATCGAACGAGAGGATGGGGAAGCCTTATGCAACGGTCACTTCTTGGTTATGCGTCCTAAAATTGCAACAATACTTGGTTAGCATCATTCGATCTCTTTCTCTTATGATTCAAAAAGAATGCGCAAGCGAGAAAAATGAATCATGAAAACCAAGTCATCGAAAGCAAGACAAAACATAAAGCAACACAAAACCAAGCAGCAAAACAACCAACGAAAACTCTTGGACTTATTTTAATAGAAGCCGTTCCATCAATTTGAAGGCTTCATTGCATTTCGTCCATGTTGATTTGGCGGTAAGGTTTTTCCGAGACTCGATTCTCAACCGAGTCAAAGTAACAAGTGTTTCATAAGTATCCGCTAGGAGCGGGGCATTACAGAGAGAAGGTGATGAAGCAAACTGCGTTTCAAAAGCTGACAATAACGGGGTCTGTTATTCGGTGGTACATGACAACATGAGTGACCGTGGATTCTTAATTATGGATTCTCTTAACATAAGTGTCCAAAGAGAAAATAATTTTCTTCCTACAAGATGACATATGATGGTTCAGTATTGATAGACAACAATAATGCATGTCAAGATATTGGAATTGGTTTTGTCAAGGTGAAGATGCATGGTGAAATTGTGCGGACATTGACCGATGTTAGATATATTTTTGCCTTAATTTTTTTATATTTCTTTTGGTATGCTTGACTCGTATGGTAACAAGTTCATTGTCCATGGTGTTGTTCGTGGTTCTTTGCTACTGATGAAAGGTCACCGAAAGGATAATCTTTATATCTTATTGGAAAACACTAGAACTAAAACTTTAGCTGTCAATACTTCTGATTCGTTTGATAGCACATGTCTTTGGCATATGTGGCTTTGGTATATGAGTGAGAAGGCCTGTCCTTACTGTGCAAGCAGGGGTTGCTGAAGAACTTAAAGAAGCCAAGTATAAATTTCTGTAAAAAAATTTGTAAGCATTGTGTTTATGGCAAGCAACACAGAGATTCAGTATAAGCAAGCAGAAGACATGATGTATTTTGGACTATATACATATAGATGTATGGGGGCATAGCAGAATTTATTTCAAGAATGGAGTAAGGTAATATGTTACTTTTATTGATGATTATACATATTATGTTTAGCTATATTCTATCAAAATCAAAGATCAAGTAATCAAAAATTTCAAGCTGTGTAAAGTGATGGTGGACAAGAGAACAGACAAAAAGGTAAAGATATTAAGGTTTGACAATGATACTGAATATATTTATGGACCTTTCAAAGATTTTTTTTTGGTAAAAAAAGGTATTGGGCGACATTGGACTGTCAGGAACATGTCCCAGCAGAGTAGGTTAGCAGAGCTGGATGAACCGAACCTAACTTAAAAAAGTAAAATGTATGCTCTCCAATGTCGATTTAGGTAAGGAATGGTGAGCGGATGCTATACACACAACGTGGTACTTAGTTAATTGATCACCAACTTCGACTATAGACTATATGACTCCATATGCGAAGATGACCGACAAACCAACAGATTACATCACTTTGAGCATGTTTGGATGCAAAGCTTACTATCATATCTTCGAGTGTAAGTTGGATCCGAGAGTCAAGAGAGCCATTTTTTTGGAATATACACAAGGGGTGAAAGGATATCGTCTATACTGTCTAGAGGATAAGAAGTTCTTGATCAACAAGGATGTCACATTCCATGAGTCTTCAATGTTGTCTTCAAGCAAGAAGAGCGAGTTCGATCAGGATGATGGTGAATCTAGCAAATCTGAAATTGTTGAGATTTAGTCATCTGAGGATGCATCAGATGAGGTAGAATTTTTTGAAGATGTTCATCAGTCCCACAAAAACAACCACCAGAGGAAGAGCAGCACCAACAACAAGATTCCTTGGTTAGCACTAAGTCAAGGAGACCGATCAAGCCAGTGCACAAGTATGAATTTGATGAACCAGTCAAGCACTATGGACAGTTTGATGTGGTGGCATATACACTACCACTAGAGGCTGACGAGCCTATCACCTTCAGACAGGCTATCAAAGATACTAGCAGCAAGAGAGCTGAATGGTAGCTATGCAAGAAAAGATTGAGTCTCTCCACGATAACTGTACATGGGATTTGATTCAATTATCCAAGACATGAAAGCTATAGGTGGCAAGTAGGTGTAAAAGAAGATAAAAATTCTTCAGAGTCAGGTGGAGAAGTGTTGATTGAGAGCCCTAGAGGCGGGATTGACGAGTGGCTAATTTGGTGAGGCTGTGCGGTGGAGAAGTTTGTCGGTTCGATTTTGTGGCAGAACCTTGCCGAGGTGGAGATATAAAGAAAAATATAGGATAAAATAGACTCATGACCATTTTTCACTTGGAGCATATATATGATTGGATTTTCATATATTGGATTTCCAGGATTTCCAAATTTGGATTTCCATATGTTGGTTTTTCATAAATTGAATTTCTATATATGACACATAACATGCTATATATAAAAGAGTCTAAAGATTCTTTTTGAGATATCTCAATTGTGCTCAATGAAAGTTGTCGAATAAGTTAAATACAAGAGAGTTCAACACAAGAGAGCGAAAGTTGTTGAATAAGTTCAACACGAGTTTGAGAGAGAGGCTTTTTCTTCTTATTTATCTTTGTGGTAGAGAGTTCTTGAGATCAATGAGAGAAGTGTCGAGAGATCTATTGTAATTTTCTTCTTCATAGTGGAACTTATGGATGGTCGTGTGGGCTTATGGATGAGTTCATGGACCATTTATTCTTCCATTGTGACTTTGTCTGGGAGATCTGGAATAAACATCGCATCTGCTACGGTCTTCCAGCTACGCAAAATAGGGATCTCCTGTCGGCCATGATTGAGGTCATGACGCAAAAAGGGACAAGGGCCGGGAGCTTACATGCGTTTAAGGCCGATCTTTGACGCGATGGTGCGACACGTCTGGAGGGAACGAAACCATCGTATCTTTGAGGGCCTGGCTAGCAGTATTAATACTGTACAAAGATATATACAAGCTGATATAGATATTCTAGATTCAAGATGATCTCATTTTGTGTCTTGGATGGATTTATAGTTTTGTAATGTTCAATAATATTTACCTTTTTGGTAAAAAAAAAAAACATTGCAACCTCTATATTTTTGCTGTCAGTGTACTTATTGAATAACTACCAACAGCAAGGCGTACACAACCAATTCAATGACATCTTTCCTTGTTTCACTTTGGCATGGGTAACATTTACGGGAAGGCAAGGACTGGGTCACTTTTTCGGTACATATTTTCACCAAGATCAATTATTCGTGGGATCGGCGTTTGATGAATGGGATGATCCACATACCGAACACTGGTGGTGCAATTAGTTAGGCTCGACAAATGCTCGAGGTAACTAAGTAAGAATGCCCAAGTGAATATTTCAACTTAAATTCCTTTGGGGTTGTACCTATAGCTCCAGGTAGGAATTGAGTCATAAACCTGAATATCCTTCCTTCTCCAGGTTGGATGGAGGACTACATGTTTTCTAGATTTACGCTGAAAAAGAAGAGACAAATAAAAGTAGCATGAAATAGAGGAGTTTCTAGTGAAGTTATATATATATATATATATATATATATGGTAAAATCCCACAAGCTCCAATTAGGACAATTACAGCACGCCATGTCTGCAGCCGTAACACCACATTGATGACAGTATCGGTTGAAATTTCCTTTTGCAACTGCCAACAGTTCTCGAGTTAGTTAGGACTATTAATCTCGAGGGTCCCAGATTGATTAGCGCTTGTCCCCTTGACAAGTCTAGTATAGCTACCTAGCTAGCAGCATTCATCATTGACTAATTATAATGCCTTAGTCTTGAGGAAAATGAACAGATGACGTATTGATCAAACGTAAGAGTCTATTGATTAGCTTTCATTGAAAGCCAGTTAAATACGGGCTTAATATAAGCACAAAGTTTCAACGTTGATTTAAAGATCGATGGCCGTAGTAGTCGGAGAGCGAGTGATGAACAGTTCATGCATGCGTGTTAAGACGTGATACGATGTGCTAGACACTGTTAAGAATTGAAAATAAAATTAATGTCAGATCGTGAAAACAAGGAATTTTTTTTTTATACAGTAGTCTGCTACAGAAAAATTTGATACAGATCCTGTACGACATGTGGGCCTGACATGTGGGCCTGCCTCTCTCTCTTCTAAAAGCGTGCAAACATAAGCTTTGATGTGGAGCTCATATGTCAAACAAAGTCTGTATTAAAGTTTTGTGACTACTGTATAGTTGATTCGATCGATCAATCCTTTAATTATGTTGCATTACACACTAATTAATAGCTAGTATGATATGCAAGGCTAAATTTCTACCACCAACAGAGAGGATCATGAACCTACTGGTTCACTGAACATTTGGATCGTTGGGGCCACGAAGGAGATGAGGATTGAGACATGGTACAGATACATGATTTGAATTGAAGAAGAACCTTGCATTATTTAGGTTTTCTGTTATGCTTCAAATCACTCAATGTTAGAATAAACTCTTAACTAATTTTTCACGACATCCCAATAGATGAATCTGGATGTGAGACGAACTCAAGATCATGATTAAAAAATAATTGTGTTCCATGCTTTGAAGAAATTTCTGACAGTTGATTTACGTAATGTAAGTCACCTCACAATTCACTACAAAAATAATTGAAATGAGAGTACTGAAATTTGCGACGGATTACGATTCGTCACTTACAAGCGACCAAACAACGACTGAATGGCAAGAAATTTGTGGTTCAGAATCACAAACCCAATACTTCTTTGCTTTTCCATTGCTAAGACGTCAGAATTTATCTAGAAACACCTTAGCGACGGTCCGTTTTCGTCGCTAAGATGTTGGGAATGCAGCGTGACTCGAACCGGAGTTGGCCCACGAGTCGTGATATTAGATTTAGCCCATATACCTTAAAATGAATTTTCATGTAAGGCCTGAACCATTCTCAATTATCTACACCTCATAATTTCACTTCCTATCCGACGTGGGATTAAATTATCAAATTATCATCACTTTTGAGAGCTCAATTGAAAACGAGATACAATCCAACAATCTCCACCTTAGTTCGTTTTAGTTAGTCGAGCAACCAAACACTCCGGCAACCTTTGCTCGTTTTCACGAACCGAGCATTTAGGAAATCCAACATATTGTCATTTCTATCCATTCGACCACGGAACCAAATCATCCACACCATAATTGGGTGTCAATCACAACATCTTGCTCCACCTTGGGTGTGATACACTACTAGAAAAAGCGGGATTAGCGACGTATTTTAGCGACGCCAAAATAAACGTCGCTAATAATTATAAATTAGCGACTCCTTATAAAAACGTCGCTAGACGTCGCTAAATGGCGACATTTAGCGACGTTTAGCGACTTTTATTAAGATTTTAAAAGATAAGTCGCTATAAGTTCAATTAAGGTCGCTAAACGTCGCTAATATGTCTAATTTAGCGACGTTTAGCGACGTATATAGCGACCTTTATATTAAAAATATTTAGCAACGTGTTTAGCGACGTACTTGACGTCGCTAAAATATAATTTAGCGACGTTTTTATTGGACGTCGCTAAACGTCGCTAAAATTTAGTTAATTAGGGCTCGGTTTCATTTTTCCCCATCTGTTGAAATTTCGTTTCGAAAAAAATTCCCCCCCCCCCCCCGCTCCGTCGACCGGCTCTCCACCGCGACTACTCCGGTAAACCCCACTCTCTCTCTCTCTCTCTTTCTCTCTCTCTCACAGGACACGTGACATTGACACAAACACGACACACACACAGACACTGACACTGACACAGACACGGCACACACACACACTGACACAGACACTGTTCAGGGCGTAGGGTTAGGGTTAGGTTTATTGACATGGGGTTAGGGTTAGGGTTAGGGCCGACTGAGCAGTAGCTCCCTGGAACCTACTGCAAGTTGCAGATGTTAGGATTAGTGATGTGTTCAGCTAAGGGATGTATGCAACTGTGTACAGTGCACTAGAAGAAGTAGGCAGTGATTAGCTTTAGGTAGTATTATGCAAGTGTGTGAGTTGGAGAAGTGTGTCAGTGAGGGATAGTGTCAAGTTAAGTGGGTAGTATAGATATTAGAATATAAGCTAATGTAAAGTTATGATACAAGATATTGGTTGAGGTATGGGTATTTGTTAATCAAGTATCTCAAGAAACTTAGTTTATGAGCTTAGGATACTAAGGGTGTAACCAAGTAGGTATCTCCAGTACTTGGGTGTGTGTTAAGCTAGTAGTAAAGTGGTATTAAGATATTATTTGGGTAATGTTATATATATATATATATATATATATATATATATATATATATATATATATATATATATATATATATATATATATATATATATATACTGCATTTCCCATAACGGACACTGACACAGACAGCGACACGGCACACACACACACACTGACAATTTTGCTAGTACGGTTAAGTTAGGAAGTTAGGAAGTTAGGTGATAAACTATTGTATGTAATGATTGATATGATACACACTGTCAATTTTGTAGAAGTTTCTAGAAATGGATATGAATTACTATCTGCGTCATCGTTCGTGGATGTACAACCGTCATTCTGATGACATGTGCGGTGTGCGGGATGAATTCATTGAGGGTGTACAACAGTTCCTGCAGTTCGCCAAGGCGTTCCCTCAGTACATGGACGGTACCAAAATTAAGTGTCCGTGTGTGAGATGTCGCAACAGGAAATATCATCCAGAAGTGGAAGTTACATATCATTTATACTCGAAGGGCTTTACGCCGAATTACTATCAGTGGACCGCGCACGGAGAACTTGTATCTCTAGCATCGGAGTCGGAGCCCTATGTGGAGCCGTATATGGATGTCCAAGACCACGATGCTTACGACGACGGGTTGGTGAACATGGTTTATGATGCGGCGGGGCCTAGTTTCAATCCTGACAATTATGATACGGCGGGACCTAGTTTCAATCCGGACAATTATGATGCAGCTGAGGAGGCACCGAATGCCGATGCTGCAAAGTTTATGGAGTTGCTTGAGAATGCAAGGACTCCACTATATCCTGGTTGTGAGGATCATTCACCGTTGGAGGTGGTTACAAGATTATTGAGCATCAAGTCCGATTTTAACATGTCGCAAGAATGCTATAATCGACTTCTCAATTTGATTATAGAGATCTTGCCCGAGGGTGCAAAGTTGCCTAAAGACTTCTATCGATCTAAGAGGATGATGAGATCGCTTTGGATGGGATACGAGAAAATCGATGCATGTCGCAACGGGTGCATGTTGTACTACAAAGACGACAAGGATGAAGATGCGTGCAAATTCTGTGGTGCTGATCGCTACAAGGCCACTGTTAGAGGAAAGTCTGTCGGTGCAAGGAAGCCTACCGATTCGATGCACTACTTGCCTTTGACGCCGCGGTTGCAGCGGTTGTTTATGGTTAAGGAGACTGCAGAAAACATGAGTTGGCACAGGCGAAAACAGATCGAAGGAGTATTGGATCATCCATCCGATGGAGAAGCATGGAAGCACTTTGATCGAGAGTATCCATATTTTGCCGAGGAAGCGCGTAATGTCAGATTGGGGCTCTGCTCTGACGGTTTTACCCCATTCGGACTTTCGGGCTCCCAGTATTCGTGTTGGCCTGTGATCGTCACTCCGTACAATCTACCGTCTTGGATGTGCATGAAGACTCCGTATATGTTCCTAACCGTTATTATCCCGGGTCCGAACAATCCGAAGAGGAACATCGATGTGTATTTACAGCCTTTGATAGATGAGTTGAATCAGCTGTGGGAAGTAGGTGCCAACACGTACGATGTTTCTAGGAAGCAGAATTTTCAGATGAGGGCAGCACTTATGTGGACCATCAACGACTTTCCGGCCTATGGAATATTATCGGGATGGAGCACCCATGGTCGTCTCTCATGTCCATATTGCATGGACCGTTCTCAGGCTTTCCGTTTGAAACACAGAGGCAAACCGTGCTTCTTCGATTGTCATCGACAATTTTTGCCGAAGGATCATCCGTACCGGAGGAATCGGAATGCTTTTCGTGCGGGAGTTGTAGAGAAAGCCAATCCACCGCCAAGGTGGCCCGGATGCACGATATGGAAAGAGGTAAAAGATTTACCAAGTGCTATCGAAGAGCCTGCTAAGGGATACAAGTGTGACGGATTTGGTCGCACCCATAACTGGACGAAGAGGAGTATATTCTGGGATATGCCATATTGGAGCACCAATCTGATCAGACATAACCTTGATGTCATGCATATCGAGAAGAATGTGTTTGATAACATAATTAATACTGTAATGGATGTAAAGGGGAAGACGAAAGATAATCCTCTGTTGGTTCCGGATCCCGAGGTAGACCGAGTGCCACTCCGGTACTGCCTACTGTTGGTTCCGGATCATCATCGCCCAGTACTCCAGTATATCGATCAGTCACATCTCCGACTGTTGGGACGAGTAGTTCCTGGCGTGATAGTACACCCTCGTCCAACGTTCCTCCTGCTGACGGAACCATGGGGACAGATGAGCATGTCGAGGAGGTCGTGCCCACGTTGTTCCAGCATCAGCAAGATCCTCCATGTGCACCTCCGGAGGAGACGAGGACAGAGATTTGGGCCGACGGTACAAAGTAAGTCAATTAGATGGTTTAGTATATATTTGTGTTTCTCTTTATTCATCGTATATTGACCGGATCAGTAATCTAAATTATTATCTCTGTATAGATATCGTCCATCGTCGGTTCAGAGACGCCTGGGCCAATTTCTGAGGAACAACTACGGTGGCCCTTGGATCGACTACTCTGAGGCTCCGGAGGAGAGGAAGGCGTTCTGGTTTGCGCACTTCCAGGTTAAGTATATTAAATAAATCCTCTAATTTATGCATATTATATAACTTATTCGTGCTGCTAACTTAATGAATTATTTATTGTAGCAAACGTATTTTTATCCTCTGCACCGGGCCGAGTTGATCGAGCGGCTCTTTCCTACCGTTGCCGCCAAGCTTATCCGAGATGCTCTGGATGACCAGAAGGCTCGTGATCGTGCTGGAAAACCAATCCAAGGTTGGATCACGCCTGAGTAGTGGACTGCGATGAGGGCTAGATTCGACGATCCGAGCTACAAGGAAAGGTCTAAGAAGGCCAAGGCGGCTAGGCAGAATGCTGCCAAGTGGTGTGGTGGCTCGATTCCGATGACGGAACATTTCCGTCGTTTGGTATATTTTTTCTTTTAAAATATATTATTTTAATACAAGTACTATAAAATGGTACTTGGAAAAAATATTTAAGTTTAGTAATAAATAATATATTTTTAACAGGTACAGAGGGGTGAGGATGCAAACATGGTGACCGTCTTCTTGGCCACCCAACGCAAGGACGGAAATCTCATTGATGAGAGGGCCTCACAGACCTACGTAAGTATTACTTTACTTTGTGTTTATTTTAATATAACTTAGGCAATTATCGAGTTTTCAAACCTTTTCTAGGCCGAGTATCTTAGGCTGCGTGAGCGGGCGACTGCTAGTGCACCTACACCTGGAGAGGCTGGTACTTCGTCGCAGCCCGCTCCATCTCCGTCGGCGGACGACCTGTGGGTGACCGCAGCTGGTGGTCTCCAGAGGGGTACGTATTACGGTACGGGCTCCTGTGGCGCCCTGGTTGCGACGCAGTCATCTAGGGCCTCCCAGACAGCTGCGCATTGCACACACCCCTCGCAGTCACAGCCCTCGCAGTCGTCGGCCCAAGTCCAGGAGGCCGTCCAGGAGGCCGTTAACCGTCAGATTGCGTCTCTCCGTGACGACTTGCTGCGAAGTATGGAGGAGCAGCCCCGGTCCCAGCCGCAGGCGGACGATCCGATGCTCATCGCACGATTGGATATGCTCGACCGCAGCATGACGGAGCTACGGGACCTGACAAATGATATTAGAGCCTCCAATGACCGCAACATCATGGAGCTGCAGGCGTCACAGCTATCGATGGGCGAGAAGCTTACGAGGATGCAGGATTCAATGGGTGATAGCAGTACGAGGCTGTTATCTACCCTGGATTCTTACAACCAGCGACTCGCAGACTTGGAGCGGGCACGGCCTCCACCGACGTCACTGCCTTATCCATCGACATCGGTGTCGATTCCACGGGACGAGTATGAGGAGTTCTTATCCTTCAAGCGCGCCGCTGGTCAGCGTCCTGCAGATCCGCAGTAGTATAGTTATTTTTATTATTATTTATGATGCGATTGTATGTTATAAATTATTGATACTTCAACAGTAGGCATGATGTTTGATGCATCTTGTGGTATTTAATTTTTTACTTAATTTAATTTGATTGATACTTCAACAATGCTTCTTGTGGTCTTTAATTTAATTGGATTATATAGTGGAGATGGAGGAGGAGTCGAAGAAGGGTGGTTCTTGTGGTGTCAAGAAGAGGAGATGGAGGAGGACTAGAACTGCAGGAAATCACCAATCTGGATAATATTTTTTTTAATTTTTTTTTTAAAATTAGCGACGGTTTTAGCGACGTTTAGCGACGTTATCTTAAGTCGGTAAATACGTCGCTAATTAGCGATGCTGTAACACGTGCTAAATACGTCGCTAATGACGTCGCTAATGACGTCGCTATACGTCGCCAAATGCTGACATGGCAGTATAGCCAGGTCATTATAGACGTCGGTGTAACGTCGCTATTGACGTCGCTAATGACGTCGCTAATAACGTCGCCAATTGCTGACACGGCAGTATTGCCAGGTCATTAAAGACGTCGGTGTAACGTCGCTATATAAGTCGCTAATTAGCGACGTTTAGCGATTTTACTGACGTCGCTAAGTAGTGACTCGGCGTCGCTAAACGTCGCAAAAATTTGCGACACTTTAAAGTCGCTAAAAAACGTCGGTATAGCGACGTTTAACGACGTTTTTTTTTGCGACTTGATTTTTTCCGACAACTTTCTTACGTCGCTAATTACGTCGCTAAACTCATTTAGCGACGTTTTTTGGTTATTTAGCGACGTTTTTAGACGTCGCTAATTTGACTTATTCTGGTAGTGATAGATCCATATTTGAAGCCAATTCGCATAGTTGCCGCCAAAATTAGGTTTGGTCCGCCTTCCCGCAAATGTCTAACATGCATACCACTTTAGGAAGGATCCTCCCAACTCTACCTTGAGAAGAGTGTCACGCCACAGTCCCAAAATACGTAGGACTAGGAATACGTCACACGCCAGCCGTATGTATACGAACTCCAATATATGGAAACCACGCCAGCCGTATGTATACGAACTCCAATATATGGAAACCATATACACACGTACGCTGTACATGAATATCCAATTCACAGTGGTAATATACTGTCACCACAAGTCACACGCAAATCTATATCTCATCCACAACACAAATAATAGATAAATGGAAATCAATAACTAAATATCAAATAAGCAGTCTTAAAGTGTGATAGTCGGATGGAAACAAATCCATTGCAAATCGACTATAATAAACTACTAAAGAGAGAAGAGAATAAACTCTAATATAAGAATAAATGTCTCGAAAAAGAATAGCAACTAGAATCTCTAAACAGCTGCAATGAATCATAGATAATCAGAAGGTAAGACCTCCTCAGTCGGATAAGTAACATCAGGTCCAGGTCCATACTCCTGCGGGTACTCCTGCTCATCTATGTCTAGAAAGGTACCAGGTCCTCAGAGGAACGTAACAAGATACATATAAACATGCTAATAAAGTACTAAAATATAAACATCCATTGGGGTCGCCCTAACCATCTACGTGAATGCAGTTTGAGAACAACTTTCCACCAAGTGGACTATCTGGCTGAAAACTGGGATTGTCATGACTCTCTCGGAGAATCAGGGGCCTCAAAGCATGTCGTCTTTTGAACGGCAGAGGCTGCCAAGTAGTATAGGGGTCATCACCGTCCGTATCTCCAGCGGAGCTTCCGGATTACAGAAGAAAAAAGTATAAAGAGCCCAAATGCCTTACTTGTTGTTCTCCCCACCCAATGCTCTAAGCATGTCATGTCCATGATATGATAATACTCTAATAACTGTCAGATCTACTAGCATGCAAAGTTTCTATTCGCAGTTATTCCTATCCGTCGTACGACCTATACGTACTAGTGGCCAGCCGAGTATGCAAGTCTGTGTCCTACATGTGACTCACACTCGTGTAAGAATAGTGTCATGGCCAATGAAATATAAATGCCTCATGAAGATGGTGTAGTGTCATAAAGTAGGTCCAATGCATATACATAAATAAAAATATAGTACGACGACACCGTCGTTGCACCCAAGTTTCCTTGGACGCACAATTTATATATGAGTTAAAGTAAATAAACTAAATAAACAAAAATAAACATGCATGCATCATATGAAATGTAAATACAGTACAATGGCAAGGTATACTTGCCTGGCAAGAAATCTGTAAAGTGTACGCGCACAAATGTCAGGGATGCAAAATCAGAAACTAATAGATCCGAACAAACATCTCCGGATGCTGAAATAGACATCACCAACATTTTCGAAATGAGCAAAATAGCTAAAAAGCACTTCCCTTTCGTCCAATTTGGATACAGGGGCAAAACGGTAATTTAGGGTAAAAGTGGGGTCCACGTGTGGCCCACTTTGCACCGAAAAATGTGCCAAGGATAACAGTCTCTTAATAGGACAAATTATAGGTCAAACAAACTCTAGATGTCAATATGAACCCAACGGTATGTCCAAATGTGAATTCCGATGGGCCGAACACAATTTTGCCCAAAAAGTCAACCGTGGGGCCCACCAATTGATGACTTGGTCAAATATATCAGAATTACATGAAAATTAGGTCACAGGACCAGCGGGTTACCATGAGTCCAGTGGCACAAGTTTTGTCGCAATCTGACGAGCGTGCACAAAATGAGCACAACTTTCGTAAAAGTTGTGACACGGGATTTTGTCCGCGGATACGAGCTAATTTTGACGCGCACACGCGTCCGAATCAGTTTTCATGAACTCTCACATGTCTGGGTATACTGTGCGCACTGATTGGTACACTTGGTACATGGCAGAGCGATCCCATTTGGCTGGGTGTGCTCGTTTCACAACTTTTGGAAGTTTAAAACAATTGTGTTCATGGGGTTTTCCAACAAATTTAATTCTACCTACAGCAGTTAATAATCTAGGGTTATTTAACAGAAATTAAACTAGGTCAAGTGGTCTCCGCATACCAAACGAATCATCGAATTCGGATCTCTGTGGTGGAAGATACTAATTCGGAAACATAGGTAATCACCACAGTTTTCTGCGATCCAAGAAATTGGTCTTTTTCTGCCAACTTTGGCACTATTTTCGCCTATGGTTACGCATTGTTCGAGATCTACTATCACACAGATATGGAAGAGGGTTAAGGAGTGAGTCTACTGGTGAAGACAGGGTGGCGTTTGGTCGAGCGAGGCGACGGAAAATAGCGCGGAAACACAGGAACCCTGCTGTTGAATTCTGCATGCACGGGGTGCGCGGGGTCGCGGTCGTCGGGATTGGTTTGGACGGCCTGGCACGGTTCTCCGGCTGTGGTGGCGGCGATCTCTAGGTCTATATGGGAAGAGAAAGAGTTTGGATGATCTAGGGTTAGGGTTTTGTTGAAATATGTTAATATATATATATATATATATATATATATATGAAAGGGAGAGAGGGTTGTACACGTTGCGGGTGTATTGGGTTACGTTTGCCATTTTCTAACAAAGGGGGGCGTTTGGTGTTGGGTTGCTGTGAGCAAAAAGGGGCTGCTGTATTCTTTTGCAAGCGTGGGTGGTTTTCTCACATGCACGGGCGGGTAGGAATGGGTAGGGATCCATTAGGGATCCAATAGGAAATAGTATTTTAATGGTTTTTTTCTTTTTCTTTTCTTTTCTATCTCTTTTTTCATTTCTTTTCTTTTTTTTCTTTAAATATACATGTATATATATATATATATATATATATATATATATATATATATATATATATATATATATATATATATATACTCATAGAAAAATTCTAGAATTATATTAATGCATACCATTAAGCTAGCAACTGCTCAAGGGGTCTTCTGCATGAAATAAATTTGGAAAAATTTCTAATGGCCCCATAAATCTTCTAAGTGCACGAACACCTACAATAAAAATTAATAAAAATCTATTTTTCCTAATTAGCCACTAATTACTATAATTAATTTATTAATTAATTAAAAAAGCATATACGGTTTCTAGGATAGGGATTTTATATTCTACCCAACTTATAAAAATTTCGTCCTCAAAATTAAAATTAAGCCACGATAGAATGTCAAGGATGGTAAAAAATATAAATTAACAAAGTAAATTCATACCTTGGTCTGCGAATAGGTTCGAAAAACGCTTGCGCATGTCGTTCTCGCGCTCCCAAGTTGATTCTTCTGGCGCGCCATGCCTCCATGCTACGCGAACCAAGGGAATAGACTGGTTCCTCAATACTTTCTCTCGACGATCAAGGATTCCCACGGGTTGCTCTTGGTATGACAAGCTCGGCCCAATGGTGATCTCCGAATGGTCGAGACCATGACTGCTGTCTGCCTTATATCGCCTGAGCTGCGACACATGGAATACGTCATGTACTCCCTCAAGTAAATGTGGTAGCGCAAGTCGATATGCCACTTCTCCCACTCTCTTGAGCACGTCAAAAGGTCCAATATACCTTGGACTCAACTTACCACACCCTCCGAATTGAATGGTGTCTTTGGTAGGTGATATCCTCAAGAAGACATGGTCGCCCTCTTTGAACTCTAAGGGACGACGATGAAGGTCTGTCCACTGCTTCTGTCTGTCTTGCGCTGCTCGCAAGTGTCACTGTATCTTCTTAACTGTTTCTACGGTGTTGACCACCAACTCGGGTCCCAAAATCTGACATTCTTCTACGTCACTCCAACACACAGGAAACCTATATTTTCTTCCATACAATACTTCAAATGGAGCCATCTGAATACTCGGTTGATAGCTATTGTTGTAAGAAAACTCCAGAAGATGTAGGTGGTCCTCCCATGATCCTCTGAAGTCTAACATACAAGCCCTTAATATATCCTCCAATGTCTGAATAGTACGCTCCGACTGCCCATCTGTCTGCGGGTGGTAAGATGTACTGAACTTCAGACGAGTTCCAAGACTCTCTTGCATGCTCCTCCAAAAGTGCGATGTAAAGCGCGAATCTCTGTCTGATATAATGCTAACTGGTATACCGTGCAATCTCACGATCTGCCTCATATATAAGTCAGCTAAAGCTTCTGTAGACTGGCCAACTCTAAAAGATATAAAATGGGCTGACTTGGTGAGTCGGTCCACTATTACCCATACTACATCTCTTCCACTTGGATTCTTGGGAAAGCCCGTGACGAAGTCCATAGTGATGTGCTCCCACTTCCACTCTGGAATCGAAAGTGGTTGTAATTATCCTGCTGTCCTCTGGTGCTCCGCCTTTACTTGTTGACATACCAGACATTTAGCTACAAAGCGAGCTATTTCTCTTTTTATTCCATGCCACCAAAAGTGTTGGCGTAAGTCACGATACAT
The DNA here is from genome assembly GCA_036927795.1 of Iris macrosiphon. Classification (NCBI taxonomy): domain Eukaryota; kingdom Viridiplantae; phylum Streptophyta; class Magnoliopsida; order Asparagales; family Iridaceae; genus Iris; species Iris macrosiphon. The sequence goes on along the minus strand of JAYESA010000007.1, from coordinate 1,749,680 downwards.
CTTGGTGCCTCCAGGATGAATAAAATATATCGAACTATGAGCCTCTGTCATCAGCTCCTGTCGAATCTCTCCATTTGGAACATAAAGACGATCACCAGATCGTAATATCCCATCCTCATGAATGCGCAATCATGTCTGCTCTCCGGCCTCTGTCATTTTCTTCAGTCTCCTGAATCTGGTGTCTGTAGGCAAAACTGTCTTAATCCTCTCTACTAATGATGATTGTACATGCAAGTTGGCTAGTGTCCTATCTGCTTCGGGTAATATCACTTCAATGCCAAGACCTTGCAAGTCCTCCAATAGTTCCCTCTGTGCTGTCACGAATTAAGCTACTAGTTTTTGGCTTAACGCATCTGCTACAACGTTAGCCTTGCCTGGATGATAATATAGCTCCAACTCAAAATCTTTCATCAACTCGAGCCATCGACGTTGTCTCATATTTAACTCCTTCTGCCTAAAAACGTACTTGAGGCTTTTGTGGTCTGTATAGATCTCCACTCGTTTCCCATATAAGTAATGTCTCTATAGCTTTAGAGCAAATACAACAGTTGCAAGTTCCAAGTCATGAGTCGGATAATTCTTCTTATGTACTCGTAACTGCCTAGATGCATATGCAATCACCTTGCCATGCTGCATCAATACGCATCCCAAGCCTTTTCCTGATGTGTCACTGTAGATCACATAACCCCCTGATCCTGACGGAATAGACAATACTGGTGCTGTAGTCAGTCGCTTTTTTAACTCTTCAAAAGCGGCTTGACACTCGTCAGTCCATATAAATTCTTGATCCTTACAAGTCAAATGAGTCATAGGTGCTGCTATCCTTGAGAATTTCTCCATGAACCGTCGATAATATCCTGCAAGTCCAAGGAAACTTCTCACCTCTGCTGCTGATTTCAGAACAGGCCATGTCTCAACTGCGGAGATCTTCTCTGGATCAACAGAAATACCATCTTCTGTAACAATATGCCCAAGAAATGAGACTCTGTCCAAGAAGAACTCATATTTGCTGAGCTTTGCATATAACTGCTCTCTCCTCAAAGTCTCTAGAACAATTCGCAGGTGCCTCTCGTGCTCCTCGTGGCTCTTTGAATAGACAAGTATATCATCTATGAAGATGACCATGAACTGGTCCAAGTACTGGTGGAAGACTCGATTCATCAAGTCCATAAAGATCGCTGGAGCATTGGTCAATCCAAATGACATGACCAAAAACTCGTAGTGCCCATATCTTGTTCTGAATGCGGTCTTCGGAATGTCCTTCTTCTGTACCTTCACCTGGTGATATCCCGATCTCAAATCTATCTTTGAGAACACCTTGGCTCCACTGAGTTGATCAAATAAGTTATCAATGCGTGGCAACAGATATTTATTCTTCACAGTCACTGCATTCAAGGCTCTGTAGTCAATGCACATATGCACTGACCCATCCTTCTTTGGTACAAACAACATTGGTGCTCCCCAGGGTGATGTACTCGGTCGGATAAAACATTTCTCCTCTAGTTCTTTCAACTGTGCCTTCAGCCCATCTATCTCCTTCTTTGCCAGTCTGTAAACATGTGATGCTATAGGTGCTGCTCCTGGTGCTAATTCAATTGAAAACTCTACGTAATTATCTGGAGATAGTCCTGGCAAATCCTCTGGAAAGACGTCTAGAAATTCTGAAATAATAGGATGATAGACAACATCGTCCATTGCGAGCTGCATACCATCAAGGATTTCTGTAGAACCTCGTGCAAACTCAAGTTCAGGCTGGCCTGGTACCTTAAAAAGAATGCTTTCTTTAAAGCAATCGAAGAAAGCGTGGTACTTGCTTAGCCATTTCATTCCAAGCACAATATCAAAAGATGGCATAGGAAAGACTAAGAGTTGGACGTTCATCTCTCTGCCATGTATCACTATAGGGCCCGATCTACAAATTCGGCTAACTGGTATAACTCCTCCTCCGGTAAGAATTCTAACACAAATAGATAAAGGTGTAGAAGCAATATTGTGTTTGGCAATAAAACTAGATGATATGAATGAGAGGGTGGCTCCCGTATCAAATAATGTCACTTCCGAAAAAGTAAAAGTAAGAGTAATACCTGCTATGACATCCACCTCATGATCTATGTCATCTACCTCCAATATAAAAGCTCATTCATTCCTCTGCGGCTGTCCATGTCCGGCCCTCATATACTGCTCCTCCTGGGTAGGTAGCGGTGGTCCTCTCTGAAATCCTCTTGCTGCTGGGGGTCGAGGTGCTCCCGGTCCAGTCATCTGCTGAGTTGGCTTCGGTGCTGGAAGCGCTAGTCTCTGTGCTGGCGGGGGTAGTGTCAATATCTGCTGTTTTGGACAGTCTCTTGCCAAATGCTGTCCGGAACCACATCGTAAACAATGTCCCAAACGGCCTCGACAATCTCTTAAAATGTGTTCAATTTTCCCACAATAATTACATTGGGGTTTCTCCAGAATCTGGTACGGTCCGGCTCTGTGTTGCTGATGCTGCTGTGACAAGGAACGTCTGATAGGTCCTCCCTGTTGTGTCCTTGCCGGTCTCTGCTGTGTCCTTGCCGATTCTTGTTGTGTCCTCAGCTGACCTCCATTTTCTCTGCTGATGGTTTCTTGCAATCTGGCTTCTGTCAGTAGTTCAGCATAAGAGACTCCAGACTGCGAGCTTGTATAATGTTGTAGCTCCTGTGTCAGTCCTCGATAAAACCTCTTAGCCTTGGCCAAGTTATCTGGTATCAGGGCAGTGCCATATTTGCTGAGTCGACTAAACTCGGCATCATACTCGTCCACTGTTCAGTTCCCCTGTTCCAAGTGAAGAAACTGATCATACAATGCATCTCTGACGGTGTCCGGGAAGTACTTTCTCTCGAAGCACTCCAAGAACTGCTTCCAAGTCTGGTATGTATCCAACTGGCGCTCCATGGATTCCCACCAGTGATGAGCATTACCATCTAGAAGCGTCCGTACACCTGTCATCCATAGGTCCATAGGTAACTGCGATGCCTCCAGAAGCTTCTGCTTGTGAGTGATCCAGTTGGTTGTCTTCTCCGGGCTCTCAGTGCCCATGTACGGCCTTGGACCCATCTGAATAAAGTCTTTTACTGATCCCACTCTAGCTCGAGGGACTGGAGCTAGTGCTTGGGCTGGTACAGTAGCCTGTGCAGCCATCCTCTCAAGTTCTGCCAAAAATTCTTGCCTCTGCTAGGCTGCCTGCTGCCTCTGTTCCTACATCATCATCTGGAAGAATTGGAACAGCTGCGCTTGGACATCTTGCTGTATTAGAAAAGCTGGAAGGTTTCCAATAGGTAAAGCGGGAAGATCAGATGGAATTGGAGTGTGAGTCTGTCCATCTGGCCCCGGAAGCCTAGTAATCGTTGGGGTCCCTCCTTGAGTCTGACCATTGACTCCAGAAGTTGTGTCACCATCGGCGGCAGTACATCCATTTTGCATATCCATCTCTCTGCAGGTGATGTACGAAACGATTAGAAGAAGTACATGAATCAAACAGGATGTAAGTATTAAATAGGAAGGATGAGTTTCAGTCAAGCGTGGATGAGATCCTTATACTCTATTCCTATATGCAGGCTTGTTCGGTACAGTGACGTAACCAAGACAATATATTCTTGACCTGCATGCGCCACCACTAAAAATATGTCATGCCCCAGTCCCAAAATATGTAGGACTAGGAATACGTCACACGCCAGCCGTATGTATAAGAACTACAATATATGGAAACTATATACACACGTACACTGTACATGAATATCCAATCCACAGTGGTAATATACTGTCACCACAAGTCACACGTAAATCTATATCTCATCCACAGCATAAATAATAGATAAATGGAAATCAATAACTGAATATCAAATAAGCAGTCTCAAAGTGTGCTAGTCAGATGGAAACAAATCCACTGCAAATTGACTATAATAAACTACTAAAGAGAGAAGAGAATAAACTCTAATATAAGAATAAATGTCTCGAAAAAGAATAGCAACTAGAATCTCTAAACAGTTGTAATAAATCACAGATAATCCGAAGGTAAGACCTCCTCAGTCGGATAAGTAGCATCAGGTCCAGTTCCATACTCCTGCGGGTACTCCTGCTCATCTATGTCGGGAAAGGTACCAGGTCCTCAGAGGAACGTAACAAGATACATATAAACATGCCAATAAAGTACTGAAATGTAAACATCCATTGGGGTCGCCTAACATCTACGTGAATGCAGTTTGAGAACAACTTTCTACCAAGTGGGCTATCTGGCTAAAAACTGGGATTGGCATGACTCTTCGGAGAATCGGGGGCCTCAAAGCATGTCATCTTTTGAACGGCAGAGGCCACCAAGTAGTATAAGGGTCATCACCGCCCGTATCTCCAGCGGAGCTTCCGGGTTACAGAAGGAAAAAGTATAAAGGAGCCCAAATGCCTTACTTGTTGTTCTCCCCACCCAATATTCTAAGAATGTCATGTCCATGACACGATAATACCTCTAATAACTGCCAGGTCTACTAGCATGCAAAGTTTCTATTGGCAGTTATCCCTATCCGTCGCACGACCTATACGTACCAGTGGCCAGCCGAGTATGCAAGCCCGTGTCCTACATGTGACTCACACTCGTGTAAGAATAGTGTCATGGCCAATGAAACATAAATGCCTCATGAAGATGGTATAGTCTCATAAAGTAGGTCCAATGCATATACATAAATAAAAATATAGTACGACGACACCGTCGTTGCACCCAAGTTTACTTGGACGCACAATTAATATAGCAGTTAAAATAAATAAACTATATAAACAGAAATAAATATGCATGCACCATATGGAATGTAAATATAGTACAATGACAAGGTATACTTGTCTGGCAAGAAATCTGTAAAGTGTACGCGCCCAAATGTCAAGGACGCAGAATCAGAAACTAATGGCTTCGAACAAACATCTCCGGATGCTGAAATAGACATCACTAACATTTCTGTAATGAGCAAAATAGCTAAAAAGTACTTTCCTTTCGTCCAATTTGGACACAGGGGCAAAATAATAATTTTGGGTAAAAGTGGGTCCACGTGTGGCCCACTTTGCACCGAAAAATGTGCCAAAGGTAATAGTCTCTAAATAGGACAAATTATAGGTCAAACAAACTCTAGATGTCAATACGAACCCAACGGTATGTCTAAATGTGGATTCCAATGGGCCGAACACAATTTCGCCTAAAAAGTCAACCGTGGGGCCCACCAATTGGCGACTTGGTCATGTGTCTCAGAATTATGTGAAAATTGGGTCACAGGACCAGCGCGTTACCACGAGTCCAGTGGTGCAAGTTTTGTCACAATCTGACGAGCGTGCACAAAATGCGCACGACTTTCACAAAAGTTGCGACACAAGATTTTGTCCGCGGATACGGGCTGATTTCGGCACGCACACGCGTCCGAATCAGTTTCTGCAAACTCTCACGTGTCCGGATACATTGCGCGCACTGATTGGTACACTTGGTACATGGCTGGGCGGTCCTATTTCGTGGGGCGCACTCCGTTTCATAAGTTTTGGAAGTCTGAAAAAAGTGTGTTCCCGGGGTTTTCCAACGAATTTAATTTTACATACAACAGTTAATAATCTAGTATTATTTAACATAAATTAAACTAGGTCAAGTGGTCTCTGCATACCAAAATAAATTATCAAATTCGGATCTCTGTGATGGGAGATACAAATTCGGTAACATAGGTGATCACCGCAGTTTTCTACGATCCCAGAAATTGGTCTTTTTCTGCCAACTTTGGTGCTATTTTTGCCTATGGTTACACGTTATTCGAGGTCTACTATCACACATATATGAAAGAGGTTTAAGGGGTGAGCGTACCGGTGAAGACGGGATAGCATTTGGTCGGGCGAGGCGACGAAAAATAGCGCGGGAACACAGGTACCCTGCTGTTGAATTCTGCAGTGCGCAGGGTGTGCGGGGTCGCGGTCGTCGGGATTGGTTTGGACGGCCTGGCGCGGTTCTCCGGCTGCGGTGGCGACGCTCTCTAGTTCTAGATGGGAAGAGGAAGAGTTTGGATGATCTAGGGTTAGGTTTTTATTGAAATATGTTAACACACACATATATATATATATATATATATATATATATATATATATATATATATATATATATATATATATATGAAAGGGAGAGAGGATTGTACACGTTCGCGGGTGTATTGGGTTACGTTTGCCATTTGCTAACAAAGGGGGGCGTTTGGTGTTGGGTTGCTGTGAGCAAAATGGGGCTGCTGTATTTTTTTGCAAGCGTGGGTGGTTTGCTCACATGCACGGGCGGGTAGGAATGGGTAGGGATCCATTCGGGATCCAATAGGAAATAGTATTTTAATGGTTTTTCCTTTTTCTTTTCTTTTCTTTCTTTTCTTTTCTAACTCTTTTTCCATTTATTTTCTTTTCTTTTCTTTTTCCTTTAAATATATATATATATATATATATATATATATATATATATATATATATATATATATATATACTCATAGAAAAATTCTAGAATTATATTAATGCATACCATTAAGCTAGCAACTGCTCAATGAGTCTCCTACATGAAATAAATTCGAAAAAATTCCTAATGGCCCTATAAATCTTCTAAGTGCACGAACACCCAAAATAAAAATTAATCTATTTCTCCTAATTACTACAATTAATTTATTAATTAATTAAAAAAGTATATACGATTTCTAGGATAGGGGTTTTACAAAGAGAGCCTGTATAATCCAATTATACGGTTGAACGTTCAGCGCAATATGTCTCGAACCAATTAGAGCCACCAAACCGGTTATGTAACATTGGCCTATGATACCACTGGAATCCAACAAACTCCTCCTTCAGTCCGATGAGAGATGTTGGCTCCCATGGTTTCTCAACGGGATTCCATGCTTGTTGCCCTACAATAATGTTCCTGCTCCCCCTCGGTACTGATCTTGAATCTCTCGGGCTATTATGTATCTCCTTTCGTCTCTAGTTCCTCAACGACCAAGTCAACGCTAGCTGCATGCGTAGCACCTCCCAAAAACTGGAATCTCCCTGACATTAATAACTTGAGAAAGACCAAAGTCCATGACCATCAGCCTTACCATAAGTCTTGTTTACTTGTCTCCTCCTTTATCTTCCATCGTACGTGCTCTTGTTTTATTGAGCTTTTTCACTGTTGGCTGGCCCAACCAAGCAGACAATACAGTTTCCTCAAAATTCATGCTTCTGAACCTGTCTACCTTCATGTCCAAAAATGAAGCTTCCTTGTACACTTACATCCGTGAGAAGAATCTCATGAATTATGCATGTCATCGATGGCCCACATCGGCTCTTGAACTGTGCAAATAAAGATATATCCATCCCAAGTTGAGTTTACTGTATACCTTGATCTCCTCCTTGGCTTCGAAATACTAAGCCAATGTTACTCTGTTAAGCTTTGGCAAACCTCTCTTCATCAAAATTGGATTAGTAGAACAAACCACACTTGGAGATCGAGCAACTGTCATGGGACCGACAGATTAAGAAATTTTACGCAGTTTCATTCGTTGCCTTGTCCCGATGAACCAAATCCTCTATATCCCTTAAATAATCTCGAAGACTTCCCTCTTCAAGTTCATACTGATCCGCAAACTCCTGTTGAATATCCCTCGAGTTATTGTCCAATATATGTGACATGTATGTATACCTCAATTGGTTAAGCATGTATATACAACAACATATATCTTCTCGAGCCAACAGTTGGGAACCATTCATAAGCTTCCAATCTTTGTTCCCAAATATACTGTGACATCCATCATCTTTTAGCTTTTCTATTGATGCCAACTTGTAGCATAAATTTGGTACATGACAAACCTCCTTCAGAACGAACTTTTCGTCGAACTCCGTTGTCAAGTGCACATCACCGATGCCTACAACTGCAGCCGTCCCTTGTCACCAATTTTTACACATCAAACATATCACTTATATATGACGTAAAAATCCTACTATTTAAAGTGGCATGATACGATGCCCCCGTTGTCCAAGACCAAATTACCGTCATTACATGTACCATATATAAGATACCTTTGTATTAATTGTTATGATAATGATATTTCACATAGCTATGAAATCCACCTGATCGTTCTTGTCTTTAGCCTTATCCTCTTTGAGCTTCATATAATATCGTTTAAATGACCTACTTTGCTATAGTCAGCCTTCCTTGCAGTCTACGTTGTCGATATCGCCAAAATTTGTGGTAAAAGTTATGCAAACTTTTTATTGATTGGAGATTGACAAAGTATACAAGAGAATCTCTAATGCGTAGAGTCTAAGTACAATAAAATTTGGGTAAAGTGTGACGGAGAAGATCGAGCACTGCAGCAGCTTCTTTACTCCATTGACGAACCGGGACCAAGGAGGAGGACGAGGCTTCAGAGAACATGAGTATGCGACTCAGCAGATGTCTCTGACGGCACTGTGAACTTATTCTCCTCTCTTCTGGCAACGGCGAGGCTCTGGGAATTTTTTATGAACTTTTAGCAAAATTCTCAAACTGGTGCAAATTTTTGAACCTCCATTAATGTAAGAGATGTAGCGCCCCGTTCTCCCAATGCGGAGAGTGCGGCTAAGAAACACAAGACGGTATCGTTCGATCGGGATAGATTGAATTAAGAACTCGTCCTCGTTATGGATTTGTTTCTTCGGAATCGATTCCCATATTCAGTGGACTGCGCCCCAAGGATCGGCTTAGCGGCAGAGTCAGGAGGGACCTCTCCGCTGCTATCTTTTATTGCCTCAGTTTTCGATGTCGCTTGTTCCTTTCGTGCTTTGAGTTGGTTTTGGGATTTGCTTGTTTTCCTTGAACGGTTTCGATGGTTTTCATTGTTTTCGTTCATTGACTTGCACTTCTATTCCGAGATTGGAAAGAGAGGAAGAAGTATTAATCGAGCTGTTCGTGTGCAGGTGAACGAGCAGTAGGTGGCTTGCGAGCGGAGTCGTGAAGCGCCTCTTTCCTTCTTCTTTCCGAAAATCTAAGTGAGTGGCTACCAACCCGATTAGCTAGCCCTGCTTACAAGCTTCACACCCTAAAGCTTCACTCCTTTGCCCCGATCAAACGATACCAAGTAATAATAAAAGAAACCAAGATAAAAGAGAATAGACTTGGTTATATGCTTGTCACGAACGAATACTTAAATTCATGCTTGTTCGCTTGGAATTAATCATAAAATGTTGCTTGTCTTGTGCAAATACATATTTCATACTCGTGTTGCCTGAAGTGCATGAATGCTTAACAATTATGGATATGTCGTGTGCTCGTGTTGCCTCGAAGGCGTAACTGATTGTTTAAGTAACGTATTGTTCGATCATGGACAACTTGTGCACAAGGGTAAGTTCTGCGGACGGTCGCTGGGGCACTGGCACCGTTCCGGTCCGGGCGGAACTCGTGTGTAGTCATCGTGTGCTGGAGGGGATAGCTTGCAGCGCATCGTGTGCTTGTCGTGTTCTCGTTGCATGCTATCCCTGTCCTTGACTATGTCCGTTATGGCACCACGCCAGTGATCATCGTGTATATTTAAACCTGTTGCATACTAACTTGTGTCTCCGTGGCAGGGAAGGCATGGTAAGTATTGTGCAGGTAATTCAGACGGTCAGGTAAAATCCACCTAACGGTGGCACGTTCATTTCAGTAAATTCAATATGCTGCTTACTTGTAAATGAACTAAGGCAAGATAGAAACCCACAAATATGCATGCTTCACTAAACAACGTGTTGATTGGTATAGTCAGGCTAGCTCGCCTTCACCAGCATGTTTCGATATGCTGACCCTCGTTGAAATAGGTTCTCCGCACCAAGGCGAACCGAGCGAGGAGCCGAAGTCGTCTACCCGATCCAGTCCAACTGTTGGCGCATCTTCACCGCGCCCTCGAAGCCTTTTGAAGCCAGAAGCTGCAACTCTTCATACACAAATGCAGCTCCGCGGCAAAGCGATCCTCCAGCCTGGAGGTCTTTATCATTTTGAGTTATAAAGGGATGTAATGTACAAGACTGCTATCTCATTTTGAGTCATCTCTTTTGTAAGCCGTTCGGCATATTAGCTGACTCGTTCAAGAGTTTGTAATAGATGTTCATTATCAATAAAGAGAACTTTTCTATGTTTCAAATCTGTGTTTCAATTTATCTGCGTACTCTGAATATGTGCTTGCTATGCAAATTATTAAAGCCTTGTGCGGGCGCAACTCCAGGCCCGCACGGCGGTCACGACTCGGGGGACGCCTCGGGGCGTGACAAGAGACACCGACACTATTAGCACAGCGGCACAACAACACTATTGGCACAACGGCGCATCGACACATTGGCATAATGGCACATCGACACGTTGGCACATTGCGCATGACTATCATCCTAGCGGTGCATGATGTTGTTTGGCGTATGGGAATAATTGAGGGCGCATAGACCTTAGGCTCATGGCTATGTTTGACGTTGGCGCATGACCTTGGTTAATTTCTTTAGTTCTGGCTCTAACTCTGGGCGCATGGCTCTGAACTCCTTGGACGCATGGTATAGATTTTTTATGCTTCTACAAGATCCCCTTCATAGTTTTTAAACTTAAAACTTTACAAGTTTTTAAGTTTGGAATACTTTGAATAAAAGCATAGAGGATGTTAGCGCATAGACTGCTGCAACACATCGGAAGTATGGCACATAGGCTGTTATGGCGCTGTGTGATGCAGTTTATACTCGGCTCATCGGATAGCTGGCGCATCAGATGTAGTCGTTCTGCTTCGCTACTAACAGGGTGCCAAGTTAGCAATTAATGGAGCTTTGACTCACTCCTCTGAAAATGAGGTTCAGTCATTAATATTGCATTCACCTGCGATTTCTACGCCCGACCGTTCGACAACCATTAATGGGTTTCCTTCTATAAATAGAAGGCCAGAGGGGAGAGAGAGAGAGAGAGAGAGAGAGAGAGAGAGAGAGAGAGAGAGAGAGAGTAGTGTATCTCTCTCTTGGCTTCATGTCTCCACTGTGGCAGAGTATGGGGAAGTTGGTCGAGCATTTCGTCGACCCTCTCCCTTTGATGGTTGACCATTTCGTGACTGTTGGTGAAGGTAAGGAGAAGTGAGCTCCTTTGTTGTTTTCGTTGACACTTCGGCAACGTCTTTCGGTGTGGGCCGGGCTTCATTCGGCTCATGCGCATATAATTTTCTTGTCTTGATGAGCAAGGTCGAAGCCGAAAGGCTTCGTCCTAGAGATGTGCTGACGGCAAGAGTTTTCCCTCGGTGGCATAGGTGACACTGTCTTCGGGCGCTCACTTGAAGTGTGCACGGGGAAATTTTCCATGGCCACGCTAATTGGGTGCATTCCTCTCCTCTAGGGGGGTTTATTTTGTGCGCAGTGGATGTCATGCGCACATGGACCAGACTGTCACATCCCATGCGCATTATATCTAAGTACAGGAGTGGCTTGTTTGGACAAGTGGCGCATCATGGAAGATGTGCGCATTCTGTTTTTACTTTATCATATTTTTATATTCTTAATGTGTGCTTGCTTTATGAAGGGATTGTCATGGAATGCTTGGATGCTGATAGATCATGGAAGGATATCATAGTTATCATTGATCGGGTTGAACCATCATATTACCTGGGAGATCATCCACGCTCCCCTACCCTAGTTTACTCTAGCTTTTCCCTGTATGTTGTCATGGCATAATGGCTAGATCTCGGGTCGGGTTTCGGTAATCATGCCTGTGATAGAGGCACAACTAGTTATCCCAACCGGGATTTCTAGTCGTATCCTTTCTCATGACAGAGTTGGCCAGGCCCGCTTTTGTGTTGCAAGCTTCCTTGTTATCTATTAGTATGGATTCTTTTCCATTACTGCTGATTTTCTCTGGGATGCTTGTTTGGAGTGATGACCTTGAATGCGTTGAGCTGCCAGTGTTTGTCTGAGTCGGTGGTAGAAACAGCACAGATGGGTCCCATTTTTAAATGTACTCATGACCTTGAATATCAATTGTAAACCCCCTCACCCAATTTTTATGTACACTTAGCTTAGTGAGAGATTAGGGATCAATTTAGAATTATTTTGGATTAATTAACTAGAGTTATAAATTTATCTATTTATTTTATTCCCTCGTAGCACCTTGGCATTTCTTAATTATTTAGAGCAATACACTAGCATTTGCCCTTCCAACAAATTTTACATCCTTGACCTAGACCAGCCCATCTTCAATCCTGACCTTTGTGTCACTCGTAAATGCACTCTCTTTTGCTTTATTTTAATTTTATAATATCCGTGCACATTTTTTAATTGTAAACCTAAACTTGGCGCCTATGTCCGTTCCAATCGAAATTGGAGACAAAATCTTGACCTGTTCCTTGCAACCCAATATTTATCAATAATCTATTTCGAGTCTACTACGTCCATGACACTTGTGTCCCATCCAATTCAAATTTTATGCATTTTCAATTAATTAAAGAACACCATTGACACTAATTTTAACTAAATTGGTGCAATAACTCAACCTAACCAAAAATTAGACCCTACACCAATCCAAACCCACACCCATACCCTCATGGCTTATACAAAATATCACACACCAATTTTTTCCCATATAAAATCATGTTTCCTTCTTCCTAAACTATTAGGGACATGTGTGTAAAAGATTAGCTAGGTGTCCAACTCTTATTGATTAAAATCAAATAAAGAAACTCTTTTGGTGAGGCTTGACCGGTCACACCACTTCCCCCTCCTTTGTTGCATGGTACTATGCACTAACTTTTGCCTACTACCTATCATAACCCTTCTTTCAAACTTTATTCCATCACCACCACCAATTTCCTTAATGAGAACCTACACACTCTCCTAGAAATACTAAGGGGAGCCGGCCCTAATCCCTAGGCAACACTCTCTCTCTCTCCTCATTTAAAATAACACCCTCTCCCTCTTTCCCTCAACATGCAGCCACCCTCTTTCCTTCCTCCTCACCAACACAACTCCGACCACCATCACCACCATTAACCACCATCACCACTATTAACCACCATCACCACCCCCAATTTCGTCCACCACCCTCTCCTTCACCATCTTTCATCCATCACCACCGCCAACCACCATTACCACCTCCACCCTCACCTCCATGACCACCACCACTGCCATTACCTCCACGACCACCGCCACCTTCACCTCCACGACCACCACCACTGTCATCACCTCCATAACCTCCGCCACCCTCACCTCTATGACCACCACCGCTTCTACCAGCTCCACGACCACCACCATTACAACTGCGATTGCTACTACTGCTGTTAAAGTTGCTGCTACTGGTGCATTTTGCTGCTGCGGTTGCAATACTCGATGCCCCGCCGAAGGCCGGCAGTAGACGACCCCCCAAAGGCACCCCCGATGCTCCGATGACCCCACCCTCGGCATCCCCAACCACCACAACCCTCGTCAGTACCGCACGGACGATCCGAGCACACTCCCTGACCGTGAACACCCAAACCCAAGTCATAATCGAACTTCAACCACCTATTTTTGCGAGGCGATTACTACTCCGTCTCTCGACCGTTTCCCAAATTATCTTCGCTGGTATAATCTCTATTTAACCCTCTTCCAGCGTCTTCAATTAGTTTATTTTATTTTGCAGTAAAACCTAGTTTAATATTGTGTTAAATATTAAAAAAAATCTAAACCTCAAAAATATTCGATACGGAGTTGGTCCCTTCAATCCGGGCAACCATGTTGGGTACCGATTTTACCAAAGGCGTGTGCGTTATTTTTTGACGTGTGGGATTTTACGAAACTCAATTCGGACGTGTGTGTGCGCCGGAATCAACCTGTATCCATCGGAAGTCCCCCGTATCGATGTTTTACAAATTATCCAATTACTTTGTGCACGCTTTTCTTATCATGTAAAAAATGGCGCCATTGGACTCGCGACATTCGACTTTCCCTGTGACCCAAGTTTTGCCTGATTTTGAGACAGTGACCTCATCGCTGTTTCGCGGGCCCCATGATCTGTTCCAATGGACATTTTTGTGATCGGCTCACTGGAATCCAAATCTGGATATACCATTGAGTTCATATCATCGTTTAGAATTTTTTGACCTATAATATGCTATTTTTAGGAACTTTTGCTCCTGTCATATTTTTCGGTGCAAGGCGCGCCCACTTGTGAACCCGTGTTGACCAGAAACTGTATTTTTTTCCCTGTGTCCAAATTGGACGTCTGAATATGCCTTTATGAGTATACTCATTTTGGGACTGTTGGTGATATATGTGACAGCATTCGGGGATATCTTCTTCAGTTTTTATCTTGTGCTGCTACTTTCCTGGCGAGTTCGTGTTCGAATCTTCGCCTGGCTTACAGACAAGTATACCTTGCCTTATTTTACTGTTTAAATTTAGTTAATATTATATATTCTGCTCTAAATATTATATAACTGTGCGCATCCGAGAATAACTTGGGAGCAGTCGACGAAGACGTCGACGTTAGAACTTGTGTTTGACCTAGCGTCTAGTGGATGTACCATAAATGACGGAGTTATTATTTTAAGTCTGAGGCCTTAACACATATTATTCTATTTCACAGAGTGAGTTTATGATAGGACACAGACTTACACACTTGATTGGCCATCGGTTCGAGTAGAACGTGTGATGGTATTTAGCGTAGTTGTATGGTTCTTAGTTACTTGCATATAGTTATAAGATATCCACGTCATATTTGAGACTTTTACATTGACATTGGGTAGGGAGGACGACTAGTAGGCTTATGGGACACCAACCTCCTTTATGCAGATACTGTATTCTTCAGAGTAATACAGATGTATATATTTATGCAGATACCGCATTCTTTGGAGCGTTGGACGTTACATGTGCAGATACCACGCTCTTCAGAGCGTTGGACGTCATGCAGATACCACGTCCTTCATAACGTTGGACGTATTTATTTATGCAGATACCATATTTTTTGGAGTATTAGACATTATTGTATATACAAATTGCCCCAAGATGGGAGGCATATGTGTCATATACTAGCCAATCACGATAATTGGTGAATTATGTTAGCATATGTCTAGCCTACACTTTCCATACGCACTAAGTTATCCTCAAATTTGCATTCACTTAGGAGGATAGTTTACCCTGATTTACTTTACTCAGTATTTATATTATCGCATATACTTTTTGTATCTTGTTACGTCCCTCTGAGGACCTGGTTTCCTTCCAGGTTATTTGAGCAGTTTGGATGAGGCTTGATCTGGTGGTGTATTGGATATCCTTATAGGTATCATTATATCTTTTCTCTATTACAGTTATGTACTATTTCTCATTATGACTCTGCTATTGTAGCCTAGTATTTATAGGCCTATATTATTTTCTTGGTCTATTCAAACGACTGTATTATTGGGTTGCAGACTAATGATGTGTTCCGTTCCCTCTTGTAATTTATTTACCTTGGATTAAGATTTAGTTTAGTTGTTGCATGTTAGAATTAGATTTTTTTATTTAGTTGGATCACTTAATCTTGGACAATGTAAGTGCACTTTATCGGGCCCATTAAATTGGAAAGCCCTATGGAGTCATACTAGCTGGCCATTGCCACGTATCTGGTCCCATATATTTTGGGACTGGAACGTGACTGTCACGCCCCGATCTCCAGCAGGCAATCGGCCGTTCCCGCTAGGCGAGAATCACCCTCGCCAGCGCTCCCGCGGAACGATCGCTTGACCTATCCGGGCGTGATCCACGCCCGTACAAGGCCATGGTTCATTGGCTGGCGGCAAGAGTTCTAAGCCACAGAGTCGCACAGATTGTCCGAGTGCAGCGGAGTCATGAACGCATAGGCGATCGGTAACAAGTTCTCTGAGTTGACAAATATAGCGGAAGCATTAAAACACAAGTTGAAGTAAAGCAAGCTATTTTATTGATATGAACAAGTATTACAAGCGGCGTATAGCCGAGATTACAAGTCGCTCAAGCCTCTCTCTCCGAAACATAAAGCGTGCCAAGTGGCTACAATTATGGAATAATTTTACAGGCGATGATCAGGCGAGTTCGGGCTATGTTCACAATATTATGTCTTGTATATGTGCTTCAGTTCCGGACGCACCGTTGTAAGTCTTCAGAGGGAACTCCTGGCCTTAGCACGCACGAAGGAGGCATCCGCACCGAACGAGGTTCTCCCGCACCCTGCATACAAACTGGTGGATTATCAGTACATTGAATGCACTGGTGGGGAAGCTGCTCGCCCGCTCGACAAATCCAAACACGTTATACAGGTTTCGTGCACAACTATTAAGTTATCTTTCTAGTTGCCTTAGGATCAGTTTTATGTAAACATTGAATAGCCTAACGTGTCGGGCAGTGCGCCGTGCGATATTTGAGAAAACACGACGAGACTTACCAACTTACCATTTCTCCTTCCCTGTCTAAGGCAAACATGATTAATTCAAGCACGGTAAGTATAAACATTCAGGAGGCATAGCAAATGCAAACACGAGGGTTCTTATAACATGATCGTTCAGGTGTTAAGTTATTCATTGATGCTATGCAATGACTCGCACGCGGATAGCCGCTAAACGAGGATATCTTATCTATATGAACATAAGTCACTGGCGTAGCCATTATGGACGGTTCACAGTCTCAAGACACAGAATGATATGCAACGCAGGTGGTGAGCCCCGCTGCATAACACCTTGCCCCATAACATACGACTGCTCATACGTCCCGTCCGGATCGGATCGGTCCCAGTGCCCCAGTAACCGTCCGCGGAACTCAACATAACATACCTTGTGCACAAGTTGTCCGCGATAATGCAGGTCAGGGTCTATCCTTTATCCATAGCTTGACATGATAATCATGAAACTTAAACTTATTCTGAACGAGCATATTGCTCCACGAGCTGGGATTCCATCAGTACATAACACGATCCTCGTTCAGATGCATACATAGCATGATTATCATTCAAGTGTGATTCACGTTCAGTATTCATTCTTGCTTAATGCATTCCCCTGGTTCGGGGATATGCCTTTGTGACCTAATGGTCCCGGATACTTACAGGTTCATTTGCACAGAAGGACTATTTGATAGTCTCCTGGCTAACAAGAATGCATGCACAATACAATCACGTTAAACATTCGTAAGCAGGCAAGCACGTGTTCTAAGGGACATAAGCAGACACGTTTGCTCAGACCCGAAGGTAAGCCGAGAGACGAAACCGTTAGGGGACTTAGCATGCGAGGGTCTGAATACAAGCAGTATTTTAATTTCCATGTTCTAGCATAAGCAATACAAGTTGGGATTATTCCCTTAGCTAGGTGCGTTAGATTTATTAGCATGCAGGGGGTGAATCACCTAGCGACTAGCATGAATATTCCAGATTTTATGTGTGCTGGCTAAGCAAAGACAAGTTCACCGTAGCCACCCACCTTAGCGATGATTCGCCTCGGTAGAGCAAAACGTCAAGCGAGCCTCTGAAAGTCCAAGCTGGATCCCTGTAGGGACAAGTCTGGATATCTTTTGCTTCTCGTTTGAGGTAAGACGGGTCGGGACAGTCGCACTATCGTCGTTTGAGACGGCAGTCCACTTGAGCGGAACGGGGCGTTACATCCTACCCAACTCAGAAAAAGTCTCGTCCTCGAGACTTACTGAGGATAAGCAGTAATCTAGGGTTGAGGCAATCCTAGATAAGTCGTTGCACTTGTTCATTTGGATATTCACTTGCACAAGCGTCGAAATCAGCATATCGCTTAGACTGGATCGTGCGCACTTTCGAAGGGCCCCTCTAGCGTGAATACGTCAACCAGCTCAGTGATAGCAAAGTCTCAGCACTCGAGTTCCACCTTTTCTTAAGTCTTGGATGGTGCACTAGTTCAAGGCGTCCCTCGAATAGATGCATTCAACCAAACTTAGAGTTAGTAAAAATCGGACAAGCTACTAGCGATACTCTCAAGGGTTCGCACAGGTTGGCACAAAGGCCACTCGCAGCATACAACTAGACAAGAAATCATATCAATCAAAATGCATTTTGAAAGTATTTAGACTTATTGTTGGAACATCCCATCGAGGCATTGAGAGAGAGCGTGCACATAACCCACGAACGAGCTTTCGAAACAGAGATATCGAAATGAAGTCCAAAGGCGTAGAAGCCAGGCTCTGATACCAACATGTCACGCCCCGATCTCCCACAGGCAATCGGCCGTTCCCGCTAGGCGGGAATCACCCTCGCCAGCGCTCCCGCGGAACGATCGCTTGACCTATTCGGGCGTGATGCCTCACGGGCGTGATCCACGCCCATACAAGGCCATGGTTTATTGGCTGGCGATAAGAGTTCTAAGCCACAGAGTCGCACAGATTGTCCGAGTGCAGCGGAGTCATGAACGCATAGGCGATCGGTAACAAGTTCTCTGAGTTGACAAATATAGCGGAAGCATTAAAATACAAGTTGAAGTAAAGCAAGCTATTTTATTGATATGAACAAGTGTTACAAGCGGCGTATAGCCGAGATTACAAGTCGCTCAAGCCTCTCTCTCCAAAACATAAAGCGTGCCAAGTGGCTACAATTATGGAATGATTTTACAGGCGATGATCAGGCGAGTTCGGGCTATGTTCACAATATTATGTCTTGTATATGTGCTTCAGTTCCGGATGCACCGTTGCAAGGCTTCAGAGGAAACTCCTGGCCTTAGCACGCACGAAGGAGGCATCCGCACCGAACAAGGTTCTCCCGCACCCTGCATACAAACTGGTGGATTATCAGTACATTGAATGCACTGGTAGGGAAGCTACTCGCCCGCTCGACAAATCCAAACACGTTATACAGGTATCGTGCACAACTATTAAGTTGTCTTTCTAGTTGCCTTAGGATCAGTTTCATGTAAACATTGAATAGCCTAACGTGTCGGGCAGTGCGCCGTTCGATGTTTGAGGAAACACGGCGAGACTTACCAACTTACCATTTCTCCTTCCTTGTCCAAGGCAAACATGATTAATTCAAGCACGGTAAGTATAAACATTCATGAGGCATAGCAAATGCAAACACGAGGGTTCTTATAACATGATCGTTCAGGTGTTAAGTTATTCATTGATGCTATGCAATGACTCGTACGCGGATAGCCGCTAAACGATGATGTCTTATCTATATGAACATAAGTCGCTGGCGTAGCCATTATGGACGGTTCACAGTCTCAAGACACAGAATGATATGCAACGCAGGTAGCGAGCCCCGCTGCATAACACCTTGCCCCATAACATACGACTGCTCATACGTCCCGTCCGGATCGGATCGGTCCCAGTGCCCCAGTGCCCGTCCGCGGAACTCAACATAACATACCTTGTGCACAAGTTGTCCGCGATAATACAGGTCAGGGTCTATCCTTTATCCATAGCTTGACATGATAATCATGAAACTTAAACTTATTCTGAACGAGCATATTGCTCCACGAGCTGGGATTCCATCAGTACATAACACGATCCTCGTTCAGATGCATACATAGCATGATTATCATTCAAGTGTGATTCACGTTCAGTATTCATTCTTACTTAATGCATTCCCCTGGTTCGGGGATATGCCTTTGTGACCTAATGGTCCCGGATACTTGCAGGTTCATTTGCACAGAAGGACTATTTGATAGTCTCCTGGCTAACAAGAATGCATGCACAATACAATCACGTTAAACATTCGTAAGCAGGCAAGCACGCGTTCTAAGGGACATAAGCAGACACGTTTGCTCGGACCCGAAGGTAAGCCGAGAGACGAAACCGTTAGGGGACTTAGCATGCGAGGGTCTGAATACAAGCAGTATTTCAATTTCCATGTTCTAGCATAAGTAATACAAGTTGGGATTATTCCCTTAGCTAGGTGCGTTGGATTTATTAGCATGCAGGGGGTGAATCACCTAGCGACTAGCATGAATATTCCAGATTTTATGTGTGCTGGCTAAGCAAAGACAAGTTTACCGTAGCCACCCACCTTAGCGATGATTCGCCTCGGTAGAGCGATACGTCAAGCGAGCCTCTGAAAGTCCAAGCCGGATCCCTGTAGGGACAAGTCTGGATATCTTTTGCTTCTCGTTTGAGGCAAGGCGGGTCAGGACAGTCGTACTATCGCCGTTTGAGACGGCAGTCCGCTTGAGCGGAACGGGGCGTTACAGTGACATGGTTTTAGTGGTGGCCCATGCAGGTCAGAGCGTATCGTTCGGTTATGTCACTGTACCGAACGATCTTGCGAGTTAGAATTAATATTGAATAAGATCTCAATCCATGATTGATTTTAAAACTCTTATTGTATTTGATTGTTGTCCTTGGACTTCATAATTACATTCGTTCATCTTTCGGTGACATCATTATTATTGTTTATCATATCCCTCTATTTCAGAGAGATGGACGTTCGAGCACATTGATTCTCTCTAAAAGTAGATCCTCATCAAGACGAAGAAGACATATCTGATAGGATATTTGAGTAGATGGTTATCCATAGTAGAGGAGGTTGATAGATTCTTTCTTGTTGCTAGAGCTAGTATAGACTATTGGCATAGAAATTAGACATAGAAGTAGAGACTTAAAACTAGACCCTACTCTTACTTAAGGTAGCAGAGATTTGGAAGTATTTGAAGTTGGAAAGATTGTTCGATTCTAAATACTCTGGGGTAATTTATGAAAATGGATAGCTAGATGCTAGGGATTAGTTATAGCCCATGGTGGTGATACAAGGGACGATATTATGAACTTCATAAGATAGAATTTTAGGCTCTCACTTGGAAGAAGATTATCTAAATTCTAGTAGTTTTATTATGTGCTTAGATGGTAACCATTATTATAATTGCACTATAGTGACTCAGAGTAATAAACAGTAGAAAGAAGAAAATTGAGGAATATAATTTTAGAGAGAATAAGCTGTGATTTGATCCGGTATGTGGAGGATTAACTTGAACGAAATAGTTGATAAAATTATACCCTGGATGATTTCTGAGACCAATATTATGTATGAACTATTACAAGGACAACACTAGTTGTGGCGGTTTAATAGAGAATTATACCTAGAGGATATGAAAAAATTAATACCTGACAAAATTATGTTTATGACAAAGGAACGATAAATATATCGATAAAAGAATTTGAAATATCAGATTAGAGAACTAAATAAAAACTTGATTAAAGAAACGATACCATTGAAACTGAGGTATGAAATGGAACATGAATGAGAACAAAATTCGAGAAAAATTATGAGGAGAAGAGTATTTATACATTAAGGGTGAGAAAACACAAAAATAATTTTTTTAGGAGGATTAGTGTTTTTAAATAGAACGAGAGACTTTATTATGAGGTTAAGTCTAGACTATGACTAGAGAAACACTCGATGAATCAATGAGATGATTAAGATATTATAAAATCTTGAAGTTCTGTAAATTTGCAAGGATGAATTATGGGTAAAGCATAAGAGATATGTGAAAGAAATTTTGACTTAGGAAAATAGAACTTTATGTAGCATGCCCTAGAAGTTGGACCTATAGTTGTCTTATGACTTTTAGTATCAAACCTAGATGAAGATTCTAAGACTGAGTTAAGATAGATAGATAGATAGATAGATAGATAGAATGCTAGATCTATTGTGTGAATAATGGTAACTCAGGTACTAGGGTATAGCTTCTGGAATCATATTTGATATACTTAATTTTTTTTGATTGCCAGTGTCTATTGGGCTCATAGTTTTCACCTTTGATAACTCGATTAGTTGAGCTAGTATCTAAAATAGAACAATTAGATTGAAGGATGAGGGTATCGACAGATGTTATAGCCTTGAGTTGGATATCGTGAACTAACTATAATGGATGGCCAGTTATAAACAAAATGGTACCCATATAGTTTGGATAGAGGGTATGTATGGAGTAAACTAGAAGAAACCTCAGGTTCTAGGTAAAAAGGTAGAATGGCAACAAGATAAGATTCGTGAGAAGTACCTGACCTTGAATTTTTTAAATTAAGAAAATGATCTAGAAAAGACTGAAAATTTTATCACTCGAAAGTTACCTCAAAGATCGACACTACGAAGTGGAAGGTACTGGGCCATGATTGACGGAGTTTAGAGTTGAACACAAGATCAACATACTAGAAAGATATGAAGGGGTATAGGAAACAAATGATAAGGGAAATATATTTGAGTCACGTAACCCAAGGACGAGAAATTTTGATATGGACTAGAGGGATAATAATTATAATATTTATGAATTGTAATGCTTTTAAAATTTTAAGGATTTAGCGTAGGTAGAAATTATTGATCAGCCTCGAAGTGCTACGAATTTCAAGGAATAAAATATAGGTTTAGATCACACGCTGACTTATTTGTCAATCGGTAGAGGATTACCCCTAGACTCTTAGATTATATATTGACACGTGAGTAGGGGGTATAAATGGAAGATAGAAGTCTGATAGGAATGATAGCTGAATATTGAAGTTTACACATAAACTGCTTAAGGATAGAGATTTAAATTTTTGACTAAGAGGACATGAGCTTGCTGAACCTAATCCTTAGTAGTAGGTTATGTTATGGGAACCTATTTCCAATTTATCCTAGCCAATGAATTTTAGGAATCGTATTCTTGTTAGTGTATTTGTTATATTTTATTTTAGGGTATTTAGAATAATTGAATAGATATTTATTACATAATTTCTATATATTCTTATTACTATGTATTGAGTAGAGACTTATGTTATATTTTATTACATATATTTCTCCTAAAAATTGTTCGAGTTGAACTTCTAGACTAGGTATGACTGGCTGACTAGATTAGACCTGTTGTTGCTAAGACTGATTATAAGAAGTTAGGTTGCATAATTCACCTCGGAAAAAATGTTAAGATATTAACCGTCTTAGTTACAAAAAAAAGAATTTAGATACTACATAAGTGGCCTTGAGGATTTTGTGCTTATAGAATTTTAGTGCCTAACCAATGCACTCCTTCGAGAATAAAGGTATGACATCACTTTCCTTATAGATATTCGAAGTTTCAAACTGAGATTTTGTTGTGGCACCCTTGAGTAACCTAGGCGTATAGGTGATAATTTTTAGATGATGATTAACATAATAAAAATAATGAGACAATACATGATGGTGAAAAAAATTATAGTCAGAGGACCAAATGACTTAGATAATTATACAGTATTTATATATGGCAGTTTAAGATTTGTAGAGTAGCTAGGAATAAGTACCAAGTTGTGTTTATAGATTTAGAGATGTGTTGAGTTTGTTATTGGGGAGAATAATTTTTGAATTTCGAGGACGAAATTTTCTAAGATGGATAGATTGTAAATCTTCCCATCCAATTTTTATGTATACTTAGCTTAGTGAGAGATTATGGATCAATTTAGAATTATTTTGGATTAATTAACTAGTTATAAATTTATTTATTTATTTTATTCCCTCGTTCTACCGTGGTATTTCTTAATTATTTAGAGCAATGCGCTAGCATTTGCTCTTCCAACAAATTTTACATCCTTGACCTAGACAAGCCCATCTTCAATCCTAACCTTTGTGTCACTCGTAAATGCACTCTCTTGTGCTTTATTTTAATTTTATAATATTCATGCACATTATCTAATTGTAAACCCAAACTTGGTGCCTATGTCCGTTCTAATCAAAATTGGAGACACAATCTCGACCCGTTCCTTACAACACAATATTTATTAATAATCTATTTCGAGTCTACTACATTCATGACACTTGTGTCTCATATAATTCAAATCTTATGCACTTCCAATTAATTAAAGAAAGCCGTTGACACTAATTTTAACTAAATTGGTGCAATGACTCAACCTAACCCAAAACTAGACCCAACACCATCCCAAACCCACACCTACACCCTCATGGCTCATACAAAATACCACACACCAATTTTTTCTATTATAACACACCAAACATGACTTTTTCCCACATCCAATCCAGTTTTATTCTTTTGTGCAATTTCTAAACTATTAGGGACTTATGTGTAAAAGATTAGCTAGGTGTCCACCTCCTATTGATTAAAACCAAATAAAGAAACTCTTTTGGTAAGCTTGACCGGTCATACCACTTCTTCCTCCTTTGTTGCATGGTACTATGCATCAACTTTTGCCTACAACCCATCATAACCCTTCATTCAAACTTTATTCCATCACCACCACCTATTTCCTTCATGAAAACCTACACACTCTCCTAAAAATACTAAAGGGAGTCGGCCCTAATCCCTAGGCAACACACTCTCTCTCTCTCTTCTCATTTAAAATAATACCCTCTTTCTATATCCCTCAACATGCAGCCACCCTCTTTCCTTCCTCCTCACCACCATAACTCCGACCACCATCACCACCATTAACCACCATCACCACCCCCAACTCCGACCATCACCCTCTCCTTCACCAGCTCCCCCCATCACCACCACCAACCACCATCACCATCGCCACCCTCACCTCCACGACTACCACCACTGCCATCACCTCCACGACCACCACTAATGCCATCACCTCCACGACCACCGCCACCCTCACCTCCATGACCACCACCACTGCCATCACCTCTACAACCTCTGCCACCCTCACCTCCACGACCACCACTGCTGCCACTAGCTACATGACCACAACTATTATAACTGCGGTTGCTACTGCTGTTGTTAAAGCTGCTGCAATTATTGTATTTTGCTCCTGCGATTGTAGTGCTCGATGCCCCGCCGATGGCCGACAGCCGATGATGTAAACCCCCTCACCCAAAATAGATATTTTGTGTATATTTTATATTATTATAGATAGTGAATTTCTTTAGAGTATTCTCTTAGTTAATTAGAAAATAAATTTCTTAATATATTTACTTATATAAATATTTATTTAGAATTATTTTAGGTTATTTTAGATTTTTGGAGATTTTTCTAGAATTTTTAGGTAATTAAAACATATGGAACGTAAATTTTTAGGACTTCTATGATTTACTATACGACCATACTTGCATGTTGTTCCTACCAAATATTTATTTTAGTTTAAAATATTTAATTATATTTTTCTGTAATTTATTTAGAATTTTAAGAAAGTTATTTAGATTTTTAACATTATTTAGGATTTATTTGGATATATATAGTCTTAATATTAGATAGATGCTAATTTAGTGTTAATAGATATTAATAAGATTTTATAAATTATTTATATTATCTTTAATTATATTTATGATTATAAATTATTGAGATAAATTCAAACTCTATTTTAAATTAATTCAAATCCTGAACCTACTAGGAAAGCAACTTCATGCATATCCTATCCTTATTTAAATTCATCATAATCCTATCCAAATTAACCAATCCTAGTCGTATTTAATTAAGTAGTGTCGACCATTATAAATACCTCATCCTTCATATTTTTATTTTCCAAATTCACCTCTTTTTCGTCCAAAAAGAGTCAAAATTCGTCATAAATTTAGCCTCATTTTCTAGTATGTTATGACGACTTAAAAAGATGATATCTCCTAGCTCCGGACTCCAAATGCGCTCCAGTTTTTTTGTTAGAACCATATCAAGGTTAGTTTTCTGAATATATAAACTATTTTAATAATTTCAGAACCTATTTTTCAGAAAATTCTAAAATTGCCAGCTGTCCGAAATCAGATGCGTTTTGGTATTTTCGAGATTTCGGGAGATCTCGAACTCGGAATTACAAACCGTTTGAAGTTTCGGAAAGCTGACATGATGAACTTCCAGAAAAGTATTTTTCTAGAATTTAAAATATAATTTTATTCTACTATAAAATTTGTGTAACGTAGACGTAAATAGGAAACCACTAAAAACTGTTATCTGTGCGCCCTTGTGGCCATAACTCTTTACCGACTTATAATTTTATGAAATTGTCGATTCCAGTATTCACGTAGCATTAAAATACATAGGATTCCACACACAAATCTAGGATTTGAGTTGGTTGACTTTTTGGTCAACGGATTGTCTCGATTTGCGTGTCATGGATCACAAATCCGTAAAGTTGACTTTCTTTGGACCAAAATTAGGGTTAACAATAAAATCAGATTATAATAAGATTAAAATACTATTTTAGGTTATTTTTATTCATAATTAAAATAGATTAAATGGAGGAACCTATTTACCCACTTTTGTAACCTAATTTGTTTAATTTATGTGACGGGTAGATCGGACGACGCCTTGAGTTGGGACTTCATTCTTTTCAGACCAAGCAAGATACCTTACCAAATTATTTACAGTACTTTGCATGCTTAGTATATGTAACCTCCGTATCCTGAAAATTGTGCTTAAATGTTGTTATTAGGTTAATTTGGGGCTATTGAGATTTTTCCATAATTTTTAGTTAATTAAAAACTAGTAATCCTAATTTTCTAGGACTTTCAAGAATTTATTTTAGGGTCAAATATAATTAAAAATGTGGCAAACTTTTATTTTAGGTTCTAAATAATAAAATATATTTTCTAGAATTTTTTGGGAATTTTCTGATTATTTTTAACATTTATTTTGAGTTAATTAGGGAAAACTGAATTAAAAACTAATTTCTGAAAAAGAAAACCCAAAAAGTAACTAATTCTGCCCAGTCAGCAGACAGAGGCCCACCTGTCAGCCTCCCGCAGCGAACAGTGCCGGGCCCGCCTGTCAGTGACCGCGGGGTGGGTGAGAGCCGAGCCGAGCCGACCTCGAGCCGAGCCGAGTCAGAGTTCGACTCGGACTCAGCTGAGCCGAGCCGCGTCCAACCTTGACCGTTCGATTTGGGCGGGGCTGCGCGGATGACTACCACGTGGCAAGCTCCTGAGCTGCGGCTGCTCTCTCTCTCCTATATATATATATATAATAGTTTAGTTATTTTCTAGGGTTTTCTTGAGCCGATTTTTGGAGAATTGTCATCTATGGTTCCTTCATCTTCCAGAAGCTATTGCGCATAGCTCCGGACTCCAAACAAGGCCTAGTTTTTTGTGTTAGAACGATATTGAGGTTAGATTTCTGATTATATAATTTGTTTTACGAAATTATTATTATTAAATTTTGGAAAATTCGTAGAACACAGTATGTCTGAAAATAGATGTGTTTCGATGTTTTTGCGATTCCGGGAGAACCAGAAATCAGAATCATGAACCGTTTAAAGTTTCGGAAAGCTAATATCGATATCATTGACATATGTTTTTCACAGAATTTAATTCGATGTATTTTCATACTGTTAATTCTGTAGAACTTCTAGGTTAGAATTTAACCATCGGTGTACGATACGAAATTTGTATGTGCCATAATTTCCAAACGAATTTGAATTCGGACGAGCCGTAAATTCCAGCATGTTTTTAACGCTGAAATCTACAGTAATTCATGCATAAAATTCGAGTTTGTGTCGGTT
The DNA here is from genome assembly GCA_036927795.1 of Iris macrosiphon. Lineage (NCBI taxonomy): Eukaryota > Viridiplantae > Streptophyta > Magnoliopsida > Asparagales > Iridaceae > Iris > Iris macrosiphon. The sequence continues at coordinate 1,722,350 of JAYESA010000007.1, read as the reverse complement.
GCCTTTTCGGTCAACAGATCGCCTCGATTTGCGTGCCATGAGTCTCAAGTCGATAAAATTCAGTTCCTTTGGACAAAATTTTGGAATTAACCTAAAAATCAGAATAATAAGATTAAAATAGGATTTTAGAGTAATTATTCCAAAATTAAATAAATTATCTTTTGACATGGTAAAATTGTAATACATAGGCTATTTGGACTGTGACTTGGACTCTGATTCATACCAGCAGCAGGACCCCAGGCGAGTACATTCTCTAACAGTTTCTATTATGTTGATTATCTCTATAATTCTTGTTGTATAGTGTACATGACTCTGACATTGTTGTTTACACGAGTTAGCATCATTGAGACCTGTCACGAGGAGTCGTGATTGGAATCCATCGTGCTAGCTGGGGAAAACAGAGAAATATTAGTAGCTTATATGATCATACCCAACTTTACATGCAGCATTAGCTCACCCACATCTCACGTCGGTGCAGCCTTACCCTTACATGCCTCATCGCTGTTACATCTGGTTAGCCTGACCTGTTGGGGATGATCGCTAATCCATGTAATGAGTCATATAGTCCCAAGCCGATCACATGATATGTTGATATTTCACACACTTAGTTAGATGATTCTTGACATGCATCTCTAGTATATTGATCTAGCATCTCCATATGTTCTAGTTATTGTTCTTGTACACACTTATATACCAGTTCATTGTTCTTGCGTGTACTTGTATTTCTATTTCACTGTTAGATGTACATTGATGATGACATGCTCCAGTATTCTTTATTCTAGCATTCCCTTATTTTAGTATTTCTCATTGCCAGTTTTCATATCTGTCTTGTATTTCTTTAGACTGTGTTATAGTTTTTGTCAATATATGTGGAACTGCTGTTAGAGGTGTATTTCGTTCCAATCCTGACTGGATATTTTTTCCAGACTGTGACATAGAGGACTTGTTTCTGACATACTTGGAGATTAGATGTTATTGAGTGCAGGTATGGTTATTTTGTCGTTTAGACTTGTCTTGTATTGCTTGCTTCGATATCTCATCGTGCTCTAGTTTATGTGATTGAGTATTTCCATATTATTTTGTGATATCTGGGTCTCCTTATGGAGTTGGATATTCGTGAAAGATTAATTAGATAGTTACATGACCTAGACAGCGTTCTACCGCCGATGCTGCGGCGTAGGCTGGACGTACCCACGCTCTCGTGCCCCAAAATCCGGGTGCGGGTCATGACACATTTTTAGTGGTGGCCCATGCAGGTCAGACTTCACAAGTTGTGCGATGTCATGGTAGTACGACGTCTTAGTTGTACTACTGCGTACCTGCTATAGAATATAGGACATAGGATACTAGGATGAGAGAGGATACTCAATCACAAAAAAATTCTTGAGAGATTCCTGGGACGACCCCTTGAGAATCTTATTATAATTTCTAATTTAAATCTTTTCTTGTTTTCGTTCGCTCTCGCTTGTTGTTATTGAACTTGATTCTTGTTGATCAATTATTAAATTAAAATCTTGGTATCATTGTTGAGTTTGATTCTTGTTGACCAGTTGTTAAATTTAAATTCTTGGTATCGTTGTTGATTTTATATCGAGATGAATTTTACGGGCTAAAATTTACGGTATCATCTGATGACATATATTGATGAGGACAGTGAGAAAGGTAAAACATCTACTTTGGTTATGGGGTCTAGAGTTTATCGCAGCCACATTAGATGTCGTGACGAGAACGTAGGAACCTGACTTGGATGTACATACTTTAGTTATGAAATTTAGAGTCTCTCGCAGCCATACCGGTTGGCGTGGCAAAAATTCTAGATGAAGTGATTATAGAGTTGTATACCATAGTTACGGAACCTGTCGTTTATCGCATTTATGCTTACTGGCGTGGCGAGGATTCTGAGTGTCATGATTTCAGATAGATGTGTATGATTATTAGGTTGTATCTTAAAAATGGTTCTTAAAGTCTCATCTCAATACTTATCTATTTTCGTTATTACAGGACTTTATTCCATCATTTCCTTTGCTAGCAGTAGCAATACTTCAGTCCTTAGTCCAGTTCTTTTTTGAGCTTCTTTTCTTTAAGAATTCCTTGTTAGTATGATAATTGGTGACTTGCAATTAGGTCTATATCATGTATTAGTGTCGACTGAGTGTGACTTGTGAGTTTGTAAGTGTTTCTTGGTTGGACATATGAGCAGTAGGAATCAATCTAGAGTTAACCCATAGCATAGTACCTTGTAGCAATAGTTCTATGATAGGTGTTATTATAATTAGTATTGGTACTATAGAAAGAGGAGTACGAGTATCAGTAATGGTTCCAATAGTAAGTATCAGAATCAGTATACCCGTCCTGGATAGTCATGAATTTATGTAATTGGATGATCTATGTAAACAATTAAGTATCAAGGAATTGTATTAAAAATTAATGGAGCATGATATTCAATTTGATGATTGATTACTTGGGTGTGTCAAGAGTAAAGAAATATATATGCATAAGGGGTTTTAATGAGATGCCATGAGTAAAGAGATATCAAGATTTGTAATGGAAGATATATAGTGTATCAGTCTGTAAAAGATTTAAGAGAAGATACGTATACATAAATCGAGATATGGAACGATATGTCGCCTTTGAGAGTGAAGTGGAGCATGTGTATTATATAAGTTAATAACTAGTGCGAATGATCGTGAGTTCTAATAAGTGATGAGTAATCTAATAATGAAGCTAGTGTTATCATACCAAGAGTACTAATGATTCTATATCGAGGATTAGTTGAGCAAGGTGCTAATAACAGTAAGTACTACGTGTGATGATAATTAGATTAGTGTATCAATTAATATAGATAGAAAATCATTGGAAAAATATGTGTGATGATAACTTTGATTATTGGAAGTAATATTACAATTAATCCGGGCAGTACAAATTTTAGTACACAGTTGAGGTTGTAGATAATTTGTGTATTTGTGTGCACCTTGAGGATTAGAGACTGTGAGTATTTATATGTATACTTGTGGATTTAAATTTATAATTTGAAGAGTGGAAATGAATTTTAATTTTTAAGAATTATTGAGGAGTTGAGATTTATGTCATTAAATTTTGAGGATTCGAATTCAATTCAATAAACATAGTCAAGCTATAAAGATTTTTTGGAAGTGATTAAAATTTTATTTCAATATTTGAGCATTTGACTTTTGAGGAAGTATATGCATTTTATTTTGCATCGCTCAAGAAGTTAAATTTTGATGATTTTATTTTGAGGATTAAATTTTATGGTGGGTAAGAAATGTATATTAGTATATTAGTAGATGATGTGCATGTGTATGGATCTATTGACTTGAGCATGATTGAGATGGCACTGCAAACTGACTTGGGTGTCCATCTAGAGTTGTATTAGAGAGAGCAGTACTTAGTATGGTGTGTTGCACTTGGTGTGCACTTGAGTGATAAGACACAACTAGTATAAACAGTTGTAGTAGGTAAGAGAGCTAGCAGTGAGTATGCTTGTAGTAGAAACTGTGGTACCTAAAGGGATACATGTATCAAACTTTGGATGCATTATTAAACCTGGTTGTGTTAGAAGGCTGTGTTTTGTTCTTTCCTTGTGTTCCTTTTTCCGTCTGTTTGATTGATTGCTTGATTCATTAAGTACCGTAGCATGTATCAATGATTCTCTTGCTAGAATATAGTTAGTAGTAAACCCCGACAGAGACTGCAATACCTTGATAAAGGAAACCATAACCATACATGTTTTCTCTAGATTGCATGTTGTATGACTGTAGTTAGGATTTTTCTTAGACTTTGATTGATGGAGGATTGACTGTAGTAAAGAATCAATGAAGAGGTTATGACTTGACAAAGAGAGACAATGTGCCTTAAATTTTGAGGATAAACATTAAATTAAATAAAGAGTTGAGAATTTAAAATGACAGAATTGACAATTTGTTAAAATCATAAATTTTTATGAATATTGTGGTATGATTGAATGTCACTAACATTTGAGGAAATTAAGAAGATTATCATTGTATTTATTTGACTGCAAGATATAGATTTATTTTGAATATTGTAATTGAAGATTTTGCGAGTATTATATTGTTTGAGTATGATGTGGAAACAGAATCAAGGAGTAAGATCATTAATGGATTAGTGTTTAAATTCAAAATTTTCGGATGAGATTTTTTTAAATTTTATAAATATACATTGAGTGGGTTTAAAATTAGAGGATTGAATATTAAGTTTTGTATTTAGTGATTAGCATAAAGTTTTTGAGGAGTTTATGATACGAATGGAATTCGATTTTAAATTTGAAGATTTTAGGAATATGATATCTATAGAATTTTGGAAGTTTTATAGCAATATGGATTTACTTCATGATTATGTGATTCGATAAATTTAAAATTTTGATGGAGAAATAATATAAATGAATACATACAACTATTGAGGATCTTAAATTTCGAGGATGAAATTTTTTTAAGGTGGGTAGACTTGTAACCTCCGTATCCTGAAAATCGTGCTTAAATGTTGTTATTAGGTTAATTTTGGGCTATTGAGATTTTTCCATAATTTTTAGTTAATTAAAAACTAGTAATCCTAATTTCCTAGGACTTTCAAGAATTTATTTTAGGGTCAAATATAATTAAAAATGTGCCAAACTTTTATTTTAGGTTCCAAATAATAACATATATTTTCTAGAATTTTTTGGAAATTTTTTGATTATTTTTAACATTTATTTTGAGTTAATTAGGGAAAACTGAATTAAAAACTAATTTTTGAAAAAAAAACCCAAAAAGTAACTAATTCTGCCCAGTCAGCAGACAGGGGCCCACCTGTCAGCCTCCCGCAGCGAACAGTGCCGGGTCCGCCTGTCAGTGACCGCGGGGTGGGTGAGAGCCGAGCCGAGCCGACCTCGAGCCGAGCCGAGTCAGAGTTTGACTCAGACTCAGCTGAGCCGAGCCGCGTCCAACCTTGACCGTTCGATTTGGGCGGGGCTGCGCGGATGACTGCCACGTGGCAAGCTCCTGAGCCGCGGCTGCTCTCTCTCTCTCCTATATATATATAATAGTTTAGTTATTTTCTAGGGTTTTTCTTGAGCCAATTTTTGGAGAATTGCCATCTATGGTTCCTTCATCTTCCAGAAGCCATTGCGCATAGCTTCGGACTCCAAACGAGACCTAGTTTTTTGTGTTAGAACGATATTGAGGTTAGATTTCTGATTATATAATTTGTTTTACGAAATTATTATTATTAAATTCTAGAAAATTCGTAGAACACAGTATGTCTGAAAATAGACGTGTTTCGATGTTTTTGCGATTCCGGGAGAACCAGGAATCAGAATCATGAACCGTTTAAAGTTTCGGAAAGCTAATGTCGAGATCATTGACATATATTTTTCACAGAATTTAATTCGATGTATTTTTATACTGTTAATTCTGTAGAACTTCTAGGTTAGAATTTAACCATCGGTGTATGATACGAAATTTGTATGTGCCATAATTCCCAAACGAATTTGAATTCGGACGAGCCGTAAATTCCAGCATATTTTTGATGCTGAAATATACAGAAATTCATGCATAAAATTTGAGTTTGTGTCGGTTGACTTTTTGGTCAACAGATCGCCTCGATTTGCGTGTCATGAGTCTCGAGTCGATAAAATTCAGTTCCTTTGGACAAAATTTTGGAATTAACCTAAAAATCAGAATAATAAGATTAAAATAGAATTTTAGAGTAATTATTCTAAAATTAAATAAATTATCTTTTGACATGGTAAAATTGTAATACATAGGCTATTTGGACTGTGACTTGGACTCTGATTCATACCAGCAGCTGGACCCCAGGCGAGTACATTCTCTGACAGTTTCTATTATGTTGATTATCTCTATAATTCTTGTTGTATAGTGTACATGACTCTGACATTGTTTTTTACACGAGTTAGCATCATTGAGACCTGTCACGAGGAGTCGTGATTGGAATCCATCGTGCTAGCTGGGGAAAATGGGGAAATATTAGTAACTTATGTGATCATACCCAACTTTACATGCAGCATTAGCTCACCCACATCTCATGTCGGTGCAGCCTTACCCTTACATGCCTCACCGCTGTTACATCTGGTTAGCCTGACCTGTTGGGGATGATCGCTAATTCATGTAATGAGTCATATAGTCCCAAGCCGATCACATGATATGCTGATGTTTCACACACTTAGTTAGATGATTCTTGACATGCATCTCTAGTATATTGATATATCATCTCCATATGTTCTAGTTATTGTTCTTGTACACACTTATATACCAGTTCATTGTTCTTGCGTGTACTTGTATTTCTATTTCACTGCTAGATGTACATTGATGATGACATGCTCCAGTATTCTTTATTCTAGCATTCCCTTATTTTAGTATTTCTCATTGCCAGTTTTCATATCTGTCTTGTATTTCTTTACACTGTGTTATAATTTTTGTCAATATATGTGAAACTGCTGTTAGAGGTGTATTTCGTTCCAATCCTGACTGGATATTTTTTCCAGACTGTGACATAGAGGACTTATTTCTGACATACTTGGAGATTGGATGTTATTGAGTGCAGGTATGGTTATTTTGTTGTTTAGACTTGTCTTATATTGCTTGCTTCGATATCTCATCGTGCTCTAGTTTATGTGATTGAGTATTTCCATATTATTTTGTGATATCTGGGTCTCCTTATGGAGTTGGATATTCGTGAGAGATTAATTAGATAGTTACATGACCTAGACATCGTTCTACCACCGATGCTGCGGCGTAGGCTGGACGTACCCACGCTCTCGTGCCCCAAAATTCGGGTACGGGTCGTGACAGTATATTTCTGCATATTATTTGTATTTCTGTTTATTCATTGCATGTGTAGTTTCTTTCAGTCATTACTATATATTAGATATATTGACACACACTTGATACCTAGTATCATGAGAGGACAATCATTAGGCGTATGGGCTTTTAACCACTCTGGTAAACCGTAGTATATAGTTCGCACTACGGGCGTGTGTCGCGCTAGTCGCTACCCCCGCGGTATATCGATTTCTGGAGTCTCGCTGGTCGCTACCCCCGCGGTATATCGATTTCTGATGTCCATTGACGTGTGTGTGAGTTGTGAGGTAGATCGAGTAGCCTATCCTTGTCCATACATCGAAAAATTATCCTCATTTGCATTCATATAGATTGTCTTGTACAGCGTACTTATTTATTTTCAAATTATATGCATGTTTACTGTATTCAAGTTGGCTCGCTTTTTTGTATCTTGTTACGTCCCTCTGAAGACCTGGTCCTCTGCCAGGTGTATCTGTTCTTGAGTATTTGTAGGAGCATAGATTTGGATGGTTACATATGTTTCGTGGATGTCCTCTCTTCGAGCCCGTGATTGCTAGCCAGTATTCTTATATGGTGTTGTTGTGTTTTACTTATTTTGTATTTGCTCTTACATTCGAGTTGGTAGTGGATTTGTTTCCATCCAACTATCATCTTTAGATACTACTTATTGAGATCTAGTTATATAGATGTTGGTTATTTATTTATATTGATTTTCTGTGGATGAGATTTAGACTGTACCCATGTGACTTGTGATACATCTTATACCACTTGTGGATTGATATTCATATTACAGCGTACGTATGGATTTTAGTGTCCATATATTGGAGTTGCCATATCCATGCGGCTGGCATGCTTACGTGTTCCTAGTCCTACGTATTCTGGGACTGGAGCGTGACATGTTTTTGTGGTGGCCCATGCAGGTCAAGAGCATATTGTCTCGGTTACGTTACTGTACCGAGCAAGCCTGCACCTAGGAATAGAGTATAAGAATCTCATCCATAATTGGCTATGATTCGCTCTCCTTCCAATCCATTCTATTCGGATAATTGCATCCTGCTTGATCCATGTACTTCCCTAATAGTTCTTTGAGTATAGCCTTCTGCTAGAATATAGGAACACCTGTTATTAGGATGATAACTAAGGTAGCACACAATGATAACTAAGGTAGCACACCTGTTAAGAATACAACGAGAATATAGACACACCACTAAGTTTATAATATATAGTGAACCCTAGAATTCCTTATCTCTAGAGTTGGTTTTCCATTACCCCCTGATGTATTATGAAGACTTGAGAGTAGTGTAGACACTACTAGAGATAGTTAGAAGTTTACCATAATGTTTGACCCTAGTATTGAAGAACCAATAGAAAACCAAAATTGAATATTAGGACTGAACCTAACCTTCACAGTTAGATAAGTATTGGAGAACTATAAATTTAGATTCTTGTTTTGAGATAAGCAGACAGTACCTTAGAAAGCCAAGAGCAACGCCTAGAATATTTTCCTAATCATACCTCAAACACAGAGACTAGAATACCCCTTTCTCTTAGAAAACCATGATGCTATCTAGAGCCCCCCTATTTCATATATTGTTCCTCTGCGACCTTAACGTTCGCTAATTGTGCGACGACCAAAATTACTTTCTTCTTTTCTTCATCTTTCAACTCGTGCCATCTGACATTTCTGATTATAGACCAAGTGAATTTATTCTATGTTAGGATATATATAGCTTGCTAGGATTCTAGTTGTTAATGTTAAATTTTAAAATTGTGTGCTTAGTAGTTAGAACTTGATGGTTTAAGCTATTCTTGTAGATTGAGACCTGGTGCTTATCCCTTAGTTTTAAATTACGTAATATGTACCCCACCTCAATACGAGTTATATTCCCTTCCCTTGAGACCAGTAACTGTTTCATTCTTACTATTGACACTTGCACTAAGACTAGGACTTAGGACGACCATGACCTATGTAATGTAAGAGGATACCCTAATAAGTACCAAGATATTTCCCTAACAATAGTTTATACTTTATTTACAAGGACCAGGTTATTCTGAAGAATTTTCTCAAGGCAATTACAGTATTAGTTTATTGTTATAAATTGGGTAGTATACCTCACAACATAGTATCACATAGTCTTTTGACCTATTATTGAGGTGTAGCCGAATGACATTAACTGGGTGCTAACATAAAAAGATAATGATTCATCAGACTGTAGAGCTTAGAAGCCCATACCCCTATTTGGTCGACTATCAACTTAGGCAAGGATTTAGTATGACAACTGTAGAGATTATGGAGTCTTATTTTTTTTTGTGAACTTGAATTGTTATGTACCTTCTTTCATCATAATCCAGCGTATTTATGTTTGCTGTACTACCTTGACTTATGCTTCTATTATAGCCTAGTTTTTGCAAGCTTATTCTTTTATCGAGCTTGCTCATGGCATATGTATTATTGGGTGCACACAATGATACAATTGCCTAATCAGAATCGGTGTATTAAGGTCTAGCTAACCTTAGTGCGCTTGGTTCGCTCTTCGCATGACTACTTTACGTGGATTAAGATATATGGTAGTAGACGAATATACTTGCCCCTAGACATGTCTGACACATCGAATCGGTTACATAACTGTACTGATACGAGCATGTAAATAGAAAATTACCAAAAATAAGATTTCAATCCACAACTGCCCTGACAACTCTCTTTTCAAATTCCTTAATCTCTTTGAATCTCGTACTTGTATTCTATCACCTTCACCTTGAATTCTTTATTATTGCTCTCCGTCTTCCTTTATTTCGAAAAGACGAAACCTCATGCTTGGTGTAAGTTGACACACTGATAGTACTAGATATACCCCGTAAGGCTAATCACATGACTTAGTGACTCTCTTTTATAATTGATTAAGGGCATACCATAGGTGATATATTTGGTGTTAAAATTTTTGAGGATTGAATAACATGATTAAATAATTTGAGAAATAGTTTTCTTAAAAGTATAGCCTTATTTTATAGGTAGGTAAATCCTAAGTTGGGTAGAAATTGCATTGTTAAACTTGAGGCGAATTCTTTTAGATTGTAATCAAGTGAGATTAGATAGAGAGAAACCATGTCCAATTTTAATTTCGAGGACGAAATTTTTGTAAGTTTGGTAGATAGTAAACCCCCTCACCCAAAATAGATATTTTGTGTATATTTTATATTATTATAGATATTGAATTTCTTTAGAGTATTCTCTTAGTTAATTAGAAAATAAATTTCTTGATATATTTACTTATATAAATATTTATTTAGAATTATTTTAGGTTATTTTAGATTTTTGGAGATTTTTCTAGAATTTTAGGTAATTAAAACATATGGAACGTAAATTTCTAGGACTTCTATGATTTACTATACGATCATACTTGCATGTTGTTCCTACCAAATATTTATTCAAGTTTAAAATATTTAATTATATTTTTCTGTAATTTATTTAGAATTTTAAGAAAGTTATTTAGATTTTTAACATTATTTAGGATTTATTTGGATATATATATAGTCTTAATATTAGATAGATGCTAATTTAGTGTTAATAGATATTAATAAGATTTTATAAATTATTTGTATTATCTTTAATTATATTTATGATTATAAATTATTGAGATAAATTTAAACTCTATTTTAAATTAATTCAAATCCTGAACCTACTAGGAAAGCAACTTCATGCATATCCTATCCTTATTTAAATTCATCATAATTCTATCCAAATTAACCAATCCTAGTCGTATTTATTAAGTAGTGTCCACCATTATAAATACCTCATCCTTCATATTTTTATTTCCCAAATTCACCTCTTTTTCGTCCAAAAAGAGTCAAAATTCGTCATAAATTCAGCCTCATTTTCTAGTATGTTATGACGACTTAAAAAGACGATATCTCCTAGCTCCGGACTCCAAACGCGCTCCAGTTTTTTTTGTTAGAACCATATCAAGGTTAGTTTTCTGAATATATAAACTATTTTAATAATTTGAGAACCTATTTTTCCAGAAAATTCTAAAAGTGCCAGTTGTCCAAAATCAGACGCATTTTAGAATTTTTGAGATTTTGGGAGATCCCGAACTCGGAATTACAAACCATTTGAAGTTTCAGAAAGCTGACATGATGAACTTCCAGAAAAGTATTTTTGTAGAATTTAAAATATAAGTTTATTCTACTATAAAATTTGTGCAACGTAGACGTAAATAGGAAACCACTAAAAACTGTCATCTGTGCGCCCTTGTGGCCATAACTCTTTACCGACTTATGATTTTATGAAATTGTTGATTCCAGTGTTCACATAGCATTAAAATACATAGGATTTCACACACAAATCCAGAATTTGAGTTGGTTGACTTTTTGGTCAACGGATTGCCTCGATTTGCGTGTCATGGATCACAAATCCGTAAAGTTGACTTTCTTTAGACCAAAATTAGGGTTAACAATAAAATCAGATTATAATAAGATTAAAATACTATTTTAGGTTATTTTTATTCATAATTAAAATAGATTAAATGTAGGAACCTATTTACCCATTTTTGTAACCTAACTTGTTTAATTTATGTGACGGGTAGATCGGACGACGCCTTGAGTTGGGACTTCATCCTTTTCAGACCAGGCAAGATACCTTGCCAAATTATTTACAGTACTTTGCATGCTTAGTATATTTCTGCATATTATTTGCATTTCTGTTTATTCATTGCATGTGTAGTTTCTTTCAGTCATTACTATATATTAGATATGTTGACACATACTTGACATCTAGTATCATGAGAGGACAACGTATGGGCTTTTAACCACTCTGGTAAACCATAGTATATAGTTCGCACTACGGGCGTGTGTCGCGCTGGTCGCTACCCCCGCGGTATGTCGATTTCTGGAGTCTCGCTGGTCGCTACCCCCGCGGTATGTCAATTTCTGATGTCCATTGACGTATGTGTGAGTTGTGAGGTAAATCGAGTAGCCTACCCTTGCCCATACGTCAAAAAGTTGTCCTCATTTGTATTCATATAGATTGTCTTGTACAGCGTACTTATTTATTTTTAAATTATATGCATGTTTACTGTATTCAAGTTGGCTCACTTTTCTGTATCTTGTTACGTCCCTCTGAGGACCTGGTCCTCTGCCAGGTGTATCTGTTCTTGAGTATTTGTAGGAGCATAGATTTGGATGGTTACATATGTTTCTTGGATGTCCTCTCTTCGAGCCCGTGATTGATAGCCAGTATTCTTATATGCTGTTGTTGTGTTGTACTTATTTTGTATTTGCTCTTACATTCGAGTTGGTAGTGAATTTATTTCCATCCAACTATCATCTTTAGATACTACTTATTAAGATCTAGTTATATAGATGTTGGTTATTTATTTATATTGATTTTCTGTGGATGAGATTTAGACTGTACCCATGTGACTTGTGATACATGTTATACCACTTGTGGATTGATATTCATATTACAACGTACGTGTGGATTTTGGTGTTCATATATTGGAGTTGCCATATCCATGCGGTTGGCATGCTTACGTGTTCCTAGTCCTACGTATTCTGGGACTGGGGCGTGACAGATGACCACCCCTAGAGCACCCCCGATGCTCCGACGACCCTACCAACCACCATAACCCTCGTTGGCCATCGCACGGACGATACGAGCATACTCCCTGACCGTGAACACCTAAACCCAAGTCAGAATTGAGCTTCAACCACCTATTTTCGAAAGGCAATTACTACTCTTTCTCTCGACCGTTTCCTAAACATCTTCGCTGGTATAATCTCTATTTAAACCTCTTTCAGTGCCTTCAATTAGTTTATTTTATTTTGCATCAAAACCTAGTTTAATATTGTGTTAAATATCAAAAAAATTTATTTTCTAAAACTCGAAAATCTTCGTTACGGAGTTGGTCCCGTCAATCCGAGCAACCACATCGCGTACCGATTTCACCAAAAGGCACGTGCGATATTTTCCGATGTGTGGAATTTCACAAAACTCGATCCGGACGTGTATGTGCGTCGGAATCAACCCGTATCCGTCGAAAGTCCTCCATATTGATATTTTGCAAATTACCCAATTAATTTGTGCACGCTTGTTTTATCGTGACAAAATTGGCACCATTGGACTCGCGACATTTGACTTTTCCTGTGACCCAAGTTTCGCTTGATTCTGAGACAGTGACCACATCGTTGTTTCGCGGGCCCCACGATCCGTTCCAACGGGCATTTTTGTGACCGTCTCACTGGAATCCAAATCTGGATATACCGTTGAGTTCGTATCATCGTTTAGAATCTTTTTGACCTATAATATGTTATTTTTAGGGACTTTTGCTCATGTCATATTTTTTGGTGCAAGGCGGGTCTACTTGTGGACCCCGTGTTGATCAGAAATTATATTTTAGTCCATGTGTCCAAATTGGACGTCTGAATATGCTTTTTTGAGTATCTTACTCATTTCGGGAATGTTGGTAATATATATCACAGCATCTGGGGATATCTGCTCCAGTTTTCATCTTGCGCTGCTACTTCCCTGGCGAGTTCATGTTCGAATCTTCACCTGGCTTCTAGGCAAGTATACTTTATCTTATTATAATATTTAAATTCAGTTAATATTATATATTATGCTCTAAATATTATATAATTGTGCGCATCCGAGAATGACTTGGGAGCAGTCAACGAAGGCATCGACGTTAGGACTTGTGTTTGACCTAGCGTCTAGTGGACGTACCCTAAGTGACGGAGTTATCATTTTAACTCTGAGGCCTTGACACATATTATTCCATATCACAGAGTGAGCTCATGATAGGACACGGGCTTACGCACTTGACTGGCCATCGGTACGAGTAGCACGTGTGATGGTATTTAGTGTAGTTGTTTGGTTCTTAGTGACTTGCATATAGTTACGAGATGTCCGCATCGCACTTGAGACTTGTACATTAGCATTGGACGGGGAGGACGACTAGTAGGCGTTTGGGACACCCACCTCCTTTATGCAGATACCATATTCTTTGGAGCAATATGGACGTATATATTTATACAAATATTGCGTTCTTTGGAGCGTTGGACGTTACATGTGTAGATACCACGCTCTTCAGAGCGTTGGACGTCATGTAGATACCATGCCCTTCAGAACGTTGGACGTATTTATTTATGAAGATACCATATTTTTTGGAGCATTGGACGTTATTATATATGCAGATTGCCCCAAGATTGGGGGCATATGTGGCATATACTAGCCAATCACGACGATTGGTGAATTATGTCAGCATATGTCTAGCCTACACTTTTCATACGCACTATGTTGTCCTAAAATTTGCATTCACTTAGGAGGATAGTTCATCCTGATTTATTTTACTCAGTATTTATATTATGGCATGTACTTTTTGTATCTTGTTACGTCCCTCTGAGGACCTGACTCCCTTTCAAGTTATTTGAGCAGTTTGGATGAGGCTTGATCTGGTGGTATATTGGTCATCCTTGCAGTTATCATTATATCTTTCCTATATTACAATTATGTACTATTTCTCAATGTGACTCTGCTATTGTAGCCTAGTGTTTATAGGCCTATGTTATTCTCTTAGTCTATTCAAACGGCTGTTTTATTGAGCTGCAGGCTAAATAATGTGTACAATTCCCTCTTGTAATTTATTTATCTTGGATTGAGATTTAGTTTAGTTGTTGCATGTTAGAATTAGATTTTTTTTATTTAGCTGGATCACTTAACCTTGGACAGCATAAGTGTACTTCGTCGGGCCCATTAAATTAGAAAGCCCTAAGAAGTCGTACCAGCTAGCCATTGCCATGTGTCTGGTCCCATACATTTTAGGACTAGGGCGTGACATCAATGAAAACATAAATATATTTCCGTTACATGTACTCTTGATCTTGAATATCAATAAAAAAATTATCTTCTTTCTTGTTTAAAGCTTTTTCCAGTTGTTGTGAATATCGTTATTATGTGTGTTAATACCAGAGGTAATATGGACGTAGTTTAACATCACAATGACATCAAGCCCTATTAGAGGTAGTATGAACGTGATAGACTAGATTGGCTCTTGTAAAGAAAGTTTTGGTGGGAACACCATTTGTGATGGCTGGAATATTTCAGTACAGAGGTTGGTTGCTAAGCAAGATGGGTGTGATATTTTGTAGAAATATACATAAAAGGGATGATTCAGAGGTAATATGTACTGACTGTCTCTTTTTGGTAAGTAGAATGACTTATAGTTCAGAGGTTATGTGGACGTGAACTACTTGTCTTGGCAAATTTTTGAGGATCCATTATCCATTGCGTACTCGGGGTTTTCGGGTACGGATAATAATTTGTCCTTATGAGACGGATAGGTAGTAGATTTATGGATCCACTACCTATTGCGCCCTCGGGGCTTCTGAGCATGGGTAACAGATTTGTCCGTATTCGACGGACGTAGGTAGTAGATTTGTGGATCCATTATCTATTGCGCACTCGGGGCTTCCGAGCACGGTTAACAGATTTGTCCGTATGCGACTGATGTTTTGGTGGACCCATTATTCATTGAGTACTTAAAGCTAAGTGTAGATAATAAGTTTAAAGTAAGAGCCTATGATAGGTTGAAACAATTCTACTAGGAAATTATTTTTGGACTTATCATCCTCGGCGTAGTTAGGGCTAAGTACAGACGATAAGTTGAGGTAGCAGACACTATCAGAGATATTATGGATATGATAGTAAAAAGCATTCTTTGGGAAAAAGCGATTAATAACTAACGCTATTAGGGATGGCACGAATATGATAACAGTTAGTTAGTGCCAAAATATTTGCTCAGAGATAATATGGACGTGGAAAACTACCTGACGAGACCTCCATTGGAGAATTTTAGTGGACTTTTCATCCTTGGCATACTTAAAGCTAAGTACGGATAACAAGTTGGCATGACAGACACCATCAGAGGGGTGATGATTTAAACAATCCCTACTGGGGAAGTTTTTTGGACTTATTATCAATGGTGCACCTAAGGCTAGGTATCGATAATAAGTTAAAATGATGGACGCTATCAGGGATGACACAAGTGAGATATCTGGAAGTATGGATGTGGCAAACTCTTGTGTTATGACCCTACTTGGATGGTGATATATATCTGCTCAGAGGTAATATAGACGTGGCATAATATAACCTGATTAGAACTCCATGGAAGAATTTTAGTGGACTTATGATCGTTGGCATACTTAAGGCTATGAATAGATGATAAGCTAAAATGACTGACACCTTCAGAGGTATCACTACTAGAAAAAGTCAAATTAGTGACGTTAAAAAACGTCGCTAAATGCCAAAAAAGTCGCTAATCATTTTTAGCGACGTAATTAGTGACATTTTAAAGAAGTCGGAACTCAGCTAGTCGCTGAAAGAAAAAATGTCACTAAACGTCGCTGTACCGACATTTTTTAGCGATGTTAGTGCGTCGCTAAATTAGCAACGTTTAGCGACGCAACGTCGCTGATTAGCGACGTGCTCATCAGTCGCTTAACGTCGCTAATTAGCGACTTACATAGCGATGTTACAACGATATCTTTAATGACCTGGCAAAACTGCCATGTCAGCAATTTGTGACGTACAATAACGTTTTTAGTGACGTCATTAGCGACGAGTAACAACATCGCTAATTAGCGACGTATTTAGCGACGTGTATTAACGTCACTAAACGTCGCTAAAAATATCGCTAATTTTATAGTAAAAAATAAAAAAAATGAATACTAAATTATTTTCAAACTATTATTCCTACAGTTTATTAATTCACAATCTGTACAAATAGACCCGGAGCAACCCTCCGTTGAATTTCTGGGTTTGCCGACCCCCTTGGGTTGAACACTCAATACCGATAAATTAACATATATTTAATATGAATAATATAATAAAATTTGAAGAAAAGAAAACTTTCAGCAAATATCATCGTAAAGAATATATAAAATATATATCCATACGACAAATATATATCCATACAATGAGTCTCATCCTAAATAATACAAATAATACAAATATCCAGCAACTATATTACTGCGGATCTGTAGGAGGATGACCACCGGCGGACATGAAGGATAAGAACAGCTCATACTGCTCCGTGAAATCGACACCGATGTCGATGGAGAAGGTAGTGACGTCGCTGGAGTCTGTATCAATGTAGGTGCACCAGGAGGACGTATCCGCTCCAAGTCTAAGAGTTGCTGGTTGTAAGAATCCATGGTAGATAACAGCCTCGTACTGCTATGAATCATTGAATCTTGCATCATCGTCAGCCGCTCGCCCATGGATAGCTGTGATGCCTGCAGCTCCGTGATGTTAAGGTCTGTCGAGGCTCTAAGATCATTTGTCAAATCCTGGAGCTCCGTGATGCTGCGGTCGAGCATATCGAATCGTGCGATGAGCGTCGGATCGTCCGCCTACGGCTGGGACCGGGGCTGCTCCTCCATCCTTCGTAGTAACTCGTCACGGATAGACCCAATCTGACGGTCAACGGCCTCCTGGACTCTGGCCGAAGACTGCGAGGGCTGTAGAAAATGCGCAGTTGTCGGGGAGGCCCTAGATGACTGCATCACAACCAGGGAGCCATAGGATTCCGTACCGTAGTACGTACCCCTCTGGAGACCACCAGCTGCGGTCACCCACAGGTCGTCCGCCGACGGAGCTAGAGGGGGCTACGAGGAAGTACCAGGCTCTCCAGCTGTAGGTGCACTAGCAGTCGCCCGCTCACGCAGCCTAAGATACTCGGCCTAGAAAAGTTTGGAAACTCGATAATTTCCTAAGTTATATTAAAATTAATACAAAGTAAAGTAATACTTACATAGTTCTACGAGGCCCTCTCATCAATGAGATTTCTGTCCTTGCGATGGGTGGCCAAGAAGACGGTCACCATGTTTGCATCATCACCCCTCTGTATTTGTTAAAAATATATTATTTATTATTAAACTTAAACATGATTTTTATCCATTTTATCGTATTTATATTAAAATAATATATCTTAAATAAAAAAAAATACCAAACGACGAAAATATTTCGTCATCGAAATCGAGCCACCACACCACTTGACAGCATTTCGTCTAGCCGCCTTGGCCTTCTCGGACCTTTCCTTGTAGCTCGGATCGTCGAATCTAGCCCTCATCACAGTCCACTGCTCAAGCGTGATCCAACCTTGAATCAGTTTTCCAGCACGATCACGAGCCTTCTAGTCATCCAGAGCATCACGGATAAGCTTGGCGGCAACGGTAGAAAACAGCCGCTCGATCAACTCGGTCCGGTACGGCGGATAGAAATATGTTTTCTATAATAAATAATTTAGTAAGTGAGCATCACGGATAAGTTATATAATATGCATAAATTAGAGGATTTATATAATATACTTTTACCTAAAAGTGCACAAACCAGAATGCCTTCCTCTCCTCCGGAGCTTCAGAGTAGTTGATCCAAGGGCCACCGTAGTTGTTCCTCAGAAATAGGCCCAGGCGTCTTTGAACCGACGATAGACGATATCTAAACAGAGATAATTATTTTAATTGAAAAAGTCAATATATGATGAATAAAGAAATATATGATATATATGATGCTAAACCATCTAATTGACTTACTTTATACCGTCGGCCCAAATCTCTGTCCTCGTCTCCTCCGGAGGTGCGCATGGAGGATCTTGCTGATGCTGGAACAATGTTGGCATGACCTTCTCTACATGCACATCTGTCTCCATGGTTCCGTCAGCAGGAGGAACGCGGGACGAGGGAGTACTATCATGCCTGGAACTACTCGGCCCAGGAGTGATGCCACGTAACGTCGTCGCAGTCGGAGATGTGACTGATCGATATACTAGAGTACTGGGCGACGACGATCCGAAACCAATAGTAGGCAGTACTAGAGGAGCACTCTGTCTACCTCAGGACCTGTCCAATCCTCCGCGTCGTTCTGTCATACCTGATAACAACATATGATGAATATAGAAAAATACAAATATATTGTACATTCT
This sequence comes from Iris macrosiphon, assembly GCA_036927795.1. NCBI lineage: Eukaryota > Viridiplantae > Streptophyta > Magnoliopsida > Asparagales > Iridaceae > Iris > Iris macrosiphon. Next base: position 1,703,539 of record JAYESA010000007.1, on the reverse strand, counting down.
ACAGTCAAAATATGATGCATATCTCATAACATTCTATAGTCAAAATATAATACATATATTCATTAAAATAGTATATTCTACAGTCAAAATATAGTTACATTCTACAGGCAAAATATAGTTATTTTCAATCATCTTCAAAAAATTCATCTTGTTCGCCTTTCTCGTCCTCCTCTTCCTCTTCCTCTTCCTCTTCCTCCTCATTGTCTTTACTTTCATCTACTTCATCTTTGTCTTCCTCTTCGGATAATTCTACATCTTCTATATTATTACTCGTGTAATGAGTAACTTCCGTTGAGTCCACATCTACAATATTTGTTACAAGAGGTAGATTGTCCTCCTGATAAGCTATTTCGTCAATGTCAAAGATATTTTTAGCTTTAGTCTTGCATACTGCCCACCAATCCGACCTCGCTGTCCCCCATCTAGGATAAGTTATGAAGTATACGAGCTGAACCTGACTTGATAGGATAAATGGTTCATAGCCTTGATATCTACGCTTGTGTTTATATCCACAAGGCAATGCTTGTCAATTTTCCAATCTTGATCTTGAATCGGATCGAACCATTCACACTTGAATAGCATGATATTAGCAGGTTTTGTGCCATAATTATATGTCAACTCCATAATCTCTCGTAAGATGCCAAATAAATTATTGCCTGGATCGACGTCTTTGTAGTTCGAAGATTTGATACACAAACAACTATTTTTCATGGAATCAAGATCCAGAAAGTTATCTCTGATAGGAGCATTTGTTGACTTGAACCTAAATCCATTCACATAGAAACTTAGCCATATTTTAACAGCAGTAATTGGTCCCTTGGCTAGAGTTCGAATAGATTCAGTCTCGGGTGTTATTAGACGATCGACCTAAATACCAAAGTAGCGATAGTAAGTTATTTGTGGTGCAAGTACAAAAATAAAAAGTAATTACCAAACACCTTACATATGCGCTCAACTAAGAAGAAAAATGGCATCTCATTTCTTATTCTACTTCTTCGTCTATTATGTAGGGTCTAACCGACCTCAACTCATCATTATATGTGCTAAAAATAATGAAGCAACTACTGATTAGTAGCATAATAGTAGCTATACTATTATATTTAGATGATGTAAACGTGAACGTATTAATTACTTACCCCTCTAGCTTCTCCACTTCATCCTCGTCGCAATTGAGTAATATATACAACTGACCAGCCCTTAGCTCGTCATCATTCAAATATCTCTTCTTCATTTTCCCCGAAGGCTTTCCGGACGTATTGAATACTTTGAGTATTGCATCATTAGATTCCTGATATCCGTCATCGTTTCTCAAAGCTTTCGTTCTATTAGTAGCAACATGCGGTTTGAAATACGTCGAGCAAAAGTTTGTAATCTTCTCGAGAACATAAGCTTCACAAATAGAGCCCTCAGCCCGTGCCTTATTTTTTATCTTTCTCTTTAGGTGATTCAGATACCGCCCAAAGGGATACATCCACCGATAACCGACAGGACCACCAACACGTGCCTCATAGGAAAGATGAATTGATAAATGCTCCATAGAATCGAAGAATCCAGGAGGAAACACCTTCTCGAGCTTACATAGTGTTACCGTAATGTCCTTCTCTTGCTTTTCTAGACGATCAACAAGCAACTTAGTACAACAAAGATCTCTGAAGAATATGCTGAGTTCTGTCAATGGATCCCAAACGACCTGCGGTAAGAATTCTCGAAATGCAATCAAAATTAATCTCTCCATGAATACGTGACAATCGTGGCTCTTCATACCCGCTAGTTTGTTCTTCTTAAGGTTGACGCATCTTCTCAAGTTTGACACGTACCCGTCTGAAAACTTTGGACCCTGAATCCACCTACAAAGTCTCCCTTTATCCTCTTTCTCCAGTAAAAAAATTGACTTAGGTTACTTTAACTTTCCATTTTCCTCCTCTATCAAATGCAATGCAGGACGTCTATATATTTCTTCTAAGTCCAACCTGGCCTTCGGATTATCTTTTGTCTTCCCCTTTACCTCAATTACAGTATTAATTATGTTATCAAACATATTCTTCTCGATATGCATGACATCAAGGTTATGTCTGATCAGATTGGTGCTCCAATATGGCAGATCCCAGAATATACTCCTCTTCGTCCAGTTATGGGTACGACCAAATCCGTCACACTTGTACCCCTTAGCAGGCTCTTCGATAGCACTTGGTAAATCTTTTACCTCTACCCATATCGTATATCCGGGCCACCTTGGTGGTGGATTGGCCTTTTCCACAACTCCCACACAAAAAGTATTTATGTTCCTCCGGTACGGATGATCCTTCAGCAGAAATTATCGATGATAATCGAAGAAGCACGGTTTGCCTCCGTGTTTCAAACGGAAAGCCTTAGTATGGTCTACGCAATACGGACATGAGAGACAACCATGGGTGCTCCATCCCGATAATATTCCATAGGCCAAAAATTTGTTGATGGTCCACATAAGTGCTGCCCTCATCTGAAAATTTAGCTTTCTAGAAACATCGTATGTGTTGGCACCTACTTTCCACAGTTGATTCAACTCATCTATCAAAGGCTGTAAATACACATCGATGTTCCTCTTCGGATTGTTCAGACCCGGGATAATAACGGTGAGGAACATATACGGAGTCTTCATACACATCCAAGGCGATAGATTATACGGAGTGACGATCACAGGCCAACATGAATACTGGAAGCCCGAAAGTTTGAATAGGGTAAAATCGTCATAGGAGAGCCCCAATCTGACATTACGCGGATCCAAAGCAAAATCTGGATACTCTCGATCAAAGTGCTTCCATGCTTCTCCATCGGATGGATGATCAAATACTCCTTCGATCTGTTTTTGCCTGTGCCAACTCATATTTTCTACAGTCTCCTTAACCATAAACAACCGCTGCAACCGTGGCGTCAAAGGCAAGTAGTGCATCGAATATCCTGCAGATAATCTAATACTGCAAACTATGTTTTTTCTCCTTGCATATTGTAACCTATGTTGACAAGAGATGTTTTTTTTCCTTGCATATTGTAACCTAGTGCTGATCACATTACATTATCAGAATATCCTGCAGATAAAACTGTATGACAATAGCCCTTACACTGAAGTACTTACGTAATGGCATATCTGAATTGCTTGATTAGAATAGAAGGGACAAACTTCATATTGAGTGGCTAGCTTAGCTAGTATGTTTGCTTTTGTCTCAACTTCAAATATCTCTGGCCTTGGCTATTCCCCCTTTGAAGCACTTGATTTAATCGGTACAACTTGTTGGGATGGGGATGGCTTATCCAATTATTGATGAACAACCGAGAAAAAGTCCTCTCCAAATGATTATAGTGCATAAAGATGAACACAACACAAGTCCTTGTTTTACTTGTGTACTGAATATCTGTTTCTCTAATGGGATGGATTATAACATAATTTCATTATCATGGTATCAATCATGTTCTGTGAAACTCTTTCTACATGATCCTGGACTCTTCTACTAAATCAACAGAGGATGGATTATATATAGAACAAGTCAATTATCTTTCTCTGAGTGTCTCTCTACAAGATGCTTGATATTAAAATAGTAATAGATTGTCCATTAACTATGTACTTTGGCTGAATGTCTCATTTAGTTGGTCCTCAACTGTGCAGACCATACAGAGGCTACTGGAGCTCAAAGGGACCGACACGAAAGCAATCAACAAATCCGGAGAGACGGCGCTGGACACGGCCGAGAAGATGGGAAATGCCAGCGTGGCGACCATACTCATGGAGCACGGCGTCCAGAGCGCAAGGAAGCTCCGGCCCCCGAACCCTAACCCTAACCCCAGTTCAAAAACCCTAACCCTAGGTCCTGATCCCAGGTCGTGTCAGTTTTGGGTTAGGGTTGGTGTCACGTATGTGTGTGTGTAGTATCTGTGTCAGTGTCTGTCAAGTGTGTATGTTGTGTCAGTATCACATGTGTGTCCTGAGCGAGAGAGAGAGAGAGAGAGAGAGTTAGGGTTTACCTAGAGCTCAAGGAGGAGGAGGGGGATGCCGGAGTAGCCGCTGTGGAGACGCCGGTCGCCGAAGAGGGGGTTGGGGGAAATCAAAACTTTTTCAAACCTTTCAAAAAATTCGACAGATGGAGGAAAACAAAACTGAGTCCTAATTAACGAAATTTTAGCGACGTTTAGCGACGTCAAATAAAAACGTCGCTAAAATAAATTTTAGCGACGTCACAGACGTTGCTAAACACGTTGCTAAATATTTTTAATATAAATGTCGCTAAATACGTCGCTAAAGGTCGCTAAATTAGACATAATAGCGATATTTAGTGACATTAATTGAACTTATAGTGACTAATCTTTTAAAAACTAAATAAAAGTAGCTAAACGTCGCTAAATATCGCCATTTAGCGACGTCTAGCAACGTTTTTACATGGAGTCGCTAATTAATATTTTATTAGCGATATTTTCCTTTGACGTCGCTAAAAAATATTGCTAATTCTGCTTTTTCTAGTAGTATATTATAGACGTGACGGAAGATAGTCAATAAACAAGAATATTTGCTCAGAGGTAATATAGACATGGCAGACTCTTGTGTAATGGACTTATTACCCATGACGTACCTTAAGTACAGATAATAAGCTGAAATGACTAGCACTATCAGGGGTTATACGAACATGATAGTAAAAATTTGTCACATTCCGCTCCCAGAATACTAGATAAATACGAGGACGGACATGGCAAACCACACCTTGCAGAATACCGAAGTAAGCCACAATGTGTTAAGGTTGTCTAGAAGACATATGGATGGACTCTAGCATGCTATGATGTCAGTTCTAAGGCCGGCAATTTCTAGTATCTTAATCTACAATAACAAGTACAAGGGTATATCATATACGAAAATAAAAAGGTGTCCCAAATTATACACCACATATGATCATGAAGCTAGTGAATACAAAATGCTGCACTAGCAGAGTATAATTATACATGATCAAATATACCAACCATGGTATAATATATACATCATGTTGACCAAAGTCAGAGAAGTAATGTAAATACCCAAATTTTTCAGAAATTAAAAATATAATTTCTAAGATTTTTTTGTGATTTTTAATAATTAAAATAAATATTTTCAGGAATTAAATAATTTTATGATTTTATTAAATATTAAAATATTATGAAAATAATATATTTGACTGTAAAATAAATAATTAGTCATAGTGTAATTTTTTTGGAATTTATTGGACCCAAAAACTATTTTTTAAACACCTAAAAATATTGTTTTAAATAAACCCACCTGAACCAACCTGAACCGGTTTAAACCAACCTGAACCAAACCAAACAGAGCCTAAAATAAACCAACCCAAACCCTAACGGGTCGAATCTGGACCCGACCCGCTAACCAATACCCAAACTCGACCCGATAACCCTAATCTTCTGTAACAGAAGAGCCCGACCCGCCGACTTCCCCTCCGCCGTTCACCTTCGCGGCCGCCATTTACCCGACCGTTCTGCTGCGCCCCTTCACCTCCTCACCCACCGAGACCCTTCGCCTCCCGCAATCGTCGACCCATCCGGTCCTCGCCTACCCCTATAAAACCCGAGCCCCGATCCTCAACCCCCATCGGCCACTGCCACATCCTCCGTCGCAATGACCCGAGCCAGTCCGACGGCCACCTCTCCTCCGGCAACCCCAACAAACCCCACCACCCAACCACTGCCTCCACCATATCTCCACTGCCTCTGCTACCGCCGCTTCTCCCATCCGCCGCCACCCAAGCCTTCAGCCACCGCCACCACTCGTATCCAGACGACCCTCCGGCGATACGCCAACTGACCTTGACCCACCGACGGCCACCCCGAGCTTCTCCAGTGACCCATCGACGATCTTCGTCGCCGCCAGCACCGAGCACAGTAGCCGTAGCACCACCCAGTGTACGCAAAGAATAGTCGATTCTGACTCCTCGTTCCGGTGAATATTTCTCTCTCCTCGTCGCGTCATTTTTTGAACTGTCTATTACGACACGTTTGCTGTGTAACCCTCTCGAACCCTGTGCCCTTTGACAGCGGTAGCATGTCCTGTGACGATCATAAATCATGACACAAAAACAAAAACAAAATATTCCCAATTTTAGTATTTGATAATTGACCCGAACTCACAAGTTCATGGCCGATTTAATCCCAACCTGTTTAATAATTCTGAAATTTACTTGAACAGTAATTTAGACCTTATAACCAATTTTTAAAAGCCTATTTTATTTTTATTTATGCTGTTGTAGATTGTAATTTATTCTCAGGTAAAGTTGACCAAAAGCTTGGTCTTTAAAACCAGAATTTTCTTGAATTTGGTGAGTCCCACTAAATGAGGGAACTTGGTCGTGTGTAAAATTGTACCGAAAGAAGCGTATCATCAATACGGACGTGTGAGATTTCACGAAAGTTGATTTGGATGTGCGTGCACACCGGAATCAACGAGTATCCGTCGAAATCGTCCGTATTGGGCCTATTCTGAAACTCGTTGTAACTTTGTGTGTGTTCACTGTTTCGCAATAAAACTTGCGACATCAGATTCGTAGCGTTATGCTAGTCCCGTGACCCAAGTTTGGTTTGATTGTAAGAACGTTTACAAAATCCCGTATTGTGGGCCCCACGGCTCCACTTGACGGGTGATTTTGTGATCGGCTCATCGGAATCCAGTTCTGGATATTCCGAAGGATTTTCGTCTCAATATAATCGAAAAAAATTATGTTCTTTTAGTTTTTATTAATTCATTTTATGTGTTAAATTATTTGGCCTCCAAAACGACCAAAAATTTGGTATTTTAAAACTAAAATTTTGTGATACGGAGTACGTTCTGCCAAACAAGACTGCCTCGTCACGTACCAATTGAACCAAAAGATGCATATGGTATATCCTGACGTGTGGGCTTTCGCGAAAGTTGATTTGGACGTGTGTGTGCGTCGGAATCAACCCGTATCCGTAAAAAGTTCCCATATCACAACTTTTTGTAAACTATCACCCCATTTTGTGTACGCTCATCAGAATATGATAAAACTTGTGCCACTGAATTCATGGTATCATGCTGATCCTGTGACCCAAGTTTCACGCTATTCTGAGACAGTTGACCAAGCCGTCTATTTGTGGGCCCCACGGTTTGACTTGAAGGGCGAATTTATGATCGGCTCACCTAAATCGAATATTGGATATACCGTTGAGTTTGTATCAACGTTTAAAAAAATTTTGACCTATAATTTATCCTATTTAGAGACATTTACCTCTGGCACGTATTTTGGTACAAGGTGGCCCACATGTGGACCTGTTTTGACCTAAAATTATCGTTTTGTCCCTGTGTCCAAATTGGATAAAATGGTAGTATTTTTTAGCTATATCGTTTATTCTGGGAACGTTGGTGATGTTTATTTCAGTATCTGAAGATGTCCATTCGGAGGCCATAGTTTCTGATCCTCTGTACTTGACACTTAGACGTTTATATTACGCAGCTTTCTTGCTAGGCAAGTATACCTTGCCATTGTACTGTGATTTATATTCCATATAATGCATGTATTTTATTTCTGTTATTTAGTTCATATATTTTAAACTGCTATATAAACTGCACGTCCAAGAATAACTTGGATGCAACGACAATGGCATCATATTTTATCTTTATTATATATTATGCATGTCGACCTAATTTTACAAGACTACCACATGATTTGGAGGCATCATTAGGTTTTATTGGCCGTGACACATCTGTTACATGAGTGTGAGTCTCATGTAGAACACAGACTTATGTTACGGCTGGCCACCTGTACGTATGGAACGTGCGATAGGAAATAACAGCTGATAGAATTTGCATGCTAGAAGACTTAGCAGTTATTAGAGGTACCATCGTGTCATGGATATGGCATGAATAGAGCATGGGGTGGGGAGAACAATAAGTAAGGCATTTGGGGTCCTTTGTACTTTTCTTATGCAACCCGCACGCTCCGCCGGAGATGCGTGGTATGATGACCCCTATAATATCTACAGGCGGCCTCTGACGTTCAAAAGACGTCATACTTTTTAGGCCCCTGATTCTCCGAGTGAATCATGCCAATCCCATTTTAGCCAGATAGCCTATGTGTTGGAAAGTTGTTCTCAAAGTGCATTCACATAGATGGTTAGGCCCTATTGGATGTTTATTTTCAGTATTTTATTGGCATGCTTCTATGTATCTTGTTACGTCCCTCTGAGGACTTGGTCCCTTTCCATGTGTAGACGATCATGACTATTCACAGGAGCACGGATCAGGACTTGATACTCTATTCTCTTTCCAGGAGGTCTTCTCTTCGAGCCTCATTATTCATTAGATGTACTTATTTTGTTTCTTTTATATTCTAGTTTGGTAGTGGATTTTTCTCCACCCAACTACTTATTCTTATCAAACATTTTATACTTGATTCAGTTATATAGTTGATTGGTTATTTGATTATGTGGATGAGATTTAGTTATGCCCTGTGACTTGTGACAATTATATACCACTTGTGAATTATTGTTCATAATACAGCGTACATATGTGTTATGGTTTTCATATATTGGAGTCTCCATATCCATACGGCTGGCATGCTTACGTATTTTTAGTCCTATGTATTTTAGGACTGGGGCATGACAGTGTTCAAATTGGATTTAGTAGTACCGATTGCTACGCTTGGGATAGATTCGATAGTGCGATAGAATGGCCTGCGCTCAGTAAGTCTCGAGGACGAGACTTTTTCTGAGTGATGCATAATGTAACATCATGTTTCGCTCAAGCGGACTGCTGATTCAAATAGCAAAAGTGCAACGTCCCGACCCGCTTTGCTTCAGTGAGAATACTTGTTTAAGGCAAGAGGATTTACAAACTTGGCTCTTCAGGAGTCCGGCTTAGGCTTTCAAAGGCTCATTAGGAGTATCCCTCGAACGAGACGAATCATCGCTAAGGTGGGTGGCTACGGTGAACTTGTCTTTGCTTAGCCAGCACACTTAAAATAGGGAACGATACATGCTAGTCAATAGGTGAATCACTCTCTGCATGCTAATAAGAATACAACGCACCTAGCTAAGGGAATAATTCCAACTTGTATTACTTATGTTAGAACATGAAAATAAAATATTGCTTATAATCAGACCCTCGCATGCTACCTTTGCCTTGTGCAACAAGACCCGGCTATGCCTCGAGTAGAACGATATGTATATGCTCTTCTTAGTGCACCGTTTACCTGTTTACACTACACGACCCTAGATATATCGCTCGAAAAGTCCCTTTACGGTTTCACTACTCGGCTTATCTTCGGGCCCGAGCCAACGTGATTTCTTAAGTTCCTTATGAATGCATGCTTGCCTGCTTATATATTTTTATTGCCTCATTCAATGCTTGTCACACAAATTATGCCACAATCAAGTAACACTATCATGTATCGTGCATGTATCTTATTAGCCAGAAGACTATCAAATAGCTCTTCTGTGCAATATGAACCTGCAAGTATCCGGGACCGTTAGGTCGCCAAAGCAATCCCCGTACCAGGGGAATACATAAAGGCAAGTTGTTCATTGATCAAGAATCCTGTCAAGTTTACATCTGAATGATAATCGTATCAAGTTTACCTCTGAACGAGAACCCCTGTCAAGCAAATCATGAATCACAGCTCCTGGAGCAATTGCTCTGTTCAAAACAAGAATCATGGATTATCATGTCAAGTTATGGATTTGGAAAGGCCCTGACTTGCATGTCGCGGACAACTTGTTAACAAGTGGGTCTTCGGATCCTAGTTCCACGGACGGTCTCCAGGACAACGGGACCGATCCAACCCGGAATGGAACTCCCTGTTTAGTCTTTATGTGTATTGGATGGGATGGTTTGCAGCTTTCCCTGTACTCTCGTTGCATTCCATCCTCGTCATGACTAAAATTGGTCCTTTATGGCTATGCCAGCGACCCTGTTCATATAAACAAGTTATCTTCGCTTAGCGGTAATCTGTGCGCGAGTCAATGCATCGCATCGAGAACATCTGAAACACCTGAACGATCATAACACAATTATATCTATGGAGCAACCTGAATGTATTATGCAACACCTGAGAAATCCTTATAAATCGTGCACCCGAATAAAATCTTGCACTGAACCACTTGTGTTTGCATATGCTAATGCCCTGATTCATTATATATATATGTGTGTGCTTAAATTAACTTGGTTTGCCTTGGACAGGGAAGGACAAATGGTAAGTTGGTAAGTCTTGCCGTATTTTCTCTTATATCGTATGGCACACTGCCACACGAGATAGGCTATTCAATATTGCCTTAAATTGATGTTAAGGCAACTAGAAAGACAACATAATAGTTGGTGCATGGAACCTATATAACGTGTTTGGATTTGTCGAGCGAGCGAGTAGCCTCTCCACCAGTGCATTCATGTACTGATAACCCACCAGTTGCTTGCAAGGTGCGGGAGAACCTCGTTCGCTGCGGATACCTCCTTCGTGCGTGCTAAGACGTGGAGATCACTCTGGAGCCTTAGAGCGCTACGTCCGGAATTGAAGCACATATACAAGACATAATATTGGAACATCGCCTAAACATCATTCCACAAATATAGCCACTTGGCATACCTTTACTGTTTTAGAGAGAGAGGCTTGAGCGACTTATAATCTCGACTATACGCCACCTGTAACGCTTGCTAATATCAATAAAGAGTTTGTTTTACTTTAACTTGTGTTATTCAATGCTTCCACCATTGACGACTCAGTGAACTTGTTACCAAATTGCCTATGCGTTTATAATTCTGCTGCACTCGAATAATCTGTGCGACTCTGTGGCTTAGACCTCTTACCGCCAGCCAATGAACCACGGTCTTGTACGGGCGCGGCTCACGGTCGTGCGACATCACGCCCAGATGGGCCGAAATGAACGTCATGCGGGAGCGCTGGCGCGGTGATTCTCGCCTAGTGAGGACGACCGATTAGACTGAGAAAGATCGGGGCGTGACAACCATCACTCTCAGAAGACATGAAATAGCTAGGATTAACTATCCATAAGTCCAATTTGGACACAGGGGCAAAAATGATAGTTTTTGGTCAAACGGGGTCTACATGTGGCCCACTTTGCACCAAAAAATGTGCCAGAGATAAAGTTCTCCAAATTTATTAAACTTAGTGTCTATAAGTCCAGAACGATGATACAAATCCAACAGAATGTCCAGAACTGAATTCCGATGAGCCGATCACAAATTTGCTCGTCAAGTGGAGCCGTAGGGCCCACGATACGGGGCTTCGTCAACGTTCTCAGAATCGAAGCAAACTTAGGTCACAGGACCAGCGTAACGCTACGAATCCAATGGCATAAATTTCATTACAAAATGATAAGCTCACACGAAGTTACAATGAGTGTCAGAACAGGTCCGATACGGGACATTTTCGACGGATACGCGTTGATTTCGGTGTGCACGCACATCCAAATCAACTTTCGTAAAATTTCACACGTCCGCGTTGACAATACGCACCTTTTGATGCAATTCAGGACAGTTTCTGAACTCCAAACTTGGATTATTTTTCTTATTTTTGTGTTGCGGTTTGCGATCGACACAGGACATGATACCCAATCTAATTGCACAGAGTTCGAGCGGATGATGCTGCGATCACATCGCAATAGGCCGATCGAAAATTGACACAACGAGGAGGGAAAAAAACTCACCGGAACAGGGGTCGATCGCGGTGTGCTACGCGTGGACGGGGAGGCGCGACGGTGTATGTTGGCAGCAACGGTGGCTAGCTGCTAAGGTTGTCACGGTCGTGGGGTCATCGGCCGGCAAGGTAGCAGCTGCGAAGAAGTCGGCGGGTCGTCGTCGTCGTCGGGGTCGAGTAAAGTCAGCGGTGTTGGCGGTGGTTGTGATGGTGAAGGTGGTGGTGGTAATCGGATTTTATAGGAGGAGGGTCGCGGTTACGGGGAGAGGCCGAAGTGGGGGGGTCGTGGGGGTGCCGCCGGGAATGGGGGAGAGGTTGCGGCGGAGTCGGGGATGTAACGGTCGGGGGGGGGGAGATCGTGGGTGTGCGGGGGAATGGGGTACCCATTGTAGCAGTGGGTCGGGTACGGGTCGGTTAGGGTAGAATCTGATCCATTAGGGTTGGGTTTGGGTTGGCTGGGTTCAGTTTGGTTTGGTTCGGTTCAAGTCTGGTTTGGTCTGGTTTATCTAAATACAATGCTATTAGCTATTTAAAAATAGTTTTTGAACCCAATAAATTTCAGAAAAATTACACATCATATTATTAATTATACACTCAAAAATATAATTTTTACAATATTTTAATATTTAATATAATACACAAAAATATTAATCCTTTGAAGAACATTTATTTTAAATAATTAAAAATTACAGAAAAATTCCAAAAATTTATATTTAAAACTTTTAAAAATCCGTATGTGTTATATATAAGGAATGCAAGTGGGAAATAATTAATATTGATCAGTGAGGAAGGCATGATCATGTTGGTATCGATAATTGTCATGTTATAAATATAATTAAGGAGGTTTAAGTGCTTGGTGTGATCGATCGATCATTCTGTGAAGCTAGCTAGCCTTATGGAGTACGTCTTTAATTTCGAATTATTGATTTTGCAGACAAAATGATGTATTCAAGGTTGGGCCTTGAAATATGTAATGTCTTCTTAGTGAATGATGTGAAATATTGGAAGAGTGACAGATTAATTGACAGGTCTTCTACCTTGTTTGGGTAGGTCCCCCTTTGCTCATGAAGTCATCGTTCATCGATCTTCACTCAAACTTGAATTTAAAGGTACCCACAACAAGTTTTGAGGTGGAGAAATGGATCGATGGACTTGATTACCTTCAACTTGCACAAGAGTTTTAATACTTTCAATATTAATTATAATTATAATTAATAATTTATTAATAAGAGGAAATATATCATTGTATATATACACTATGCTAGCAATGTTGGTGTTATACATTAATTCTCAAGAAATATATTATGTGGGGGCTCATTATTTCAGACTCTGAAAACTTTTCAGGACAAGGACAATAGAACATTATTGCTTGATAATAAGTTCAGAACTTTATATATATCCTTTCTGACTAGACTAGCATAGGACTTGAAGACTATCATGCTAAAAGGAGACATCCCAAATTTTGGTAGAATACTATGTTACTAGTTGTATACGTAGCCAAATTCATAATTTACTAAATAGAGTTCTCTCAGCCTTTTTGAAGCAAAGAGAACAGCTTCTCCAGAATAAATTAAGTCAAGATATTTGCATTTAACGGTGAACTTGTCTTTGCTTAGCCAGCACATATAAAATATGGATATTTCATGCTAGTCGCTAGGTGAATTATCCCCTGCATGCTAATAAGAATCCAACGCACCTAGCTAAGGGAATAATCCCAACTTGTATTTGCTTGTGCTAGAACATGGAAATTGAAATACTGCTTATATTCAGACCCTCGCATGCTAAGTCCCTTACGGTTTCATCTCTCGGCCTACCTTCGGGTCCGAGCAAACGTGTTTGTTTATGTTCCTTAGAAACGCATGCTTGCCTGCTTACGGATGTCTAACGTTATTGTATTGTGCATGCATTCTTGTTAGCCAGGAGACTATCAAATAGTCCTTCTGTGCAATTGAACCTGCAAGTATCCGGGACCGTTAGGTCGCCAAGGCAATCTCCGCCCCAGGAAAAATGCATCAAGGCAAAGTGAATACTGTACTGTTATCACATCAAATTTTCCCTTGAACGAGAATCCTGTACAAGCTCGTTCATGGCGGAAATTCATGATTGTACTCGTGTTACTGACTGTATTGTGAAGGATGTGATATTGGAAAGACCTTGACCTGCATGTCGCGGACAACTCCACACACACACACACATTATTTAATACTAATTTGAGGGGGAGGGGAGGAGAGGTGTTAAAACTAATAAAATGAAAGGTTTATTTTCAACTTGATATCCTAAACATTTTTTACTCAACAACTTGATACTATCAACTATTAAATATTTTCAACTTCATACCCTTAAAAGAAATCCGAAACTATCCCTGCCCCCCTCTCACTGGGGGGGAACGACATCGGGAGGAGGGGGAGCGAAAGGGGGCAACCAGCGGGTGGGAGAGGGAAGCCGGGAGAGGAGGGAGAGGTATTTCCGGTAATTTGTTTTTTTAGGGTAACAAGTTGTTGAGGAAAAAAAGTTTAGAATATAAGTTGAAAAACAGAGATAGTTGAGGGAATCAAATTGCAAATAAGCCAAACTTAAAGTAGGAGAAAAAGAGAGTTATGATTAATAAATGGCGGGGTGTGTGTGTGTATTGGGGAGGAGGAGGAGGAGGAGGGTAAATACAAATAACTTTTTTATTTTTCATTATATTGGAAACATTCAGACATATCAAAGAAGATTATTTTTATTTTTCAGCACATACTCTCACTGCAACTTTTTATTTTGAAGGGTGTTACCCAAACTGATCAATTTATTACACAATTAATATATCTATTTGAAATGTGGAGATGGCACAGCTATCAAACTCTAGAAGGATTCATGGCTTGGCAAGATAGTTATATTAATATATATCCTCACCCTTTCAGTTTAGCCTCAAACAAAGATGCTATTGTGTCAACACAAGAATTTTTGGACAATAATATGGCATTGGTACCCTAAATTAAGTACAGCTAAAATGGATGATATTGTTGGTGATGAATTTCAAAACTTTGCATTTACATTGCATCAAATTTCTTTGAGGCATTGTCCAAAGAAAATGAAGATGGAACTCTTCAAAAGAATATTCGGTTAAGTCCATGTATGACTACACAACATGGGGACTTTATTGCCTCCTCCTAAACTAATTTGGAATTTTCATGTGCCCCTGCAAGTGAAAATTCTTGTAATTAAGACTCGTCTTATTATAAACAAATTGCTTATTTGTGATAATCTTCAAAAGAAAGTTTTCTAGTCTTTGTAGTAGGTGTTGAATATGCCAATGCTGCAAGGAATTTTGTTTCACATATTTTTTATCTTCATCTCTTGACTCTAGACCCATGTATATAAGTGGTTGGACTAATCGTCCTGCTAGTAGTCTCTATGATTCTTGGATATTACTAAGAGACTCATGTCATTCAGGTCCCCCAAAAAAATGCAAAGCGATTGTTCCATGAAGATTTAGTTTGGCTGATTTGGGAGGAGAGAAATCATATTTGTATGACATTAAGGCGCACTCGTTCTTCAATGTCAGGAACTGCAGGAAATGATCGATTTTTATTTTTATTTTTATTTTTTGTGTTATACTTTTTATTTTTTTAGATCTTCCATAATATGGATGTAATGTGACTGTTCTAAGCCAAGACTTAACATTGTTTGTAACTTCAATTATTTTTTGAGTCCCATAGGTCCGTGCCTATGTTGCCATGTCAGTATTAGCGTATTATTGTCTAATGTATAATAAGTCTGTTTAATACATGTATTCGGTAGAATACATTTAACCAATTCAAGGTTATCTTATCCTGAGATATCCTGCCCAATCATGAACTTCTTGCTAGCTAGAAGAATAACCTGTCACTTAACTACAGTGGCCTTAATGTATAATTTTCTAGATCATTGTTTTTTCGAAATTCCATGAAATCAATTATATTTTCGGAAAGAATATTAGTTGTTCTGTTCTTCCTTCTGGATGAGTTGTCACTGACATGGTTGTGGATCCTAAGAATGATTATTTTATTGTGGAATTAGTTTTCTTTTAATTTTTATTTATCCCACTAGTTTAGCATCTTGGTATTAGTTCTATTCTCTTAGAACTTGAATGTTATTTTCCAGTGTAG
Organism: Iris macrosiphon; assembly: GCA_036927795.1. Classification (NCBI taxonomy): domain Eukaryota; kingdom Viridiplantae; phylum Streptophyta; class Magnoliopsida; order Asparagales; family Iridaceae; genus Iris; species Iris macrosiphon. The sequence goes on along the minus strand of JAYESA010000007.1, from coordinate 1,687,740 downwards.
CTTGTTAGCATCAAAGGACCACCTCAACATGGTGTTGTAAAATATTCTCATTTTAATCTTTATAGAACTTATTCTCTGAGATCTAGTTAGAGGGCGTGTTGGACGTCGTGGAGTGTCATCATCACCCTGTTATTGGATTCGAAAACAAGTTGCTCTCTCTAATTGAGGGAGATGTTATAGAGTATGTATTTTCCAATTTGAACTCTTAAAGCATGAGATTTTTGTCATTGTCAGTTCATTATGGTGCTTTGGGTGAATGCAAACACTAAAAAAAAGGAAGTAGACTATTTTGGTTAGAAATAGATAATCTCACAATCTAAACAACCACCTATATTCCAGTTGCTAGATTAGTATAGAGTATAATGATGAACTTAATAACTAAAAAAACCCTTTAGATTGCTGCAACTATGTATGTTAACTTGTTACTTTAGTATACTTTTGAATGTTCCTGTCATCACTAACCTGCAGTAGGAACTGGGTAGAAGCACTTGGAAGAAGGATCACCGAAAATACTTTTGACACGGGCGTACCTGGGTATGATAGCCTTGAGCAATCAGAAAAATTGAGGATCTTGAACTTTATTTGTAATGAGATTCTTGGGATGCCGTAAGTTTTAACATATAAGACTCTACAGTCCTTCTTTTGTAATAGAGAAATCAGGAATTTGATTGTTGAAGACATTGCTAAGATTGATGAAGAAACAAAGAAAAAAAAGGAATTGTTGTTAGGAAAGAGGTTCCTAATTTATAGGAAGCGAATGTCTATATTTCTTTTTGGTTACTTCATGTCAATTAAGTGCTGTAAGCTAAAATCTTCTTATTGTCGGAGAAATTGCTGAAACAAAAACCAATGGTTAACATTGTCCATGCTTTGATCTCCACACAGAGGTATAACATTACCTTCTTTGAGCATGATCATATTATCTCTAAAATAAGAACTGAGGCAGACAAAGAGCATGCTGAATTGCTAAAGATAATTGAAGACTAACCCAAGTGTACGTTGCTAGAGCTACTGTCCTTTTTTATTTGAAGTTATTTAATGATAATGTTATATAAGTTCTAGAATTCTTCATTAGTAGTGCTAGACTTGTACATGACCTCTAGAATTGATTGATGATGAAATTGGTAAGTTTGATGAAGAAACAAAGGAAAAAGAAAAAGTTGTTGTTAGGAAAGAGGTTCCCAATTTATAGGAAGCCAATGTCTATATTTCATTTTTCTTACTTCATGTCAATTAAGTGCTCTAAGTAAAATCTTCTTTTTGTCGAAGAAACTGTGTCCATTGTTTGATCTCCACACAGAGGGATAACATTACCCTCTTTGAGCAGGATTATATTATCTCTAAACTAAGAACTGAGGCAGACAAAAGAGCATGTTGAATTGCTAAAGATAATTGAATTGCTAGAGCTAATGTCCTTTTTTTTTTTTTTTTTTGAATTTCTTTAATGAGATTAAAATGTTATATATATATAAGTTCTAGAATCTCCATTAATAGTGCTGGAATTGTACATGACCTCTAGAATTGTAGTCAAGTATACCTTTAACAAAGTTTTAACCTTTTATTAGATAGTTACCATAGGATCAAAGTCTAGTAGTACATCAACACAATTTTCTAAATTTTGTATGATCTTATATGTGAAATTTTGTGATTAGTATACAACTAAATTTTTGGTGAATTGCTTAGGATGAGTTACTTCGTGGAAACATTCATACATTAATAATTCAGTGTTATGACAAATTCAAGTTATAATTTCATGACTCTTCCGTATAGTCTCTTGTACATTTTGGCTAACTAGTTTCTCATGTCCTTCACTGGTCAAATATTTTCTTTCACGATACAAAATTCAAAGCACTATTCTATATGATTATTCCAGGATTGTTATATGCATAACTTCATGTTCGTCCTGAGGCGGATCAAAGATGGTAGAACACAGGTCATAAGTAGAACTTCTAGCGAGACCCGAAAGTCCGCTCTCTACTGTGACCTAATTAAGTTGTCGTCGAGATCAGAGATTCACACAAGAGTTCCTCATCTGATATTTTCGATTCCAACAAAGCATAAACCATAAGAGACTTTGAAGAAAATGAAGATTACAACTAGCAACAAATAAAACGTTCTTCTCTTTACGTTCGCAGACGTTACAATGAGAAAGAACGAAGCAAAGAAAGAAGGCTGAAAAAAAGCTCCTTGCTGGGGTGGTCAAAACCACCGTTGCTCAAAGCAAGATTCGACGTACAGACGATCTGTTCCCAGAAACCAGCAAGCTCATGAAATAAACTTCTGGAATGCTCCAAGTCACCTTTGGGATCCCTTGGAGCTCTACGGGGTGCTTCCGGACGTATATAGGCTAATGCACGCGCATGGGAACTTCTCTTCTCTTTCCTTTTTCTTTCATATGTTTTCTTCCTTTTCAAATGAAGAGGAGCTCCTCTATATATAGAGGAAATATCACCTATGCGCGCATAAGAGCAACTCATGCGCGCATATGCACTGGCCGAAAAAATCCCTCAGAATTTGGGCTCCAAGTTCCAATGTGCCGCATGCGTCGCCTGCGCGCCAAAAGTAACAACACCGTTGTCAGAGCTGTGCGGCGTACGCAACCGCGTATGCGCCAGCACATACTGACACGCGGTTGTGCCAACTACCCCAGCGCCCGCTACCGTGCGCATAGTCGCGCATGCATGCGCCCGTGCAAGCAATCGCACATGAAACAAGCGCATCAAAAGCGTACAAGAGCCATGCGACGTGCTAGGTGCAAAGTGCACCATCAAAGCGTCACTTTGCGCCATTCACACGAGTCCGAGTCGTAGCCCCTAAGGATTCCCAAAGAGAGTGACAAAACAAAGATTGTTCCTTGTGACTTACAATAATTACCCCTCTAGAAAAATCAACCAACATGGGCCACCACCCCATGTGCATATACCAATACTAAGCATAGCTATATATTGAGATATACACCATGGTGGTTTTCCGATGTGGGACTAAAAGTTCCCAAAGGGACACTTCAAACCTAGTTTTACCTCCTTCCCAAACTAGTAAGTGATAGATACTTCATTTGCAGTTAGCAATAGCAAATATGAAGATCTTGCTGTCATACAAATCACATGGTCACTCATTTGAATCGACAGACAATTAATGGACCTTTTTGATATTTTTAAAATAATTAACGTTGGTTATTTTAATATATTCAGAATTAATATTGCTTATATATATGAAACACTTGGAAATTTCTAGAATAAAATTCTTCAAGTAAAATTTAGATTGTTACTAGTAAAATATTAGACGGTTTCCTGGCGACTATATATCAACTTCTTTTTAGATATCAATGTAACTCTCTTGGGCCTAATCAAAATTAATTTTCAGCTTTGTTGTTTTACATCCATATATTTGTTTCTAATTTCCATGATAGTACTTTTTGCTGATCTATCTCTGCTCTCTTAGCCTACTCAAATCATATGTTGTATGCATCTTAATTAGCATATTAGTTTCCACAAGTACACATCATAATTATTTCATGACTATTTCAGCATGAGAGCAATGTGTGAGACTGAATCCAGAAGGAAATTGTGTCCATGGTGCACTCACCAATTGGTGCTCTGTTGGCTTCATGTGTTCATTTAGAGCTTTATAGCTGTAATATTCTTCCTAGAGTGCAATCTCCTTTGGTAAGTTATTTAATCTTCTTCGATATCCACTTTATAATCACATTCTTGACTGGTAGGGCCAATTTTTGTTGGTGGGATTACTGATTAGATGATATCCTTATGTTTATTAGAGTTAGCATGCTTTGGCCACGATGTCTTAGACTATATGGAAATCTAAGGGGAAAAACTTTGATCAAAGCGGGGTATTTTGATACCTCAGATGTATGACATGTTAGAGGGGGAGCCCACATGTTATATACCGGAGATATCAAAGTTTTTTTTCGAAAATAAAGTCGGTTATATATATATATATATATATATATATATATATATATATAATTGGGAGATTGTAAGTGTACGTGAGATTAAGAAATTCAAAGAGTTTTTCTTCTTCTCTCCTATACATTGGCTTTTATAATAGGATTTTTTATTATATCTTTATTGACCTTGATGCTATCATAATAATGTTTGACTACTTTTTTTTTTTTTTTTTACTTCTGAACATGTGAAGCTACTAAGGTTAAGAAGTATTTGATAAGGGCACTAATGCTGGACAAGTTGTTATTATAATGGTTAGAGTAATGTTATTTGTGTACCTCTAAATTATTTTTTCAAATCATTCTTTTTTATGTGGCACCTGACGTAATGTAATATAAGCGTACATCTAACATGACAACAAACATGACAAATTTTAATTAAAAAATTAATCTTTTATTTATTTAATATTAATATTAATGTTAATTTTAATATTAATTTTAACGGTCCAAATTAACATTAAAATTAATGTTAAGATTAAAATTAAAATTAATGTTAATGTTAAAATTTAAATTTAAATTAATATTAACATTAGAATTAGAATTAAAATTAATATTGATATTAACATTAATATTAATATTAATATTAACATTAAAGAAATTTGAGTAATTAATTTTTGAATGTAACTTCTCTAGAATAAATCATATCCAATTATTTTTATTTCAGAAAATTTTGTTAGAGAAAGAAAGTAGGGAGAAATGGACAGAGGAGAAAGAAATTTGCAAAAATTTGAAGACACAATACATTCCACCAAACAGACTAACAAAATTCAAACAAGCTAATTTCTTGGTGCATCAATGAAGAAGTATTATTTTAAAATGAAACATCTGCAAACACATCAAACATGAGGCCTTAATAACAAGAATTATTAGAGAGAGCGAGTTCCTGATCCTTTGGCCATGAGCTGGGAACTCGCAGCAGCAGCTCAAGTTACCATTATAGAGTATTGTACAAGTACCATCCACAAATCCTTTAACCAAGCACTCCTCTTTGCATGTTTCGAAGCAGCCCCCCTAGTGCAGCTTAATCTTGCATACGTGGGTATATATATATATATATATATATATATATATATATATATATATATATATATATATATATATATATATATATATATATATATATATATTTATTTATTTTTATTTATTTTTTTTTTTTAAAGAGGTAATTGTATTACAGACTTCTGGTTCGAAAGCTTACAAATTCGATCCGAATGTCCCAAATATCCCGGTCCGAAGGTCCACACCTGCACATGCACCCCACTTGAACCGCACCTGCATCGCACCGTATCGCGTCACCACCCGCCACATTAATTTTCTCAATGGAAAATTAATTGGTTCCCCCGGGATCGAACATGCAACCACATAGGATAGTACATCGGTCTTAACCACCAGACTAGGCTTCATTTGCATCATATATATATATATATATATATATATATATATATATATATATATGTGTGTGTGTGTGTGTGTTTGTGTGTGTGTGTGTTGGGGGGGGAAGCGGATCGGCCTCCAACTGTTGGATTGAGTAGAGCCCTGCACGGATCCCACGATCCGACGCGCGAGAGAGAAACGGAGCTCCCGCGGGGTGTGTGTATATATATATATATATATATATATATATATATATATATATATATATATATAAAAGTGTATAGTTCTGTGAATCCTATTTTTCAAGATAGAGCAAAGCTGCTGCAGAAAAAATTTGGTTGCATATAGGTGTAATTAACTTGGTTGCGCTAGCTATAAATTAAGGAGAAAAGGAGCTGTCTTGCTTGTGCGGTGGGTATCGCAAGCAGGATCAGCATTGCCAACAGGAGGAATTTGGATGATCCGAAAGCCATTTAATTCTCTCTTGTTGTGTATTAGCCAGCTATATGAACTATGTTGGTATTTTTGTCTTTGGACTAATAAAGATAGTTCTACATTGACTACAGCACCAAGTGGATATCTCAATATAATACTTTGTATGAGTTGAGGTGTGCACATGGGGTATCGTGGAACACATGGGTGCCATGTGTCACGTCCCGGTGTCCCAGAACCGTCCGTGGAACGAGATCCGAAGATCCCCCTTGATTCCAAGTTGTCCGCGACACGCAGTCTGAGTCATTCCAAATCCATAACCGGACATGATAATCCAGGATTCTTGTTCTGAACCGAACGTTTGCTCCACGAGCTGTGATTCTTGATTTATGATTCTCGTTCAGAGGTAAACTTGATATGATTATCATTCAGCTGTAAACTTGACAGGATTCTTGATTAATGAATAACTTGCCTTGATGCATGCCCCTGGTTCGGGGATTGCCTTGGTGACCTAACGGTCCCGGATACTTGCAGGTTCAATTGCACAGAAGATCTATTTGATAGTCTTCTGGTTAACTCGGATGCATGCACGATACACGATAGTGTTCTCGATTGTGGCATAGGTTTGTGTGGCAAACATTGAGTTTAGGCAACATATCAAGTTAACTTATAAGCAGGCAAGCATGCATTCATAAACATTTACGTTAGCTCGGGCCCGAAGGTAAGCCGAGCAGTGAAACCGTAAAGGGACTTTCCGAGCGACATGATCTAGGGTAGCGTACGAGGGTCTGAATATAAGCAATATTTTATTTCCAGGTTCTAGCACAAGAAATACAAGTTGGGATTATTCTCTTAGCTAGGTGCGTTGGATTCTTATTAGCATGCAGAGGATGATTCACCTAGCGACTAGCATGTAGTATTCCATATTTTAAGTGTGCTGACTAAGCAAAGACAAGTTCACCGTAGCCACCCACCTTAGCGATGATTCGCCTCGGTTGAGCGATACGTCGAGCAAGCCTCTGAAAGCCTAAGTCGAACTCCTGTAGGGAAATTCTGGATATCCTTTGCCTCAAACGAGTATTCTCGCCTAAGCAAAGTGGGTCGGGATATTACACTTTTGCTGTTTGAATCGGCAGTCCGCTTGAGCAGAACGGGGTATTACATCCTACCCAACTCAGAAAAAGTCTCGTCCTCGAGACTTACTGCGGGCAAGTCATACTAACGTATTATGGAACCTATCCCAAGCGTAGCAATCTTGATTAACGATCTAAGTCTGAGACAAACCTATACAAGTCGTTATACTTGTTCATTTGGATATTCACTTGCAGAAGCATTCGAGATCAGCATATCGCGAGTCTGGATCGTACACATACTCGAAGTGCCCCTCAAACACACGTATTTCATCAACTCGGTGATAGCGAAGTCTTAGCACTCGAGTTTCATATCTCCTTGAGTCTTGGATCGTGCATACATTCAAAACGTCCCTCAAACATATGTATTCAACCAAACTTAGATATAGTAAAATCGGACAAGCTACTAGCGACAATTTCAAGGGTCTGCACAAGTCGGCACAAAGGCCATAGCATCATAATTTCATACAAGCAATCACATTATTCTAATACGCTTTTTAAAAGTATTTAGACTCATTATTGGAATATTCCGTTGGGACATTGAGAGAGAGCGTGCACATAACCCACGAACGAGCTTTCGAAACTGAGATAATCGAAATGAAGTCCAAAGGCGTATAAGCCAAGCTCTGATACCATTATGTCACGCCCCGGTGCCCCAGAACCGTCCGTGGAACGAGATCCGAAGATCCCCCTTGATTCCAAGTTGTCCGCGACAAGCAGTCTGAGTCATTCCAAATTCATAACCTAACATGATAATCCAGGATTCTTATTCTGAACCAAGCGTTTGCTCTACGAGCTGTGATTCTTGATTTATGATTCTCGTTCAGAGGTAAACTTGATATGATTATCATTCAGCTGTAAACTTGACAGGATTCTTGATTAATGAATAACTTGCCTTGATGCATGCCCCTAGTTCGGGGATTGCCTTGGTGACCTAACGGTCCCGGATACTTGTGTCACGACCCGCACCCGGAAATTCGGGCACGAGTGCGTGGGTACGTCCAGCCTACGCCGCAGAGTCGGCGGTAGTACGCGGTCTAGGTCAATCCATTATTTGCTAACTAGCTCATTCACAAATAACATAGGCAAGATAATAATGAGAATGAAACTTAAGATTTCAACTAAAAATAAATGTGACAGCAGATTCAAATGTTTTAGTACAGGAATTCAATATTGAAATCGGGGACAAACCCGATAAATAAGATAAGAATATAAATGAAAGATAGCTACTACTAGCTACTCAGCAGCAGGGGTCTCCTGGGTGGGTTCTGGCTCCTCATAGGTATCATCAGTCCCCTCATAGGGACCATAATAAGTAGGGGCAAGATCCTCATTATCGCCTAAATCAACAGATCCAGTCAGGAAAGGAGCAAAGTACACAGTGCACAACAAGATTAAACTAAATATTTTATGATAATTAAATATTTGATATCATGTTGAGAAACAGCATAACAGATCATTATTATCTCAGAGTTAAACTGTAAACAGGAATATGAGAAACAGAATTAAATAAAACAGGAAATGGAACTACAATAGCCAGCAAGAAATATAACATGACCAGAAACTATCTGTGTGAACTTGTGTTTGTTTTCAGAATACATAGTTGGCATGTAGGGGTTTATAAGGCTAATCCGGCCATCATGAACGGCTATTAAACAGGGGAAATCGGGATCCGGCTGAGGTACAGTCGTGTACCAACAGCTATTAAACAGGAAAAGGGGAAGGGTAAACTACATGCCTTCTAGGTATTCTCCCACCCGACATGAAAAACAAGACAGGAACTTCCAATATTCAAGACATGAAATTCAGCATTTCTAACACTAGGTGTAATCATCAAGGGTACATGTAAGACAGGGAAATTAATTATCATAATATATAAAGATTAACTTGAAGTGCAGGTACTTGCCTGTTGTTTGGATCTGATTAATTTAGTTCTTGGGGGAAAAGTCCAGAGATGAGTCCAAAAGCTGAAATAGACATTACCATCACGCTCAGAAGATGTCAAATAGCTAGAAACGCCTATCCTTGGGTCCAATTTGGAGACAAGGGCAAAAACGGCAGTTTCGGGTCAAAACGGGGTCCGCCGGTGGGTCCGCTTTGCACCGAAAAATGTGTCCGGATCAAAGGTCTCCAAATTCACCAAACTTAGTGTCAACAGGTCAGGAACGCTGATACAAACCCAACGGAACTTCCAGATTTGGATTCCGATGAGCCGAACACAAAATCGCCCGTCGAGCGGGGCCTGTGGGGCCCACGACACGCAATTTCGTCAACGTTCTCAGAATCGAACCAAACTTGACCCACAGGACCAGCGTATCGCTACGAGTCCGATGGCGTAAGTTTCGTCTCGATCCGACGTGTGTGCACGAAGTTAGGGTAAATTGCCGAAAAGACGGATACGGGACGATGTCCGCGGATACGCGTTAATTTCGGTGTGCACGCACACCCGAATCAGCTTCCACGAAAACTCACACGTCCGTATCGACGATGCGTACGTATCTGTGAAGACCGCACACGACCAAGTCGTCCCGTTTGGCGGGGCGCACTCAGTTCCGGGGTGAAACAGGGTCTGGTTTTTCCTGTTTTTGGATCGCGGTGTGCGATCACCACAGGACGCGATGCCCCGAACCGTTTCAACGGACACCGAGAGGGTCATACAGGCTTCGCGTAGAAATTTACAGAATTGAAAACGGAGATACAGGGTGCAAGATACGAGTACCTGAACCTGCTTTGAAAATCCAAAAAATGCCGTGTCCGTGTCGTGTCCGACACGACACGAAGGAAAGCTAGGGTTAGGGTTTTGGCCGTAGACGGCGGGGGCCGGCCGGAGAAGGCTGGGGATGGTTCGTCGGGGCGAGGCGGAGGCGATGGGAGGCAAGCGGAGCCGGCCGGAGGCTCGCCGGAGCCGGGTCGAAGGCTGCCGCTCGTGTACGCTGCTGCGTGAGTCGGGGACGCCGGAGACGGTGGAGGAGGGAGGTGGAGAAGGCGTGGCGGCTGCGGCGGAGGTCTGGGCGGGGCTGGGGCGAGGCGGCCGGTGGTGAGGGTGGCGGTGAGCTCGGCTAGGGTGGTGCGGATCTGGCCGGAGCCGAGGGCTTTATAGAGGAGAGGGGTGCTGGGTCGGCCGGGGATGGCGGCGGGAAGAGAGGATCGACGCCGGGAGGAGCGGGGCGTCGTGGTGGGGCGTGGCGCGGGCAGGGCGCCGCGTGGCCGGCCGGGGCGACGGAAAATGCGGGCAGCCGGTCGTGGGGAGGGGGTGAGGGTGACGGGTCGGGGCGGCGGGTCGGGTCTGGGCAGACCCGACCCGACCCGGAAGGCAACGCGAGCCGGGCCGGTTGGCGGGCCGCAGGTCAGCCCAGTGGCCGGGCTTTTTGGGAATGGGCCAGAAAAACAGAAAAATAATAATAGTAATAATAATACTAAATTAAATAATTAATTAATTTAAATAGTTTTTAGGTGATTAAAAATAGGTCCAGGGCCCGATAAATTCCAAAAAAATTGTCCTAAGTCCAGTTTTCCATTTTACACCCAAAAATATTATTTTCATAATATTTTCATAATATTTATTATTAAATAAAAATTATTTAATAATTAGGATTCCTGATTTTAATTACAGAAAATTCCCGGAAAATTCCAGAAAATTTGCGAAAAAACCCAATTTAAAATTCTTGCAAAAAAATCTGGGGGTTTAAAATCTACCCAACTTATAAAATTTCGTCCTCGAAATTTAAAATTAAGCCATAATCTGTTAACCCTTCACGTACATCAATCGTAATCTCTTTGCGATAATTAAATCCAAATCATGTCCACTGCAATCATTTCAAGGTTAAGACGACTACTGGTTCTAATCAAAAATTTAACCTATGGTTATCACTTCTTACTTCCTCAAATTTCCCACAGGCAGATTTTAGATTAAGTCCATATAGCATTTTCAAGATTTGCACATGACTTTGCCTCTGATTATCATGAATTCCTCTAGAAGTGATTCGAGTCCAACAGTATTCCTATTCATAATTGTATGCTTCAACTCTTTAAATTCCATTCACATCCTCAATATTCTAACTAGGTAGTCCAACCCTCAATTTTAATTCTTAAATCAAATCATCAAATTTGAAAAAATAATTTAAGTGTAGTCCACTACTATTCAAGTCTGAATCATATATCCCCTAAATTCAATTTGGCGATTTTACTTTCATTATTCAAGATTTAAATCATGTATCCAAGATACAACTTATTGGGTCCTCGATATTAATCATTTTAGCCACTCCTCTAAATTTCCCAAAATTATAATGGCTTGCTTCTTCCAATCTGACCTTACTCGGTCACGATCCAAAGGACATTCCTCTCGAGTTGACAAATGCATCGCTACCCAACTTAGAGTTTACCCAACATCACAAAAGACTATATACCTTAAGAAAATATTTCTTAATATGTTACCTATGTCATTCAATCCTCGAACTTCAACGCCGATCATATCACATATGATATGTCCTCGATTACGAAAGTTTAATCCTCAAGTATGTGATCGGCCTGTGTGGCATATCTAGTACTATCTATGTACTAACTTATACCAGGTACGAGATTTCGTCTTTCCGAAATAAGGGAAGACGAAGATCAATAATAAAGAGTTCAAGGGTGGGGTGATAGGAAAGAATTATCGGGGTCAAGGCGTTTTAAAGTATTCAGGTGAGAATTGTCAAGCGATTGTGGATTTGAATCATATCTTGGTAGTTCCTATTCACATGCTCGTATTAATACAGTTATGCTCAGACATATCTAGGGCAGGTATACTAGTCAACTGTATATCTCAATCCACGCAAAGTAGTGCGAAGGGCGAATCAAAATGCACTAAGGTTGATCAGACCGTAATACATTGATTCTGAGTAGACAATTGTATTAGTGTGTCGACCCACTAATACATATGTCATGAACAAGCTTGATAAAAGGATAAGCTTGCAAAACTAGGCTATAAAATAGCAGCATAAGTCAAGTACAGCAAAATGAAGTGCGCTAGATGGTGATGAAAGAAGATACAAACTATTTAAGTTCGCAAACAACCTACATTAAGCAAAATAACAAAAGATTCTACAAACTCTACAGTTATCAAATACAAAAGTATACCCGATTATTAGCAAGTTTAAAATTACTAGGTTGGGGCTGAGGTCACGAACCATATAGGCACAAGCTAAAACAATACTAGAAAACGGCATCTACGAATCACTTACGCGCATTAGCTGCTCCAAGAGTCTGCATGTTCTCCACGGTCATGCTGGTAGAGCATCTCGTGGTGATCTTGTAGGAACTTCGTCGCTTGCTGTTAGATCCTTTACTCTGCATCCAAAATAAACGATAAAGGCGCACAGGAATCAAGGCAGGATGCAAGTCAATAAAATGATTCGAAGCCGGTATGAATATCAAGAAAGATTCAATTAAGTGGATGAGCTTTTCCTAAAATCCTCAATCTGATTGCAGGCCTGTTCGGTCCCTAAGTTAAAACCGAACAATTTAGTCGTTTAGACCTGCATGGGCCACCATAAAAACGTGTCACGACCCGCACCCGAAAATTCGGGCACGAGTGCGTGGGTACGTCCAGCCTACGCCGCAGAGTCGGCGGTAGTACGCTGTCTAGGTCAATCCATTATTTGCTAACTAGCTCATTCACAAATAACATAGGCAAGATAATAATGAGAATGTAACTTAAGATTTTAACTGAAAATAAATGTGACAGCAGATTCAAATGTTTTAGTACAGGAATTCAATATTGAAATCGGGGACAAATCCGATAAATAAGATAAGAATATAAATGAAAGATAGCTACTACTAGCTACTCAGCAGCAGGGGTCTCCTGGGTGGGTTCTGGCTCCTCATAGGTATCATCAGTCCCCTCATAGGAACCATAATAAGTAGGGGCAAGATCCTCATAATTGACTAAATCAACAGATCCAGTCAGGAAAGGAGCAAAGTACACAGTGCACAACAAGATTAAACTAAATATTTTATGACAATTAAATATTTGATATCATGTTGAGAAATAGCATAACAGATCATTATTATCTCAGAGTTAAACTATAAACAGGAATATGAGAAACAGAATTAAATGAAACAGGAAATGGAACTATAATAGCCAGCACGAAATATAACATGACCAGAAACTATCTGTGTGAACTTGTGTTTGTTTTCAGAATACATAGTTGGCATGTAGGGGTTTATAAGGCTAATTCGGCCGTCATGAATGGCTATTAAATAGGGGAAATCGGGATCCGGCTGAGGTACAGTCGTGTACCAACAGCTATTAAACAGGACAAGGGGAAGGGTAAACTACATGCCTTCTAGGTATTCTTCCACCCGACATGAAAAACAAGACAGGAACTTCCAATATTCAAGACATAAAATCCAGCATTTCTAACACTAGGTGTAATCATCAAGGGTACATGTAAGGCAAGGAAATTAATTATCACAATATATAAAGATTAACTTGAAGTGCAGGTACTTGCCTGTTGTTTGGATCTGATTAATTTAGTTCTTGGGGAAAAAGTCCAGAGATGAGTCCAAAAGCTGAAATAGACATTACCATCACGCTCAGAAGATGTCAAATAGCTAAAAACGTCTGTCCTTGGGTCCAATTTGGAGACAAGGGCAAAAACGACAGTTTCGGGTCAAAACGGGGTCTGCCGGTGGGCCCGCTTTGCACCGAAAAATGTGTCCGGGTCAAAGGTCTCCAAATTCACCAAATTTAGTGTCAACAGGTCAGGAACGCTGATACGAACCCAACGGAACTTCCAGATTTGGATTTCGATGAGCCGAACACAAAATCGCCCGTCGAGCGGGACCTGTGGGGCCCACGACACGCGATTTTGTCAACGTTCTCAGAATCGAACCAAACTTGACCCACAGGACCAGCGTATCGCTACGAGTCCGATGGCGCAAGTTTCGTCTCGATCCGACGTATGTGCACGAAGTTAGGGTGAATTGTCGAAAAGTCGGATACGGGACGATGTCCGCGGATACGCGTTAATTTCGGTGTGCACGCACACCCGAATCAGCTTCCACGAAAACTCACACGTCCGTATCGACGATGCGTACGTATCTGTGAAGACCGCACGCGACCAAGTCGTCCCGTTTGGCGGGGCGCACTCAGTTCCGGGGTGAAACAGGGTCTAGTTTTTCCTGTTTTTGGATCGCGGTGTGCGATCACCACAGGACGCGATGCCCCGAACCGTTTGTCCGGACACCAAGAGGGTCATACAGGCTTCACGTAGAAATTTACAGAATTAAAAACGGAGATACAGGGTGCAAGATACGAGTACCTGAACCTGCTCTGAAAATCCAAAAAATGCCGTGTCCGTGTCGTGTCCGACACGACACGAAGGAAAGCTAGGGTTAGGGTTTTGGCCGTAGACGGCGGGGGCCGGCCGGAGAAGGCTGGGGATGGTTCGTCGGGGCGAGGCGGAGGCGATGGGAGGCGAGCGGAGCCGGCCGGAGGCTCGCCGGAGCCGGGTCGAGGGCTGCCGCTCGTGTACGCTGCTGCGTGAATCGGGGACGCCGGAGACGGTGGAGGAGGGAGGTGGAGAAGGCGTGGCGGCTGCGGCGGAGGTCTGGGCGGGGCTGGGGCGAGGCGGCCGGTGGTGAGGGTGGCGGTGAGCTCGGCTAGGGTGGTGCGGATCTGGCCGGAGCCGAGGGCTTTATAGAGGAGAGGGGTGCTGGGTCGGCCGGGGATGGCGGCGGGAAGAGAGGATCGACGCCGGGAGGAGCGGGGCGTCGTGGTGGGGCGTGGCGCGGGCAGGGCGCCGCGTGGCCGGCCGGGGCGACGGAAAATGCGGGCAGCCGGTCGTGGGGAGGGGGTGAGGGTGACGGGTCGGGGCGGCGGGTCGGGTCTGGGCAGACCCGACCCGACCCGGAAGGCAACGCGAGCCGGGCCGGTTGGCGGGCCGCAGGTCAGCCCAGTGGCCGGGCTTTTTGGGAATGGGCCAGAAAAACAGAAAAATAATAATAGTAATAATAAAACTAAATTAAATAATTAATTAATTTAAATAGTTTTTAGGTGATTAAAAATAGGTCCAGGGCCCGATAAATTCCAAAAAAATTGTCCTAAGTCCAGTTTTCCATTTTACACCCAAAAATATTATTTTCATAATATTTTCATAATATTTATTATTAAGTAAAAATCATTTAATAATTAGGATCCCTGATTTTATTTACAGAAAATTCCCGAAAAATTCCAGAAAATTTGCGAAAAAACCTAATTTAAAATTCTTGCAAAAAAATCTGGGGGTTTACAACTTGCAGGTTCAATTGCACAGAAGAGCTATTTGATAGTCTTCTGGTTAACTCGGATGCATGCACGATACGCGATAGTATTCTCGATTGTGGCATAGGTTTGTGTGGCAAACATTGAGTTTAGGCAACATATCAAGTTAACTTATAAGCAGGCAAGCATGCATTCATAAACATTTACGTTAGCTCAAGCCCGAAGGTAAGCCGAGCAGTAAAACCGTAAAGGGACTTTCCAAGCGACATGATCTAGGATAGCATGCGAGGGTTTGAATATAAGCAATATTTTATTTTCATGTTCTAGCACAAGCAATACAAGTTGGAATTATTCTCTTAGCTAGGTGCGTTGGATTCTTAATAGCATGCAGAGGGCGATTCACCTAGCGACTAGCATGTAGTATTCTATATTTTAAGTGTGCTGGCTAAGCAAAGACAAGTTCACCGTAGCCACCCACCTTAGCGATGATTCGCCTTGGTGGAGCGATACGTCGAGCAAGCCTCTGAAAGCCTAAGCTGAATTCCTGTAGGCACAATTCTGGATATCCTTTGTCTCAAACGAGTATTCTCGCCTGAGCAAAGCGGGTCGGGACATTGCACTTTTGCCGTTTGAATCGGCAGTTCGCTTGTGCAGAACGGGGTGTTACACCATGTGGGAGTATTTTTCTAGGAGAAAAAAATGGTTAATTCCTCATGAAAGCATTTATGCTTTTTGTCATTCTCTTGGAATTATTTTCATAGGAACTAGCAACTCGGGCGCAAAGTGGCACTTTGTTGGCTCATTTTTCACTTTGCACGTCAGCATCATCGCAAGGCGCTTGTGCGCAAGTTTTATGCTCGGGTTGTATGCGCGTGTCGATGAGCGGGTGCAGAGCAGGCTATGCATTAGGGGTTGCATGCGCGTTCGCTAAACGAGAGTTGGACGGGCGCTGAGCGGGTGATGAACGGGCAGTGAGCGGACTATCCATTGGGCTGCGATTGTGCGATATCAAATTTGTATATTGACTTTTTAGACCCACATCGAAAAGAATAGGAACATGGGATTCCATCATTCCCTATATAAAGAGTCCTCTAGCCTCCTTTTGAAACAGATCAAAAAGTTGAGAAAGAGGAGTTCAAAGTGGTCCGTTCGAGTCACACAAAGAGGTGACTACGAACATTCCAGAAGTTCTCTTGTGAACTTGCTGGCACCTGAGAACAGATCGTCGATAGAGGACGAATCTTGCTTTGAGCTATCACGCCCCGATCACGAAAGGGTCGATCGTCCTCGCTGGATCCTTTACGGAACCGATTCGTCCTTGCTGGGGCGTGATGCCATACGAGCCTGGAGTTGCACTCGTACAAGGCAAGAACTTGCAGTTATAGGAACCCATTTTGAAACACAATTTATAAAACACATTCACAGAGATTTGAACACAAGTGCAGGAAGAAACATGCTTTTTCATTGATAATTCAGAGTAATTTACATAGAGTTTACATTGATGCGCCTCTCGGCTACTTGATTTGCATTACAAAAAGATAACTCAAAAGGCAGGGCGCGCTCCATCAGATAGTCCACGTCGTTCATACATTACGCCCTTGTATAGGTTGAAAGTCCAAGCCTCCAAAATGATCTGACTACAACTATACTTTAAAATAGAGGTGCTCCTAACGCCTCCTCGTCTATCCACTAGCGTTGCACCGTCTGAGTGCCTAAAATAGTTGCCCACAACGTGGTCAGTACTTAACTTGTACTGGTGAGAGGGATGAACCCACTCGACTAAATCGACACTAGCTTATTAGGGGCGAGCATGCATTAAGATGACTTCTATAAAGAGGCAAGTGAATTCAATTCATATCAGTTGCATGTTTTTGATAGGAATGAAAGTAACATTGAATCCAACCAGTGCATCGATTGCTTACTCAACCGATGCACGCCTTCCCTGCAACGAAACACAAGTATACTTACCATCTGCATAAGACAATAATTAGCATGTGTTCTATTCTATGCGGTCATTGGTGTGATCGACACCTTAGGGACATATTTTAAGCATTAGCGACGCGCCCTATCAGCCCGGATAGCAAGCCCTGCTGGAGGTCCTGCAATGCATCGTGATTAGCACGAATCAAATATTTCCCTCCGGATTGATACGATTCCAGTGCCCCGGAAAGCCGTTTCGAGGAAATGCCAAACCTTGTTCACAAGTTGTCCCAGACCATGCAAATGCATGAACAATTCATATTATCATACAATGCATCAAAATAAACAAAGAAGTAAAGCAGCAATATATATCTCATGCAACAGTTCATATTTTCTCAATGCGGTGTTCCGATTTTGGTATCCCATAGGTCCAAACTCAATCCGAGGCACTAGGCCGCAACCAACAACCAATTCCCTTTATAAACAAACTCAAGTTATAAGGTGTGCAAGCATATAGTAAAATTAGTCTACAATTTCCATGTTCCTTTCTTAGTGGCTGGCATGCATTGTGGCAAAGGATTTCCTAGGCGTCCAACCGGGCATCATCGAGTGAACGTTTGAAATATTAGAGATATGGGCATGAAGAAGTAGGAAAGAAGGGTCCAAACCACTCACTGGTTAAGGAAAAATATAGCTGAAATAAAGATTCCCGTCTAGCGACGATCAAACGTCAGTTACGCGGACCTGCACAGCACGAGCACCAATTAGAATCTTGCCTATCCTTCCTTGCCAAACTTCCCAAGAATCAAAGCTCCAAACGATAAAACCAGCAGCAAAAACCAAGCAAATCGAAAGCAACACCAAATCAAATCCCAAAGCGGTAATCAAGAAAATCAAGCAACCAAACACGAAAACTATTGGACTCGTTTCAATAGAGGCCTTTCCATGAGTTGGAAAGGATCATCGTATTTTGTCCGTGGCAAGAAGATGTCGAAGATCTAAGCTACGACTCAGACGGACTAGCCACAAGCCCAAATTATATAGTGCATATCCCAGTCGGATCGAGATTTGAGGCACTACATAATATACCACTAAGAAAAAATTTTGCCCCGAAACTTAAGAACAAGGCCCTACCTCCGACTGAATGAACAATGAAGGATACTTCTCCTTCATCTCCGATTCTATCTCCCAAGTTGATTCCCCAACCGAATGGTTCCCACACAGCACACGAACCAAGGATTTCGTATGGTTGCGAAGTACTTTTTTCTTACGATCTAGGATCTGTCCCGGTTCTTCTGAGTACGACAAGTCCGTACGTAGTTCCAATTGTTCGAAACTAACCACATGACTTGGGTCATGCACATACTTCCGAAGTTGGGAAACGTGGAATACGTCATGTACTTCAGCAAAGGCGGGAGGTAGTGCTATTCGGTACGCCACAACTGCCACTCGTTCAAGTATCTCAAAGGGGCCGACTGTCACGTCCCAGTCCCAAAATGACGAGGGACTGAGCACGTGAGCAATGGCCAGCAGCACGCACCGATGGACGACCCAATTTAATGGATCCATCAGGGCATGCTTAAGCTGTAGTCTAGCAGTACTAAGTACAAGTCTCAGGTATTACTAATCTCATCCACAGAATAACACAGATTAATTGCCAGAAATAATGCAAGGGAAATAAATATGCAATAACAAATAAGGTTGTCTCGGGAAACAAATCCGAGAATTATTCTGTTACAATTAAGGAAAAATAGACAGGAATTGAAATGCTGGAAATGGAAATACTGTGTAGTTGAAGCCGGTGCTCAGGAGAAATCTTCGGCCACTACTTCGTCCTCTGTTCCTGGTTCTGCTCCAAGGAGTGCTCCTGTTTCGTACACCTCTGGGTAGTACTCTTCAGCTGTACCTGGGGACATAATCCGGATCCAGGTCCTCAGGGGACAGCAAGGTACAGAAAATACAAGCCAAGAATAAATACAGTGCAGTAGATAATTAAACAAGAGGGTAAGGTATGTAACCAGCTAAGTGATATGCAATATGAGAGCAGCACTAGAACTCAGGCTGAAGCCACTACAAGCTCTGTGTCGGGGAGCCGGTAGCGGCAATAACTATGAATTATACTCTGAAATATACTATGTTTTATATATATAATATCAGCCTGTAGTCTGTGTGTCTCTCCCCACCCAATGTAATCCCACGTCTCATGTCCACGATGCCTCATGTCCATGTCACGCACGATTATAACTAATGCAGCAAGTCTGATAGCCATGAATCAATTGTCTAAGAATGTAAAGTCTATGTCATAAAACATGCATCCTATACAGAATCACCTCGAATGTCTTAGGAAGACTCTGTCTCATGAAATAGTGTCAAGTGTCCTGGGTTCTGGTGTACTTGATAGGACAAGTACGAGAATAAGGATATCGATTGTCCATCTCTAATGACGTACCCAACACCGCGTACGGGGTTGGCACCCGACTATGATCGGACACTAAGCACGCCACACGTTGCCTAGGTTAAGCAGTTAAAACAAGTTACATGTGGATCTACCAGAATTCAAGTAAAATACTATAACAAAAATTACTGAGAATTTAGAAGCTCTATGTTCTCACTGATGAAAATTAACCAAGAAAAATATATAGCAAGCTGCAGCGTTTGGCAAGTTACACTTGCCTGTGGTTCCTGTTCCAATTGCGGCTCTGACTTCAGCTGGAATTGTAGGCGGTACTCCGATTGCTGAAACAAACATCACCATCAGATCCAAAAAATATCAATCAGCTAGAAACGCCTGTCCTTGGGTCCAATTTGGAGACAAGGGCAGAAACGGCAGTTTCGGGTCAAAACGGGGTCCACATGTGGGCCCGCTTTGCACCGAAAAACGTGTCCGGGTCAAAGGTCTCCAAATTTACCAAACTTAGTGTCAACAGGTCAGAAACGTTGATACGGACCCAACGGAACTTTCAGAATTGGATTCCGATGAGCCGATCACAAAATCGTCCGTCGAGCGGGGCCTGTGGGGCCCACGATACGCGATTTCGTCAACGTTCTCAGAATCGAACCAAACTTGACCCACAGGACCAGCGTATCGCTACGAGTCCGATGGCGTAAGTTTCGTCTCGATTCGACGTGTGTCCACAAAGTTAGGTCAAATTACAGAAAAGTCGGATACGGGACGATGTTCGCGGATACGCGTTGATTTCGGTGTGCACGCACACCCGAATCAGCTTCTGCAAAATCCCATACGTCCGTATCGACGAGGCGCTCGTGTCTGTGAAGACCGCGCGCGACCAAGTCGTCCCGTTTGGCGGGGCGTACTCGGTTCCGGGGTGAAACAGGGTCTAGTTTTTTTTCTGTTTTTGGATCGCGGTGTACGATCACCACAGGACGCGATGCCCCGAACAGTTTGTCCGGACACCGAGAGGGTCATACAGGCTTCGCAACGCAATTTGCGGAATCGAAAACGGAGATCCGAGCAGAAAGATACACGTACCTGAACAGGGTTCGAAAACCGGGTTTTCGTCGTGTCCGACACGTGTCCGACACAACCCAAAACCTAGGGTTAGGGTTTCGAGTCGTGTCTGTGTCCGCCTGCCGTGTCCGGGGTCGGGTTCGGCCTAGGGTTGGGGTCTGCTGAACCGTGGTGGCTGGCCGACAGTCGGCGAGGCGTCGTCGGACTTCGGTGAGGGCGGCGCCGGCCGTGGGCTGCGATCGGAGGCAGGGATGGTCGGCTGCGAGGGAAACAGAGGGAGGAGGAGGTGCTGGAGAGGTCGGGGTGGTCGGGGCAGCGGGCCGGAGGCGGCACGGGGGTGGGCAGCGCAGCGGGGCGAGGCCACGGCGGGTGGCGGCGAACTGGGATGGCGGTGGGGGTTGGTGGTCCTAGGGTTCAGGCGGGGTGAGGGGTATAAATAGGGCAGCGGGCGGGGACGCGCGGCCGAGCGGGGCGGAGGTCGTGGGTCGCGAGGCCGCGCGGAGCGGAGACGTGGCGACGCGGGCGGGGACGCGAGGCCGAGCGGGGCGGCGGCAAACGCGGGGCGAGGGTGTCACGCCCCGATCCCGAAAGGGTCGGTCGTCCTCGCTTGATCCTTTACGGAACCGATTCGTCCTCGCTTGGGGCGTGATGCCGTACGAGCCTGGAGTTGCGCTCGTACAAGGCAAGAACTTGCAGTTATAGGAACCCATTTTCAAACACAATTTATAAAACACATTCACAGAGATTTGAACACAGTGCAGGAAGAAACATGCTTTTTCATTGATAATTCAGAGTAATTTACATAGAGTTTACATTGATGCGCCTCTCGGCTACTTGATTTGCATTACAAAAGATAAACTCAAAAGGCAGGGCGCGCTCCATCAGATAGTCCACGTCGTTCATACATTACGCCCTTGTATAGGTTGAAAGTCCAAGCCTCCAAAATGATCTGACTCCAACTATACTTCAAAATAGAGGTGCTCCTAACGCCTCTCGTCTATCCACTAGCGTTGCACCGTCTGAGTGCCTGAAATAGTTGCCCACAACGTGGGTCAGTACTCAACTTGTACTGGTGAGCGGGATGAACCCACTCGACTAAATCGACACTAGCTTATTAGGGGCGAGCATGCATTAAGATGACTTCTATAAAGAGGCAAGTGAATTCAATTCATATCAGTTGCATGTTTTGATAGGAATGAAAATAATAGCGAATCCAACCAGTGCATCGATTGCTTACTCAACCGATGCACGCCTTCCCTGCAACGAAACACAAGTATACTTACCATCTGCACAAGACAATAGATTAGCATGTGTTCTAGTCTATGCGGTCATTGGTGTGATCGACACCTTAGGAACATATTCAAGCATTAGCGGCGCGCCCTATCAGCCCGGGTAGCAAGCCCTGCTGGAGGTCCCGCAATGCATCGTGACGAGCACGAATCAAATATTTCCCTCCGGATCGATACGGTTCCAGTGCCCCGGAAAGCCGTTTCGAGGAAATGATAAACCTTGTGCACAAGTTGTCCCAGACCATGCAAATGCATGAACGATTCATATATCATACAATGCATCGATTGAAACTAAAGAAGTTAAGCAGCAATATATATCTCATGCAACAGTTCATATTTTCTCAACGCGGTGTTCCGATTTTGATATCCCATAGGTCCAAACTCCGTCCGAGGCACTAGGCCACCATCCACAACCAATCCCCATTATAAACAAACTCAGTTATAAGGTGTGCAAGCATATAGAAATATTAGTCTACAAAAATCCCCTGTTCCTTTCTTAGTGGCTGGCATGCATTGTGGCAAGGATTTCTTAGGCGTCCAACCGGGCATCATCGAGTGAACGTTTGAAACATTAAAGATGTTGGCGTGAAGAAGTAGGAAAGAAGGGTCCAAACCACTCACTGGTTAAGGAAAAGGTAGCTGAAACAAAGATTCCCGCCTAGCGACGATCAAACGTCAGTTACGCGGACCTGCACAGCACGAGCACCAATTAGAATCTTGCCTATCCTTCCTTGCCGAACTCCCCAAGAATCAAAGCTCCAAACGATAAAACCAGCAGCGAAAACCAAGCAAATCGAAAGCAACACCAAATCAAATCCCAAAGCGGCAATCAAGAAAACCAAGCAACCAAACACGAAAACTATTGGACTCGTTTCAATAGAGGCCTTTCCATGAGTTGGAAAGGATCATCGCATTTCGTCCGTGGCAAGAAGATGCCGAAGTTCTAAGTTATGACTCAAACGGACTAGCCACAAGCCCAATTACGTAGTGCACATCCCGGTCGGATCGGGATTTGAGGCACTACATAATATACCACTAAGAAAAAGTTTCGACCCGAAACTTAAGAACAAGGCCGACCCGAAACATAAGAACAAGGCCCTACCTCCGACTGAATGAACAATGAAGGGTACTTCTCCTTCATCTCCGATTCCATTTCCCAGGTTGATTCCCCAGCTGAATGGTTCCGCCACAGCACGCGAACCAAGGACATCGCACGGTTACGAAGTACTTTTTCCTTACGATCCAGGATCTGCACCGGTTCTTCTGAGTATGACAAGTCCGCGCGCAGTTCCAACTGTACAAAACTAACCACATGACTTGGGTCATGCACATACTTCCGTAGTTGGGAAACATGGAATACGTCATGCACTTCTGCCAAGGCGGGAGGTAGTGCTATTCTGTATGCCACAGCTGCAACTCGTTCTAGTATCTCAAAGGGGCCGACAAACCGGGGACTCAGTTTGCCCTTCACGCCGAAACGCATCACACCTCGCATCGGCGTCACTTTCAAGAAGACATGATCCCCGACCAAGAATTCCAAGGGTCTTCTATGTGCATCAGCATAACTTTTCTGTCGGCTCTGCGCTGTGCGGAGTCTTTCCCGAATCAAGCGAACTTTTTCAACTGCCTGCTCTACCAGCTCTGGCCCGAGTACCTGCCGCTCGCCGACTTCGTCCCAACAGATTGGAGATCGACACCTTCGCCCATATAGTGCTTCGTACGGTGCCATCTGGATGCTTGATTGGTAGCTGTTGTTATACGCAAATTCTGCCAAAGGAAGATGCGTGTCCCAACTAGTCTTTAAATCAATAGCACACAGCCGTAACATATCTTCGAGTATCTGATTTGTCCTCTCTGTCTGTCCATCAGTCTGCGGGTGGTATGCGGTACTGAACTGTAGCTTGGTTCCCAAAGCAGCTTGTAGACTAGTCCAGAAACGAGATAAGAAGCGTCCGTCACGGTCAGAGACGATTGAGGCAGGTACTCCGTGTAATCGGACGATCTCATCTATGTAAATTTGTGCTAACCGATCGACGCTCCAAGTAACTTTTATGGGAAGAAAGTGGGCTGATTTGGTCAAACGATCAACTATGACCCAAATCGCATCGTGCCCCCGTGGCGTCTTCGGAAATCCCACAATAAAATCCATAGTGATGTTGTCCCATTTCCACTCGGGAATAGCGAGGTTCTGCAGTTCCCCGCCGGGCCTCTGATGCTCAGCTTTCACCTGTTGACAGGCCATGCACTGTGACACAAAGGTCGCCACATCCCGCTTCATACCGTGCCACCAGAAGGTCCCGCGCAAGTCCTTGTACATCTTAGTGCTCCCCGGATGTAAAGAATACTTCGCGTAGTGTGCTTCTGCCATAATTTCCCTTCGGAGTTCTGGGTCGTTAGGAACACATAGCCTCCCTTTCATCTGTAAGGCCCCATCTTCGCCTGCCACAAAGTCAGACGTCTTCCCCGCCGAGATCAATCCGCGCACCTTTGCTAAGAACTGATCGCCCTCCTGAGCTGATTTGATTCTACCACGTAAACCCAGTTCAAGATGGAGTGGTGCCAGCTGCACTCCTGGATGCCGAACTCGAAATTCGATGCCCATCGCCTCAAGATCTCGAAGTAAACGGTTGTCAATAGATAACGAGCCCACGTGCTTCCGACTCAGAGCATCAGCAACGACGTTTCCCTTGCCCGGAGTATACGCGATCGTTAGGTCGTAGTCCTTAATAAGTTCTAGCCAACGCCGCTGCCGGAGGTTCAATTCCCGCTGGGTAAAAAGATACTTGAGGCTCTTGTGATCTGTGAAGATTTTGCAAGCAACACCATAAAGATAATGCCTCCACAACTTCAAAGCAAATACAATCGCCGCCAATTCCAAGTCATGCGTCGGGTAGTTCTTCTCGTGCGGCTTCAGTTGCCTGGAGGCGTACGATATTACCTTGTCCCTCTGCATGAGCACACACCCTAAGCCGAGTCCTGAAGCGTCGCTGTATATCTGAAACTCTTCTACCCCATCTGGAAGTGCAAGGATCGGAGCTGAAACAAGACGCCGCTTAAGTTCCCGAAAGCTGGCTTCGCAGTCATCACCCCATTCGTATGCAATCCCTTTCTGAGTAAGGCGAGTCATAGGCGAGGCCAGTTTAGAGAAGTCCTTCACGAACCTACGGTAGTATCCCGCAAGGCCCAGAAAGCTTCGAACTTCGCTGGCTGACGTAGGTTGCTTCCAGTCCACCACCGCTTCTATTTTCTTCGGGTCTACGGCGACGCCTTCGGCCGAGATGACATGACCAAGGAACGCCACGCTGTTCAACCAGAACTCACACTTGCTGAGCTTTGCGAACAACTGATGGTCTCGTAATGTCTGCAACACGATCTTCAGGTGTTCTTTGTGCTCCGCCTCGTTCTTGGAATAGATTAGTATGTCGTCTATGAACACGACTACAAACTTATCCACAAACGGCCGAAATACGCGGTTCATCAGATCCATGAAAGCTGCAGGGGCGTTCGTCAAACCGAACGACATCACGAGGAACTCATAGTGTCCGTAACGGGTTCTGAAAGCAGATTTTTGAATATCCTCTGATTTGATTTTCAACTGGTGATACCCTGACCTGAGATCAACTTTAGAGAAAACTCTTGCACCTTGCAACTGATCAAATAAGTCATCTATTCTTGGCAAAGGGTACTGATTCCGCACGGTCGCTTTATTCAGTTCTCGGTAGTCAATGCACAGCCGCATGGATCCATCTTTCTTTTTCACGAACAGCACCGGAGCGCCCCACGGAGAAACGCTTGGACGAATGTATCCTCGGTCCAACAGGTCTTGCAACTGAACTTTAAGTTCCTTAAGCTCTGCTGGGGCCATGCGATAAGGTGCCTTTGATATCGGTCGCGAATCCGGAAAAGTGTCAATGCTGAATTCGATCTCACGATCAGGAGGCATTCCAGGCAGCTCGTCTGGGAACACGTCGAGAAAATCTGCAATGACTTCAGCCTGAGCTGCATCTGCACATTCCCGTCGGGTGTCTCGAACAGAAGCTAAGTACCCTTCACAGCCCGAATGCAACATACGCCTAGCCGAAATTGCTGATATCACCATTGCCGTCTTCGGTGCAGCGCTGCACGAATAGTAGAAGTCTGCCTCGCCGGGTAGACGAAATACGACTCGCTTCTCCGCGCACTCGATTGTTGCATGGCAAGCACCCAACCAGTCCATACCGAGAATAATATCATAATCCTTGATGTCTAGTACAATGACATCTAAGGAAAGCTTCCTACCTCCGATGCAAATGTAACCATCCCTACAGATCGCACGGGCGGGCATATCGACTCCCGAAGGGGTACTTACGCAAAGGTTCATATTTAAAGCAGTGGAAGCTAATTTATGCTCAACAGTAAAATCAGCAGATATGAAACTATGCGTAGCACCTGAATCGAATAAGACTCTAGCGGGTAATTCTCGGTATAGTAGAGTACCTGTTACAACAGTGTCGGATACAGATGCCTCATCCCGAGTCAATGCATAGACTCGGCCCTGAGCACCCTGGCGTTGTGGATTTACTGGCACAGCATTGGCATCACTTGCTGGAGGCCCTTTGTTTTGATTTCCATTATTCTGATTTGGCTTGCCCTCTCTGCAGTTAAACTGTTTGTGACCCAGGCGACCACATTTAAAACATCCTTGAACCCGACAATCATTCACTTTATGCCCTGATTTGCCGCACCGGCTGCAGTTCAGTGATTGGGATTGGCCCCTATTATCAGACGTGTGCGAGCGCTTGTGTGCTCCAGACCCTCCCGTTTCATGAGGACGCTTATTGTTATTGGCACGGGGGGTTTGCACCTCGGTCTTTGGGAGAGGGCGCCCGAAGATCCGTTCGCTGTTCAGAGCCGCTTCATAACATTCCCTATATGTTTGGCATCTTTGGTTGATGACGTCCCTACGTAAATCGTCATTCAAACCTTTCTGAAATCTATAGCACCACGCCTACTGATTAGGCAAGAATTGCCCAGCAAACTTTGCTAGCTTAGCGAATACTGAATCATAATCATCCACAGACAGACTTCCTTGGACCAGGTTGCTGAAGTCGTCTTCCTTTTGCTGCCGGACTGCTCGGGGAATATACTGTTCAATGAATGCAGATTTGAACATTTCCCAAGTAATCTTGCAGTTGGGATTAGCATCGTAAATTCCTTGCTTCGTTGCCTCCCACCAATCATGCGCACGCAGTTCCAGCTGAACCGATGCACAGGCAACTCGCTTGGATCCCCGGATGCCAACCAGGTTGAAAAGTCCTTCCAGCTTAGCAATCCACCCCAAAACCACGTCCGGCTCCGCTCGTCCGTTGAACGTAGGGGGATGCATTTTTGTAAACTCAGCTGCTCGGCAGGAGTTCCTTGCTGTAGGCTGAGTCTCTTCTGACTCATCTTCTACCGCCACGGCTGGAGGCGTGACGGGCGTTGCTGCGGATGTCCCGTTGCTCGGTGCCAGGGATGCAATCAGTTGCATCATTGTATCCATTTGCTTCTGTTGAGAAGCAAACTGCGCTTGTATGTTAGCTTGTTGGGTAACCGCTTGTTGCTGCTGCGCCTCCATGAGGTGCATAAGCCGTTCCGCCATTCCGGTTGAACCCGCTCCTCCGGATTCTCCAGAGCTTGCTGGATCGCTCTGAATGGGTTGAGCACTGCTGGCAGTTGCAGTGTTCTTCTTAGCCATGGCTACAAAAGAGAGTAGCTTGTTAACACTCCAAAAACGATAGATTTTATATCTATGGGCTCATTGTATAAGCGACTCTTCTCATGCAGCGGACGCCGAACGCAACTCAATTGAGAGGCGCATCAAACTCCTTTATAATCTTTTGAAATCCCGAGGAAGTAAAGCCTCGGCTCTGATACCAATATGTCACGCCCCGATCCCGAAAGGGTCGGTCGTCCTCGCTTGATCCTTTACGGAACCGATTCGTCCTCGCTTGGGGCGTGATGCCGTACGAGCCTGGAGTTGCGCTCGTACAAGGCAAGAACTTGCAGTTATAGGAACCCATTTTCAAACACAATTTATAAAACACATTCACAGAGATTTGAACACAGTGCAGGAAGAAACATGCTTTTTCATTGATAATTCAGAGTAATTTACATAGAGTTTACATTGATGCGCCTCTCGGCTACTTGATTTGCATTACAAAAGATAAACTCAAAAGGCAGGGCGCGCTCCATCAGATAGTCCACGTCGTTCATACATTACGCCCTTGTATAGGTTGAAAGTCCAAGCCTCCAAAATGATCTGACTCCAACTATACTTCAAAATAGAGGTGCTCCTAACGCCTCTCGTCTATCCACTAGCGTTGCACCGTCTGAGTGCCTGAAATAGTTGCCCACAACGTGGGTCAGTACTCAACTTGTACTGGTGAGCGGGATGAACCCACTCGACTAAATCGACACTAGCTTATTAGGGGCGAGCATGCATTAAGATGACTTCTATAAAGAGGCAAGTGAATTCAATTCATATCAGTTGCATGTTTTGATAGGAATGAAAATAATAGCGAATCCAACCAGTGCATCGATTGCTTACTCAACCGATGCACGCCTTCCCTGCAACGAAACACAAGTATACTTACCATCTGCACAAGACAATAGATTAGCATGTGTTCTAGTCTATGCGGTCATTGGTGTGATCGACACCTTAGGAACATATTCAAGCATTAGCGGCGCGCCCTATCAGCCCGGGTAGCAAGCCCTGCTGGAGGTCCCGCAATGCATCGTGACGAGCACGAATCAAATATTTCCCTCCGGATCGATACGGTTCCAGTGCCCCGGAAAGCCGTTTCGAGGAAATGATAAACCTTGTGCACAAGTTGTCCCAGACCATGCAAATGCATGAACGATTCATATATCATACAATGCATCGATTGAAACTAAAGAAGTTAAGCAGCAATATATATCTCATGCAACAGTTCATATTTTCTCAACGCGGTGTTCCGATTTTGATATCCCATAGGTCCAAACTCCGTCCGAGGCACTAGGCCACCATCCACAACCAATCCCCATTATAAACAAACTCAGTTATAAGGTGTGCAAGCATATAGAAATATTAGTCTACAAAAATCCCCTGTTCCTTTCTTAGTGGCTGGCATGCATTGTGGCAAGGATTTCTTAGGCGTCCAACCGGGCATCATCGAGTGAACGTTTGAAACATTAAAGATGTTGGCGTGAAGAAGTAGGAAAGAAGGGTCCAAACCACTCACTGGTTAAGGAAAAGGTAGCTGAAACAAAGATTCCCGCCTAGCGACGATCAAACGTCAGTTACGCGGACCTGCACAGCACGAGCACCAATTAGAATCTTGCCTATCCTTCCTTGCCGAACTCCCCAAGAATCAAAGCTCCAAACGATAAAACCAGCAGCGAAAACCAAGCAAATCGAAAGCAACACCAAATCAAATCCCAAAGCGGCAATCAAGAAAACCAAGCAACCAAACACGAAAACTATTGGACTCGTTTCAATAGAGGCCTTTCCATGAGTTGGAAAGGATCATCGCATTTCGTCCGTGGCAAGAAGATGCCGAAGTTCTAAGTTATGACTCAAACGGACTAGCCACAAGCCCAATTACGTAGTGCACATCCCGGTCGGATCGGGATTTGAGGCACTACAGAGGGCGGTCGTGGGAGAGAGGGTGGGGGTCGGGTACGGGCGCGGGCGGGTCGGGTGGCTGACAGACCCGACCCGACCCGACCCGATAGGTGCTGGGCTGGGTCGGGCCGGCCCAATGGGCCGCGGGCCGGTTTAAATATTTTTTAAAAAATCTATTTAAATAGATAAATAATTATTAAATAATTAACTAAATAAATATTTAATTAATTAAATATTTTTAGGGGTTTTAAAAATAGGTCCGGGGTCCGATAAATTCCAGAAAAATTGCCCTAAGTCCAGTTTTTCATTTTACATCCAAAAATATTATTTTCATAATATTTTATTATTGTTTATTATCATTTAAAAATCATTGAATAATTAAAACCCTATTTTTAAATTACAAAAAATTCCCAGAAAATTCCAGAAAATTGTGAAAAATCCAGTTTTTAAAATTTTGAAAAAAATCAGGGGGTTTACAATCTACCCCCCTTAAGAGGATTGCGTCCTCACAATCAAAAGAATAACCGATCAACAGAGATGACGCGGTCGCAAGCATCGTTTGAAAACACATCACAAGATACTTAGGGAAATACCGTTTTCCTAAAAATGAAAGTTATGCACTTTCCAGAGAAAATCTAGTTAAAGCAAGAAAACTACAACTTTTATAAAAACCAGATTGTTATTAACAAGTTACAAATTACTAGGTTGGGGCTGAGGTCACGAACCACTAGGCACGAACTACAACAAGACTAAAACGGATAACTACAAATCACTTACTCGCATCAGCGTCCTGCACAGTCATCGCGTAAGCTTGTCCTCGTCCTTGTGGTGGATTCCTCTGCTGCTGTTGGGCTTGCTGGAAGAGTGTCGCCTGAGGAGACAGAGGTGGCCTAGGTGCCGGTAAAGCAGGTTGGGTTGCCCTTGGTGCTCCATCTCGATGCTGGGGACAGTCCTTGGCTATGTGCTGATTGGCCCCGCAAATCAGGCACAATCCTAACTTACGTCTGCAGTCCTTCTCGACATGACCTAGCTTGCCGCAGTAGTGACAGGTAGGAAGGGTCTGCGAAGCTGCCCTGGGTGGCGGGTTCGTGTGAGATCTCTTTGCAGATTCTCCCGGTGATGATCTGTCTGGTGTTGAGGTGATTGGCCGCTTGAGGCGAGACTCTCTCCTGGTGACGCGTTCCATGCGTCGGGCTGCAGCGAGAACGTCCGAGTATGATGTTGGTGCGACGGACCCAATTAGTTTCTGCAGCTCAATGTTCAGTCCGTCGAAGAATTTCTCGGCCTTCTCTTCCTCTGTCGGGATCAGGGTTGGGGCGAAGCGGCTCAGACGAATGAATTCTGCGTTGTACTCTTCCACCGTCATAGTATCCAGAGTGAGGCGATTGAATTTATCCCGCAGTTCTGATCGAGCGATAGCCGGAATGTACATCTCTTGGAAGAGTCTGGAGAACTCCTCCCAAGTGACTCAGTCTGGTCCGAGTCGCGTCTCCTCAGACAACCACCAGTGGTGCGCGTTGCCTGTCAATTGCATTCGGACGGCAGTCATCCAGCGTTCTCGTGGAAGCTCGGCTGCTTCAAGTTGATGCCGGATGTTGGTGAGCCACTCGTGAACTTCGGTGGGCTCCTCCTTTCCAGAAAAAGTACGGGGCTTCAGTTGGCGGAAGTCAGTGATTGAGCCTGTAGATGGCCGTCGAGCTGGTAGGTTGGCCTACTCCAGTACAGTTACGATGCTGTCCCTCCAGAAGTTAGCTTCGCGACGCTGAGCCTCGTGTTGGACTTGTTGCTGCGCTTGCATCATCGCGTATATCATCTGAAATATTTATTGCCCGTCGATTGGCTGTCCTGGTGGGAACACGGGCATTGGTGGAACGAACTACGACGGAGGTGGGATGTCATCGCGCCGGAATCGGGAGGTAGGTTGACCTGCCGGCTGGCTCTGTTGAGTTATGGGGATTCCTCCGACTGATGTCACTTCGTCGTCGTAGGTGACACCTGTAGCTTGTGGCATTCTGGCGGGAGTCTCGTTGCATTCTTGTGGGTCCATTTCCCTATATCCAAAATACCCAATAAGAGGCGCACAGAAAACAAGGTAAGATGCAAGTTCAAATTAGTTCGAATACGATACAGATATCAAAAAACGATTCAAGCAAGTGGATGAGATCCTAAAAACTTATCCTATCTTATTGCAGGCCTGTTCGGTCCCTAAGTTGAAA
Source organism: Iris macrosiphon (assembly GCA_036927795.1). NCBI lineage: Eukaryota > Viridiplantae > Streptophyta > Magnoliopsida > Asparagales > Iridaceae > Iris > Iris macrosiphon. The sequence goes on along the minus strand of JAYESA010000007.1, from coordinate 1,656,080 downwards.
CCGAACAATTTAGTCGTAGACCTGCATGGGCCACCACAAAAACCATGTCACGCCCCAGTCCCAAAATGATGAGGGACTGAGCACGTGAGCAATGGCCAGCAGTATGCACCGATGGACGACCCAATTTAATGGATCCATCAGGGCATGCTTAAGCTGTAGTCTAGCAGTACTAAGTACAAGTCTCAGGTATTACTAATCTCATCCACAGAATAACATAGATTAATTGCCAGAAATAATACAAGGGAAATAAATATGCAATAACAAATAAGGTTGTCTCGGGAAACAAATCCGAGAATTATTCTGTTACAATTAAGGAAAAATAGACAGGAATTGAAATGCTGAAAATGGAAATACTGTGTAGTTGAAGCCGGTGCTCAGGAGAAATCTTCGGCCACTACTTCGTCCTCTGTTCCTGGTTCTGCTCCAAGGAGTGCTCCTGTTCCGTACACCTCTGGGTAGTACTCTTCAGCTGTACCTGGGGACATAATCCGGATCCAGGTCCTCAGGGGACAGCAAGGTACAGAAAATACAAGCCAAGAATAAATACAGTGCAGCAGATAATTAAACAAGAGGGTAAGGTATGTAACCAGCTAAGTGATATGCAATATGAGAGCAGCACTAGAACTCAGGCTGAAGCCACTACAAGCTCTGTGTCGGGGAGCCGGTAGCGGCAATAACTATGAATTATACTCTGAAATATACTATGTTTTATATATATAATATCAGCCTGTAGTCTGTGTGTCTCTCCCCACCCAATGTAATCCCACGTCTCATGTCCACGATGCCTCATGTCCATGTCACGCACGATTATAACTAATGCAGCAAGTCTGATAGCTATGAATCAATTGTCTAAGAATGTAAAGTCTATGTCATAAAACATGCATCCTATACAGAATCACCTCGAATGTCTCAGGAAGACTCTGTCTCATGAAATAGTGTCAAGTGTCCTGGGTTCTGGTGTACTTGATAGGACAAGTACGAGAATAAGGGTATCGATTGTCCATCTCTAATGACGTATCCAACACCGCGTACGGGGTTGGCACCCGACTATGATCGGACACTAAGCACGCCACACGTTGCCTAGGTTAAGCAGTTAAAACAAGTTACATGTGGATCTACCAGAATTCAAGTAAAATACTATAACAGAAATTACTGAGAATTTAGAAGCTCTATGTTCTCACTGATGCAAAATTAACCAAGAAAAATATATAGCAAGCTGCAGCGTTTGGCAAGGTACACTTGCCTGTGGTTCCTGTTCCAATTGCGGCTCTGACTTCAGCTGGAATTGTAGGCGGTACTCCGATTGCTGAAACAAACATCACCATCAGATCCAGAAAATATCAATCAGCTAGAAACGCCTGTCCTTGGGTCCAATTTGGAGACAAGGACAGAAACGGCAGTTTCGGGTCAAAACGGGGTCCACATGTGGGCCCGCTTTGCACCGAAAAACGTGTCCAGGTCAAAGGTCTCCAAATTCACCAAACTTAGTGTCAACAGATCAGAAACGCTGATACGGACCCAACGGAACTTTCAGAATTGGATTCCGATGAGCCGATCACAAAATCGCCCGTCGAGCGGGGCCTGTGGGGCCCACGACACGCGATTTCGTCAACGTTCTCAGAATCGAACCAAACTTGACCCACAGGACCAGCGTATCGCTACGAGTCCGATGGCGCAAGTTTCGTCTCGATCCGACGTGTGTCCACAAAGTTAGGTCGAATTGCAGAAAAGTTGGATACGGGGCGATGTCCGCGGATACGCGTTGATTCCGGTGTGCACGCACACCCGAATCAGCTTCTGCAAAATCCCACACGTCCGTATCGACGAGGCGCTCATGTCTGTGAAGACCGCGCACGACCAAGTTATCCCGTTTGGCGGGGCGTACTCGGTTCCGGAGTAAAACAGGGTCTGTTTTTTTCCTGTTTTTGGATCGCGGTGTACGATCACCACAGGACGCGATGCCCCGAACAGTTTGTCCGGACACCGAGAGGGTCATACAGGCTTCGCAACGCAATTTGCGGAATCGAAAACGGAGATCCGAGCAGAAAGATACACGTACCTGAACAGGGTTCGAAAACCGGGTTTTCGTCGTGTCCGACACGTGTCCGACACAACCCAAAACCTAGGGTTAGGGTTTCGAGTCGTGTCTGTGTCCGCCTGCCGTGTCCGGGATCGGGTTCGGCCTAGTGTTGGGGTCTGCTGAACCGTGGTGGCTGGCCGACAGTCGGCGAGGCGTCGTCGGACTTCGGTGAGGGCGGCGCCGGCCGTGGGCTACGATCGGAGGCGGGGATGGTCGGCTGCGAGGGAAACAGAGGGAGGAGGAGGTGCTGGAGAGGTCGGGGTGGTCGGGCAGCGGGCCGGAGGCGGCACGGGGGTGGGCAGCGCAGCGGGGCGAGGCCACGGCGGGTGGCGGCGAGCTGGGATGGCGGTGGGGGTTGGTGGTCCTAGGGTTCAGGCGGGGTGAGGGGTATAAATAGGGCAGCGGGCGGGGACGCGCGGCCGAGCGGGGCGGAGGTCGTGGGTCGCGGGGCCGCGCGGAGCGGAGACGTGGCGACGCGGGCGGGGACGCGCGGCCGAGCGGGGCGGCGGCAAACGCGGGGCGAGAGCGGTCGTGGGAGAGAGGGTGGGGGTCGGGTACGGGCGCGGGCGGGTCGGGTGGCTGACAGACCCGACCCGACCCGATAGGTGCTGGGCTGGGTCGGGCCGGCCCAATGGGCCGCGGGCCGGTTTATATATTTTTTAAAAAATCTATTTAAATAGATAAATAATTATTAAATAATTAACTAAATAAATATTTAATTAAATAAATACTTTTAGGGGTTTTAAAAATAGGTCCGGGGTCCGATAAATTCCAGACAAATTACCCTAAGTCCAGTTTTTCATTTTACATCCAAAAATATTATTTTCATAATATTTTATTATTATTTATTATCATTTAAAAATCATTGAATAATTAAAACCCTATTTTTAAATTACAGAAAATTCCCAAAAAATTCCAGAAAATTGTGAAAAATCCAGTTTTTAAAATTTTGAAAAAAATCAGGGGGTTTACAATCTACCCCCCTTAAGAGGATTGCGTCCTCGCAATCAAAAGAATAATCGATCAACAGAGATGACGCGGTCGCAAGCATCGTTTGAAAACACATCACAAGATACTTAGGGAAATACCGTTTCCCTAAAAATGAAAGTTATGCACTTTCCAGAGAAAATCTAGTTAAAGCAAGAAAACTACAACTTTTATGAAAACCAGGTTGTTATTAACAAGTTGCAAATTACTAGGTTGGGGCTGAGGTTACGAACCACTAGGCACGAACTACAACAAGACTAAAACAGATAACTACAAATCACTTACTCGCATCAGCGTCCTGCACAGTCATCGCGTAAGCTTGTCCTCGTCCTTGTGGTGGATTCCTCTGCTGCTGTTGGGCTTGCTGGAAGAGTGTCGCCTGAGGAGCCAGAGGTGGCCTAGGTGCCGGTAAAGCAGGTTGGGTTGCCCTTGGTGCTCCATCTCGATACTGGGGACAGTCCTTGGCTATGTGCTGATTGGCCCCGCAAATCAGGCACAATCCCAACTTACGTCTGCAGTCCTTCTCGACATGACCTAGCTTGCCGCAGTAGTGACAGGTAGGAAGGGTCTGTGAAGCTGCCCTGGGTGGCGGGTTCGTGTGAGATCTCTTTGCAGATTCTCCCGGTGATGATCTGTCTGGTGCTGAGGTGATTGGCCATTTGAGGCGAGACACTCTCCTGGTGACGCGTTCCATGCGTCGGGCTACAGCGAGAACGTCCGAGTATGATGTTGGTGCGACGGACCCAATTAGTTTCTGCAGCTCAATATTCAGTCCGTCGAAGAATTTCTCGGCCTTCTCTTCCTCTGTCGGGATCAGGGTTGGGGCGAAGCGGCTCAGACGAATGAATTCTGCGTTGTACTCTTCCACCGTCATAGTATCCTGAGTGAGGCGATTGAATTTGTCCCGCAGTTTTGATCGATCGATAGCCGGAATGTACATCTCTTGGAAGAGTCTGGAGAACTCCTCCCAAGTGACTCGGTCTGGTCCGAGTCGCGTCTCCTCAGACAACTACCAGTGGTGCGCGTTGCCTGTCAATTGCATTCGGACGGCAGTCATCCAGCGTTCTCGTGGAAGCTCGGCTGCTTCAAGTTGATGCCGGATGTTGGTGAGCCACTCGTGAACTTCGGTGGGCTCCTCCTTTCCAGAAAAAGTGCGGGGCTTCAGTTGGCGGAAGTCAGTGATTGAGCCTGTAGATGGCCGTCGAGCTGGTAGGTTGGCCTACTCCAGTACAGTTACGATGCTGTCCCTCCAGAAGTTAGCTTCGCGACGCTGAGCCTCGTGTTGGACTTGTTGCTGCGCTTGCGTCATCGCGTAGATCATCTGAAATATTTGTTGCCCGTCGATTGGCTGTCCTGGTGGGAACACGGGCATTGGTGGAACGAACTGCGGCGGAGGTGGGATGTCATCGCGCTGGAATCGGGAGGTAGGTTGACCTGCCGGCTGGCTCTGTTGAGTTGTGGGGATTCCTCCGGAGATGATTTAATTTTCTCACGTAATTTCCCTTCGGAGTTCTGGGTCGCTAGGAACACATAGCCTCCCTTTCATCTGTAAGGCCCCATCTTCGCCTGCCACAAAGTCAGACGTCTTTCCCGCCGAGATTAGTCTGCATACCTTCGCTAAGAACTGATCTCCCTCCTGAGATGATTTAATTTTCTCATGTAAACCCAGTTCAAGGTGGAGTGGTGCCAGCTGCACTCCTTGATGCCGAACTCGAAACTCGATGTCCATCGCCTCTAGATCTCGAAGTAAACGGTTGTCTATAGATAACGAGCCCACGTGCTTTCGACTCAGAGCATCAGCAACGACGTTTCCCTTGCCCGGTGTATACGCGATCGTTAGGTCATAGTCCTTAATAAGTTCTAGCCAACGCCGCTGCCGGAGGTTCAATTCCCGCTGGGTGAATAGATACTTGAGGCTCTTGTGATCGGTAAAGATTTTGCAAGCAACACCATAAAGATAATGCCTCCATAACTTTAGTGCAAACACAATTGCCGCCAGTTCCAAGTCATGTGTCGGGTAGTTTTTCTCGTGCGAGTTCAGTTGCCTGGAGGCGTACGATATTACCTTGTCCCTCTGTATGAGCACACACCCTAAGATGAGTCCTGAAGTGTCGCTGTATATCTGAAACTCCTCTACCCCATCTGGAAGTGCAAGAATCGAAGCTGAAACAAGACGCCGCTTAAGTTCCCGAAAGCTGGCTTCGCAGTCATCACCCCCATTCGTATGTAATCCCTTTCTGAGTAAGGCGAGTCATAGGCAAGGCCAGTTTAGAAAAATCCTTTACGAACCTACGGTAGTATCCCGCTAGGCCCAGAAAGCTTCAAACTTCGCTGGCTGACGTAGGTTGTTTCCAGTCCACCACCGCCTCTATTTTCTTCGGTTCTACGGCGACGCCTTCGACCGAGATGACATGACCAAGGAACGCCATGCTGTTCAACCAGAACTCACACTTGCTGAGCTTAGCGAACAACTGATGCTCTCGTAATGTCTGCAGCACGATCTTCAGGTGTTCCTTGTGCTCCGCCTCATTCTTGGAATAGATTAGTATGTCATCTATGAACACGACCACAAACTTATCCACAAACGGCCGAAATACGCGGTTCATCAGATCCATGAAAGCTGCAGGGGCGTTCGTCAAGCCGAACGATATCACGAGGAACTCATAGTGTCCGTAACGGGTTCTGAAGGCAGATTTTTGAATATCATCTGATTTGATTTTCAACTGGTGATACCCTGACCTGAGATCAACTTTAGAGAAAACTGTTGCACCTTGCAGCTGATCAAACAAGTCATTTATTCTTGGCAATGGGTACTAGTTCCGCACGGTCACCTTATTCTGTTCTCGGTAGTCAATACACAGCCGCATGGATCCATCCTTCTTCTTCACAAAAAGCACCGGAGTGCCCCACGGAGAAACGCTTGGACGAATGTATCCTCGGTCTAACAGATCTTGTAACTGAACCTTAAGTTCCTTAAGCTCTGCTGGGGCCATTCGATAAGGTGCCTTCGATATCGATCGCGAGTCCGGAAAAGTGTCGATGCTGAATTCGATCTCACGATCAGGAGGCATTCCAGGAAGCTCGTCTGGGAACACGTCAAGGAAATCTGCTATGACTTCAGCCTGAGCTGCATCTGCACATTCCTGCCGAGTGTCTCGAACGGAAGCTAAGTACCCTTCACAGCCCGAATGCAACATACGCCTAGCCGAAATTGCTGATATCACCATTGCCGTCTTCGGTGCAGCGCTGCACGAATAGTAGAAGTCTGCCTCGCCGGGTAGACGGAATGCGACTCGTTTCTCCGTGCACTCGATTGTTGCATGGCAAGCACCCAACCAGTCCATCCCGAGAATAATATCGTAATCCTTGATGTCTAGTACAAAGACATCTAAGGAAAGCTTTCTTCCTCCGATACAGATATAACCATCCCTACAGATCGCATGAGCGGACATGTCGACTCCCGAAGGGGTACTTACGCAGAGGTTCATATTTAAAGCAGTAGAAGCTAATTTATGCTCAACAGTAAAATCAGCAGATATGAAACTATGCGTAGCACCTGAATCGAATAAGACTCTAGCGGGTAATTCTCGATAAAGTAGAGTACCTGTCACAACAGTGTCGGATACAGATGCCTCATCCCGAGTCAATGCATAGACTCGACCCTGAGCACCCTGGCATTGTGGGTTCACTGGCACAGCATTGGCATCACTTGCTGGAGGCCCCTTGTTCTGATTTCCATTACCCTGATTTGGTTTGCCCTCCCGGCAATTAAACTATTTGTGGCCTAGACGACCACATTTAAAACATCCTTGTACCCGACATTCATTCACTCGATGCCCTGATTTGTCGCACCTGCTGCAGTTCGGTGCCTGGGATTGGCCCCTATGATCAGATGTGTGCGAACGCTTGTGTACTCCAGACCCTCCCGTTTCCTGAGGCCGCTTGTTGTTAGTACGGGGGGTTTGCACCTCGACCTTTGGGGGATAGCGCCCAAAGATCCGCTCGCTGTTCAGGGCAGCTTCGTAACATTCCCTGTAGGTTTGACATTTTTGATTGATGACGTCCCTCCGCAACTCATCATTCAAACCTTTCTGAAAATGGTAGCACCACGCCTGCTGATTAGGCAAGAAGTGCCCCGCAAACTTAGCTAGTTTAGCAAATACTGAATCATAATCATCCACAGACAGACTTTCTTGTACCAGATTGCTAAAGTCGTCTTCTTTTTGTTGCCGCACTGCTCGGGGGATATATTGTTCAATAAATACAGATTTGAACATCTCCCAAGTAATTTTGCAGTTGGGATTGGCATCATAAATCCCTTGCTTCGTGGCCTCCCACCAATCATGCGCACGCAGTTCCAGCTGAACCGATGCACAGGCCGCTCGTTTGGATCCCCTGATGCCAACCAGGTTGAAGAGTCCTTCCAGCTTAGCAATCCACCCCATCACCACGTCCGGTTCTGCTCGTCCATTGAACGTTGGCGGATGCATTTTTTGTGAACTCTGCTGCACGACAGGAGTTCCTTGCTGGAGGCTGAGTCTCTTCTGACTCATCTTCTACCGCCACGGCCGGCGGCGTGACAGGCATCACTGTGGCTGCCCCGTTGCTTGGTACCAGGGATGCAATCAGTTGCATCATAGTATCCATCTGCTTCTGTTGAGAAGCAAATTACGCTTGTATATTAGCCTGTTGGGTGACAGCTTGTTGTTGCTGCGCCTCCATGAGGTGCATAAGCCGTTCCGCCATACCGGTTGAACCCGCTCCTCCGGATTCTCCAGAGCTTGCTGAATCACTCTGGATGGGCTGAGCACTGCTGGTAGTTGCAGTGTTCTTCTTAGCCATGGCTACAAAAGAGAGTAGCTTGTTAACACTCCAAAAATGATAGATTTTATATCTATAGGCTCATTGTATAGGCGACTCATCTCATGCAGCGGACGCCGAACGTAACTCAATTGAGAGGCGCATCAAACTCCTTTATAATCTTTTGAAACCCATGGAAGTAAAGCCTACGCTCTGATACCAATATATCATGCCCCGATCCCAAAAGGGTCGATCGTCCTCGCTGGATCCTTTACAGAATCGATTCGTCCTCGCTGGGGCGTGATGCCATACGAGCCTGGAGTTACGCTCGTACAAGGCAAGAACTTGCAGTTATATGAACCTATTTTGAAACACAATTTATAAAATACATTCACAGAGATTTGAACACAAGTGCAGGAAGAAACATGCTTTTTTATTGATAATTCAGAGTAATTTACATAGAGTTTACATTGATGCGCCTCTCGGCTACTTGATTTGCATTACAAAAAGATAACTCAAAAGGCAGGACGCGCTCCATCAGATAGTCCATGTCGTTCATACATTACGCTCTTGTATAGGTTGAAAGTCCAAGCCTCCAAAATGATCTGACTCCAACTATACTTCAAAATAGAGGTGCTCCTAACGCCTCCTCGTCTATCCACTAGCGTTGCACCGTCTGAGTGCTTGAAATAGTTGCCCACAACGTGGGTCAATACTCAACTTGTACTGGTGAGCGGGATGAACCCACTCGACTAAATCGACACTAGCTTATTAGGGGCGAGCATGTATTAAGATGACTTCTATAAAGAGGCAAGTGAATTCAATTCATATCAGTTGCATGTTTTTGATAGGAATGAAAGTAACATTGAATCCAACCAGTGCATCGATTGCTTACTCAACCGATGCACGCCTTCCCTGCAACGAAACACAAGTATACTTACCATCTGCACAAGAAAATAATTAGCATGTGTTCTATTCTATGCGGTCATTGGTGTGATCGACATCTTAGGGACATATTTCAAGCATTAGCGACGCGTCCTATCAGACCGGGTAGCAAGCCATGCTGGAGGTCCCGTAATGCATCGTGACTAGCACAAATCAAATATTTCCCTCCGGATCGATACGGTTCCAGTGCCCCGAAAGCCGTTTCGAGGAAATGCCAAACCTTGTGCACAAGTTGTCCCAGACCATCCAAATGCATGAATAATTCATATTATCATACAATGCATCAAAATAAACAAAGAAGTAAAGCAGCAATATATATCTCATGCAACAGTTCATATTTTCTCAATGCGGTGTTCCGATTTTGGTATCCCATAGGTCCAAACTCAATCCAAGGCACTAGGCCGCAACCAACAACCAATTCCCTTTATAAACAAACTCAAGTTATAAGGTGTGCAAGCATATATTAAAATTAGTCTACAATTTCCATGTTCCTTTCTTAGTGGCTGGCATGCATTGTGGCAAAGGATTTCCTAGGCGTCCAACCGGGCATCATCGAGTAAACGTTTGAAACATTAGAGATGTGGGCGTGAAGAAGTAGGAAAGAAGGGTCCAAACCACTCACTGGTTAAGGAAAAATGTTGCTGAAACAAAGATTCCCGCCTAGCGACGATCAAACGTCAGTTACGCGGACCTGCACAGCACGAGCACCAATTAGAATCTTGCCTATCCTTCCTTGTCGAACTCCCCAAGAATCAAAGCTCCAAACGATAAAACCAGCAGCAAAAACCAAGCAAATCGAAAGCAACACCAAATCAAATCCCAAAGCGGCAATCAAGAAAACCAAGCAACCAAACACGAAAACTATTGGACTCGTTTCAATAGAGGCATTTCCATGAGTTGGAAAGGATCATCGCATTTCGTCCGTGGCAAAAAGATGCCAAAAATCTAAGCTACGACTCAGACGGACTAGCCACAAGCCCAAATTATATAGTGCACATCCCGGTCGGATCGGGATTTGAGGCACTACATGAGCAACGGTAGTCTTCACCGCCCCAGCAAGAATAATTTTTTATTCTGTCTTCTTCTTATTTTTCTTCTTTGTTCGTTCTGTATGTTTGCAACTGTATTTTGCAAGGAAGAACGAAGCTAGTTTTCATTTTAGTGTAACTTTGTTCTGTCCATATGCAACTATGATTGCAAGAAAGAACGAGAAGTTTGGTTAATTCTGATTCTTTTGTAATCTTGAGAACAAGTTGTAATCAGAATCCTTATATAGTTATTCGTGGAAATCGAGAATAGTCAGAGTGGAAACTTTTGTTTGAACCTCTGATCTCAACCACGCGTTCTTCCATCTTTGGTTAAGCCTCGGGACTAAAAATCTCAAAGCAAGATCCGAATAAAGATGGCGAACATCCGTTCAAGTCTTCTGGACACAAGTTTTTGTAAACTTGAGAAGATTGACGGAGTTTACTTCGAATATTTGGATGAGGGAAGGAGTCATTTGTCAAATGTTGAAACTGAGTTGTCGGTACCTATCATTTTCGAGGATGGAGGAGATAACGACTGAAGGACGCGCATTCTAGTTGGAAAAAAAATTACAAGATGACCAAGGATTGCAGAGTATGCGCACAAGGGGCAGACCTTTGCGCATGACAGGACTTGGCGCTTTGCAAGACTTGGCACATGGAAGCGCATTAAAAGTCTTGGTGTCTTGGCACATGGTAGAGCTGAGCGCATAGTATCTCAATGCGTATGATGGTCTCTGCGAAAGCAGGATGGACATGAAGGCTTATGCGCATGGATTGGCGCATGATGGCTTATGCGCATAGATTGACGCATGGTGGCTTATGCGCATGGTGGCTTATGCGCATGGTGGCTTATGCGCATGGATTGGTGCATGGTGGCCTATGTACATGAAGGTCACTGTACTATACAGGACTTGACGCATGGCTGAAATTGAAACTTGGAAGTAGAACCAATCTGAATCAATATAGCAAGGTATATCTAAACTTTGTTCCTTTGATTACTTAACTTGGTTGCTATGATTGCACAGGTTAAGTCCTATGGTGTGGTTGCTGACCAGTGGATGAAAACTGGTGCATCTAGTCACATATGCTTTAGGAAGAGCTATTGATCAAGGTCGAACCTTTCAGTGGTGAAGGTCTTGATGGCAAGCAAGGATCAAGTAGAGGATCTGGAGATTGGGATAATGGTTCTGAACTTTGAGAAGTTACAGTCAAATGAGTGTGTGTAGTAACGTACCAGTGATTACCAAGAACCTGATCTCAGGAAGTCTGTTGCAGACTTGAGGGTGAACATCCATGTTTACCAGATGGTGATATCTTGGCAAGAGACATACTTTGAAATAAGGCGTTCAGTTTTAAATGGATATTCGAGTTTCTGTTTGTGACTGAAGTCTCATTGTAAGAGTTATGGGACCCCAGACTAGGACATGTACTTCATACTGTCAGATTTTTAGTCTAGAGTTTATCTCCAAATATGGGGATAAGGAGGTGGAGAAGTGTAAGGTTTGTGCGCAGAAAAAGATCACAAGAAAATTGTTCAAACGTGTAAACCGAAGTACAGATCTTCTGGAGTTGGTTCACTCAAATATATGTGACTTCAAGCAATTCTCCACAAAGGCCAAAATAAAGTAATTCATTAATTTTATCAACGACTACTCGAAGTACGCGTTCGTCTATCTGCACTAGTTAAGGGTTGAGGCTGAACTTCAAAGAAAATGGGGCAACAACTCAAGAGACTCAGAAGTAATCTAGGCGGAGAGTATAGGTCTATTGAATTCGCATCGTTCTGTAAAGAAAATAGAATTATCAATGATACAACTGCTTTATATTCTTCTCAATCAAATGTAGTAGCTGAAAGAAAGAATATGACGTTGACAGAGATGATGAACTCAATACCGTTGACTACGGATCTTCCAAACTACTTCTGGGGAGAAGTTGTACTGACGGCTACGTTCATTCTGAAAAGAGTGACATACGCAACTTTCGATGTCACTCCTCAGGAACTCTGGTTCAGAGTCAGACCCAACTTGAACGTCATCCGAGTGCGGTGGTGTTTGGAAGGAAGAACAGGATGTTGAGAGAGATGATAAACTCAATAATGTTGACTACGGGTCTTCCAAACTACTTCTGGGGAGAAATTGTGTTGACAGCTACGTTCATTTTGAATAGAGTGCCATACGCAACTTCCAATGTCACTCCTCAGAAATTCTGGTTCAGAGTCAGACCCAACTTGAACGTCATTCGAGTGTGGGGGTGTCTGGCATCTGTGAAGCTTCCGAAATTAAAGATTCAGAAGCTGGAATCGAGGACTATGAAGACAATCTTTCAAGGTGATGCTGAGAAGAGTAATGCTCGAAGATTTCTTGATATCAAATTAAATCATGTCATTGAATCTTGCGATGCAGAACTCCTCGAAGATAAATTTGCAAGGCACAAGAATATTGTTATCTTAAATATTTTAGAAAATAGTGTGGGTGTACAGGAGGCTGAAGCTTCCAATAAAGATGTAGTCCAAGAAAAAGTTGCCATCTCAACAACAACGATCGAACCAGAACTCGCAGAGCCGATGTCTAAGCAAGTGTGGAGAGTAAAGGACTTCGAAGAAGATTTTGTCACATATCATGTGGAAGCAGATTCACTTACATATGATGAGACGATAAAGACCAGAGATGTTGTCTTCTGGAGGGAGGCTATAAATAATGAGTATGACTCAATAACCTCCAACCATACTTGGGTATTGGTCAATCTTCCTAAAGGAGCTAAACCAATCAGATGCTTATCCGATCTTCAAGTCGATGACGATAAAAGAAGACAGAACAGTTGTGTTCAAGACAAGGCTATCTGCCTAGGGGTTTTCTCATACAATAGGGAATTAAGTTCTTTGGCACATTGATAAGGGTTCCATTGATCAGGATGATGATTGTCGTAGCTGCTATTCACAAGCTGATTATTTATCAAATAACGGAAAGACAATAAGTCTTGGATGAAGACAAACATGAGAGATTCACGGACAACAATCAAAACTATTGTCATTCAGGTTTAAAGACAGTCTGCTAGTTGGTGATATCTCGATACGACCTGAAGTAATTCCCAAGATGTGGCAGCAGGAGTTTGACAAGTCATCTAGTCAAAGTTATCACAGGATCAGCGAGACGGACAGGTGTGTGTACACGATGTTCGTTGATAATGGAGGAGTCATCGTTTGTATCTATGTGAACGATTTGCTAGTCCCAATTGTGGACACAGAAGTATCACTAACAAAGATGTCACGCCCCAAACTCCCGCAAGCCCAATAGTCCCCGCTGAACGTGAAAATACCACGTTGCAGCTCTCCCGCGGGACAATCGTTCTATTCGGGACGTGATGCCGTACGAGCCTGGAGTTGCGCTCGTACAAGGCGATGTTGTTAAACACGAAAGTTATCATCGAAACAGCCAAGTTACAGCGGAAGCCAATTGTGTACCAAGCACACATCAGAGTATACGCAGCGAAGCTCACGATAGGGTCCAAATGAGATGCCCCGAGTCAATGCCACAAAGGCGATGCCACGGAGACGATGAAATAACTCTTGCTCTTTCTCTAGCCCACAAAGGTACTTACAGTTCATACATCTTGTCCCGTATATCCAAGCAGCGCCACTACGTCTGTGTACCTGAAATATTGCCCACAAACGTGGGTCAGTACACAACCGTACTGGTGAGCGGGGTAACCCACTCGTCTAAGCCGACACTAAGTAAAAAAATAGTGAATGCACACAGTTATATGGTGATCTTTCTAGTTGAATCCTAGATTCGTTTCATGGCATATGGATGACATGTTAAGGAAAGCAGTAAAGCAGTTTAAGCATGCAAGCATTCATTCTCAAACCAAACGACAAGCAGTTTATATATAGCCGACCCGTCTAACTCAATGTCATCGCTTGCACGATAACATATCGAACCATCAGTCTCGCCTCAATATCCATTCTCAACCAAAGTTTATATCCCACTCTCGAGTGCACACTCTTGCCGAGACAAGGTGGCCGCGCCTACACGATGCACAAACCAACCAAAGTAAAGCAAGCCAACTCTTATCTATATGAAGTCACTGGCAGAGCCATACAGGACATATCTCAAGCATTACGGCGCGCCCTATCAGCCCGGGTAGCAAGCCCCGCTGGAGGTCCCGCAATGCATCGCAACTGAACGCGAATCAAATGTTTCCCTCCGGATCGAAACGGCTCCAGTGCCCCGGATAAAAACCGTTTCGGGGAAAGTGCCAAACCTTTGCACAAGTTGTCCGTGACATGCAGACACACGTAGGTATGACGAGAGGATCGAACATTCTCGCCCCACCAAGCGATCCTAGACTCGTTCCATCGATAAACCCAACCGAAGTATCCATAACCATTCTTCCAACATGTTCTTCCAAGAAGTCCAAATCTTGACCTCAATATATATAGCCCAAGGCACCAAAATACCCAGTGTTTCACATTGCCGCTTTACAGCAATATATTCTGAAATGGTGCAACACCCATGCTCAAAGCAATCCCATGGCACAATGCCGTCTCAGTGGCACAATGCCCCATCAAGCGGCACTATACCTCGCTAATGCAGTTGTTCGGTTTCGAACCACAACTGCTCGCTTTGCAAGACAAAGCGACCCAGTGATATTCGTGCACGGATGCACGCTCGCTCGCCCAAATTCCCGATATTCTCGATATTCCCATTTGCCTCAATGTACCATTCCAACTTGTATATTTCCAACCGTCCAAGCAAAATCCCAAGTATCCAACCGATCGCCTCAAACGTATAATCCAACTATCGCACCAACTATCCAACGCGTAAAACCATTCAAGCCACAATCCTACCAAGCCAACGACGCACATTCTATGCACGCCTCAGTGTAGTGCTTCCCGATGTTTCAGCCCAAGTGTACAAGCCATTATGTGTTTTCCATATTATTAGGCATGAAGGAGTAGAGGAGAAGGGAAAGAGCCCACTCACAATGTTCGAATCCGTTAGGCATCCTGTCCTGCCGATACGGCCAATCCCTTGAACCCGTGGTCCGAGCAAGCGCGATCTACTCAACTGGTATGACCGTACGAGCAGGCCGTGCTCTCCAAATCATCCGACAGATCGGACTAAGGAAGACGGCATTATCGCTTCCATTCAGCTATTCAGTACTGTTCGGAACGAACACCTGATTTCCATCGATCCAGCTAGCCATCTGCACATTGAAACCAACTCGATTAATCCTTCTTTCCGAAATCCGACATTTCAAATGTAACCAGCATTTGATTTATTCAGTCCAACTCAGCGTAACGCTCCGAGCGGTTGCGGAGCGTTACATAATATACCACTTAGAATCAGGTTCGTCCACGAACCGTGCTGGTACTCATTCCTTACTAGCATGCCACAATCCAATTCCATAGATCTGCTCTATGCAACTCTCATATTCACTATTTCTGACACAACATCTCGTTCTGCTGAACGCTCGAATAAATTTTTTACGAATTCCCACATCCTCCTTGCAGCTCAACACGAATTTCTCGTATCGCTTAGTTTTGGATCGTACACGTATTTAAGGCGTCCCTAAAATACATGCATTTCAGCCGAGCTTTGCGATAGCAAATTTGAACAAGTTACAAGGGTATCTTTATGTTCGAGGCATCCATTTGCTTTGCTCCCAATTGAATCAATCCCGATTTCCATTCCAACATTTTCGATTGAGCACTATCCTCAAATATGATAATTTCCCACTGACTCAATCAGTTCGTGTTCCAACTCAATCCATCCAACTATTTCTGAAATCAGTACTAGCAATATCTCGAGACATATCTCGTGCACCGAACGATCATCTCAACTGATCTACCCTAGCTATGCGACTTACCCAAATATCAACTTTGCTTAGATCAGTTCAGTCCAACACATTTCCTGCCATCTCAAACTCTTACAGGGTGAACATCTATATTGAGGTTCGTGTGATCCACGAAGATCTCGCCGCCACGCCAAAGGGATTGTGTCGCCACGATTTCAACGTGGACACACTCGCCACAATTCTTAGGTTGCGCATGGAATAGTTCTTCGCGCTGCTTCCACTGCCTCGAAGCATAGAATATCACCTTTGCCTTCCGAACAAGCACGTTTTTCAGACTAAGTTTCGAGACATCTTGTAAATCTGAGGCACATCTGTCCCTTCTAGTATTCGCAAAGATTTGATTTGAACGAGCCGCCACAGTCGTCCATTCATATAAATGCTATTCCCTTCCAGAGCACGATGAGTCAGAGGCGATGCCATCTACAAAAATCTGTGACTCTGAATCTCATCAGTTGACTAGGCTACTTCCACCATCGCTTCGATCTTCCGGCTGCATCTTCAGCTGAAGGCTATCCCAAGGATCTCTCAAATCCAACACTCAGTCAATAAGCCAAAAATTATTGCTCACATCTGCCCTCGACGCATTCCCAAATACGCCGCCTCAAGGGTCGTTCTATGGGTCTACCATATTCATATCCGATTCGACGGGCAATGTCGCTTAGGGTCAGCTGTCCCGAAGCTACGCTCGATAATTGTAATCATCACGATGGACAGTTACTATAAACCATGCTATATCTTATCTCCAAATCCGAATCAAAATTCCAACCATCCCATTCGAGCGAACTCCCGAATCCGAGCAATGTGCTCGTTGAAACCGTCTACCATTAATCCGTCATTCTGCCCTGAATCCATCAAATTTTCGAATTGCATGTTCGATTCTCGCACTACAAATTGCAATGATTCTCAAAACCCAAGATTTGCTCCAATTCTTATCCATTTGCTGCGTTCCATAATGCACGTCCAATTTACTCGAGCAGCACAGTGATTTGTTCCAACGTTGCTCCCACATTCAGCTATCTTTAAAAGCCTGTCCGCCAAAATCTTTGCCTTCCGTTGTTGCCACAATCCGTCCACGTCTTCCGGAGAATCCGTTTATCATCGTTGCACCATTTTGCCCAAAATTTCATCTCCGCTAAACCTGATTCAACTTCTCGAGCAACAATATCCAAAATCCTTCAAGTTTGTGTGAATCAATCGCATTGCCCTCCAAGCCAAGTTCGTGTTTCATTGCTCAACCAACAGCTCAAATGCGTTGCCCAAAATCGTAGTTCGTGCTCGCTATCATTCCGATAATCCCACCACTTTGCTCAAGCGTAACCCAAATGTTCGTTCCGATTCCGTCCATCTCTTAAGCCCAACGATACTTCCATTTGCACGATTTCGTCCTTGAGTTCTTAAGTCTAATGTATCGAAGGATACCCGAGTCAAATTCTATTGCACTATATACCACTTAGAAATATAGTTGCCCTCGTGCGAAACCTGCGTCAACCAGCGTCTATCCCAAACTGACTATTCCGAGGTGATTCTGTCGAATCATAACTCAATATTCGCTTGCTCCATTTTCATTCCTTCCAACTCAGTTGATTTGCACCAACCGACTTGTATTCGTTATCCGAGTCCGTTCAGGCAATTCCCATAGATGTCCAACCAAAATATTTTTGATGCCTTGCTTAACACATTTGATCCCATATACCACTTCGAATCAATTCGCTACTCACATTATGTTTCCTTACACGAATCCAAAAATCTGTTCGAACCATCCCTTAGGTGTGATCATGCCATTCCCCATCTTAAGTCTGACACAAAAACTTAGCCAATTCTTTAACCATCAATCTCGTTAGGCAACTCGTGCTATGTTCCATTCTCACTGCTCCCAGCTATTCTCAAACCGCCTGATACTTTCGTAACACAAGCAATCGTGCAACGATTGTATTCCAAGTAGTCCAACCCAATTCCCAATGGTTCCACACGTTTATTGTACGAGCAACTCATGCCAACTTATCTGATATTTCTCAAGCCAACTCAAATCTGCCCAACCGATGCGCCACCGTCGAAATTCTAATTTCTATCCAACACAATCGCTCGACGAGCAACTCGTACAAGGATCCATTCTCATCGAATATTTCTACTCAAAGCATGCCGCATAACCAAATCTCGTTAGCCAGCCAACTGATCCATTGAGGCAATCAGAAACTCCAGAACGATAAGCCAAGCCAACCCAACGAAAGCCCACACTTGTTGCACAAATGCAACAACGCCAACCAACTTGCTGCACGAATGCAACAACGCCTAACGAGGCTAAGCGATCCTACGAAAACCAACCAAGGCAACCCAACACAGAATAACATGCAGCCAAAACCAACAATAAATAGACTTATTGCATGAAACATCCGATGCGGCACTGAGTAGAGTCAAGAGCTAAACGACACGCGGAAGCTATTTAGAGTTTATGATGAAGCAAAGGACCAAGTCCGAAGAAATGAACCGAGCGCTTTGATACCAATCTGTCACGCCCCAAACTCCCGCAAGCCCAATAGTCCCCGCTGAACGTGAAAACACCACGTTGCAGCTCTCCCGCGGGATAATCGTTCTATTCGGGACGTGATGCCGTACGAGCCTGGAGTTGCGCTCGTACAAGGCGATGTTGTTAAACACGAAAGTTATCATCGAAATAGCCAAGTTACAGCGGAAGCCAATTGTGTACCAAGCACACATCAGAGTATACGCAGCGAAGCTCACGATAGGGTCCAAATGAGATACCCCGAGTCAATGCCACAAAGGCGATGCCACGGAGACGATGAAATAACTCTTGCTCTTTCTCTAGCCCACAAAGGTACTTACAGTTCATACATCTTGTCCCGTATATCCAAGCAGCGCCACTACGTCTGTGTACCTGAAATATTGCCCACAAACGTGGGTCAGTACACAACCGTACTGGTGAGCGGGGTAACCCACTCGTCTAAGCTGACACTAAGTAAAAAAATAGTGAATGCACACAGTTATATGGTGATCTTTCTAGTTGAATCCTAGATTCGTTTCATGGCATATGGATGACATGTTAAGGAAAGCAGTAAAGCAGTTTAAACATGCAAGCATTCATTCTCAAACCAAACGACAAGCAGTTTATATATAGCCGACCCGTCTAACTCAATGTCATCGCTTGCACGATAATATATCGAACCATCAGTCTCGCCTTAATATCCATTCTCAACCAAAGTTTATATCCCACTCTCGAGTGCACACTCTTGCCGAGGCAAGGTGGCCGCGCCTACACGATGCACAAACCAACCAAAGTAAAGCAAGCCAACTCTTATCTATATGAAGTCACTGGCAGAGCCATACAGGACATATCTCAAGCATTACGGCGCGCCCTATCAGCCCGGGTAGCAAGCCCCGCTGGAGGTCCCGCAATGCATCGCAACTGAACGCGAATCAAATGTTTCCCTCCGGATCGAAACGGCTCCAGTGCCCCGGATAAAAACTGTTTCGGGGAAAGTGCCAAACCTTTGCACAAGTTGTCCGTGACATGCAGACACACGTAGGTATGACGAGAGGATCGAACATTCTCGCCCCACCAAGCGATCCTAGACTCGTTCCATCGATAAACCCAACCGAAGTATCCATAACCATTCTTCCAACATGTTCTTCCAAGAAGTCCAAATCTCGACCTCAATATATATAGCCCAAGGCACCAAAATACCCAGTGTTTCATATTGCCGCTTTACAGCAATGTATTCTGAAATGGTACAACACCCATGCTCAAAGCAATCCCATGGCACAATGCCGTCTCAGTGGCACAATGCCCCATTCGTGGCACAATGCCCCATCAAGCGGCACCATACCTCGCTGATGCAGTTGTTCGGTTTCGAACCATAACTGCTCGCTTTACAAGACAAAGCGACCCAGTGATATTCGTGCACGGATGCACGCTCGCTCGCCCAAATTCCCGATATTCTCGATATTCCTATTTGCCTCAATGTACCATTCCAACTTGTATATTTCCAACCGTCCAAGCAAAATCCCAAGTATCCAACCGATCGCCTCAAACGTATAATCCAACTATCGCACCAACTATCCAACGCGTAAAACCATTCAAGCCACAATCCTACCAAGCCAACGACGCACACTCTATGCACGCCTCAGTGTAGTGCTTCCCGATATTTCAGCCCAAGTGTACAAGCCATTACGTGTTTTCCATATTATTAGGCATGAAGGAGTAGAGGAGAAGGGAAAGAGCCCACTCACAATGTTCGAATCCGTTAGGCATCCTGTCCTGCCGATACGGCCAATCCCTTGAACCCGTGGTCCGAGCAAGCGCGATCTACTCAACTGGTATGACCGTGCGAGCAGGCCGTGCTCTCCAAATCATCCGACCGATCGGACTAAGGAAGACGACATTATCGCTTCCATTCAGCTATTCAGTACTGTTCGGAACGAACACCTGATTTCCATCGATCCAGCTAGCCATCTGCACATTGAAACCAACTCGATTAATCCTTCTTCCCGAAATCCGATATTTCAAATGTAACCAGCATTTGATTTATTCAGTCCGACTCAGCGTAACGCTCCGAGCGGTTGCGGAGCATTACAAAAGATGTCATTTTTGTCCAAACTCAGGACATGGAATTGCGGATGTCATCCTGAGGATATAAGATAATCCGGATGCCATGTGGGCTTGCTTAGTCACAAGCTCTCAGCATAAAATATTGATCACACGCTTTAGGTAACAAGGATGATACTCCTCATGTGTGACATAAATATGGAGCCAAACATAAGAAAAAGCGTCAGACAGTTGGTATACTCGAGCATCACCAGGTGAATGATTCAAGCTGTGTGTACAACCAGGCCTGACATAGTTTTTGCTGTAGGGAAGCTGAGTCAGTTCACAAGTAATATATGTGTTGAACACTGAAAGCTGTGAAGAGAGACGTCAAAATTCTCAGGAGAACTCAGTAGTATATCATGTGCTATAGCAATTATCCAGATATAAAGAAAAGCTTTGGTGATGCCAGTTAATGCTCAGGAAAGAAAAGTAAAATATCCATAAGAGGACGTGACTTCTCCAGGGGTGATGTTACTATATCGTAGAAGTCAAAGCAGCAGTCTTTACTCTCAGAGTTCTTTGTACTATCAAGATGCAGCATATAAAACAGAATGACTCTGGAAGCTATTAGATGATCTTACTATGGTTAGTACACAGATTCGGGTGATACCGACATATTATGAAAATTAGGAAGCTGCAGCAATGGCATATGTTCATCTCTTCAACGATTTGAAGAGAACTATGTGGATAAAACACAGGACACTAAATGAGTGCATATTGCATGGATCATTACAGTGCTTTAATGATCGGAGTCAGGTAAATCTGGCAGATCCGTTCATGATAGGCCTCGAAGGCCAGTATAGGACACTGAATGAGCGCAGCTAGCATAGATTATTACAGTATTTGATAATCGGAGCCAGGAGAGTCTGGCAGATCCGTTCATGTAAGGCCTCCAGCGCCAGCTGATCCCAAGAACTATAAAGGAGGATAGTACTCCATGTTACAGTAGTGTGTCACCACACGAAGGAGTGAACCTTGACTTTGGGTCATGTCACAGCGGCGTAACACCACATATAGTCAAGGACACAACATATGTGGGCTTGGAGGACCTCTGATATTTTGTCTTTGCAATCCTACCATTTAGTTTTGTGTTATTAGTTCAAAGAAAAATTTACTAGGCATCTAGCTATTAGTTCAAGGAAGGACCATTGACTGGGAGAATATCAGGAATAATGGGTCGTCCTTTGAGACATTGATGGATTATGGACCCAGAACCATTGTTGTCTACTAATTATGCTTTTTTGTAGAACAAGTCTTATGGGAGGATTGCTTAGATGCCTTAATGAGTTCTCAGGTATTTTGAATGTCTGGTATGCTTAACAGAAAGTACGGCAGTGCAGCACTACAAAGGAGCGTAATGTCTCCATGCTACAGTGGGTGACAATACCAAAAGATTCCTCGGTAAGGGTAATGTCTCGGCTTTGCAAGCCATGTCACAGCGGCATAGCACCTCACATAGGTAGGTAGCCTAATGTTATAGAATGAATAGTATAGGCAGCACTACAAAGAGGTCGGTGTACTCATGTTACAGTGGTGTAATACCACAGAGATAAAAGATGTAAATTCTCGACTACGCCAGCCATGTCACAGCGGCGTAACACCCCAAGGAAGCATAAGGCTTCATGCTGGGTAATTTGGCACTACAAAGAGGCTGGGACCTCATGCTACAGTAGCATGATACCACGATGATGTTTAGCCTCGGCTCTAGGATATGTCATAGTAGAGTAGCACCGCAAGAAAGCTCGAGAATTTATGCCAAGGACTCTTTAAAAGAATTCACCTAGAGTGTATGAAAAGATATATAGGTCGTCTCTTGAGAGAAAAGTTATAGACGCCCAAAATACATACACCAAAGAATAGGATGATGGCCTTCTATCATTCCCTATATAAAGGGCTCTCTAGCCTTTTTTTGAGACAGACCAAAAAGTTAAGAAAAATGAGTCCAAAGGTGTTTGTTCGAGTCACACAAAGAGGTGACTACGAGCATTCCAGAAGTTCTCTTGTAAACTTGCTAGCTCCTGGGAGAAGATCGTCGATAGAGGACGAATCTTGCTTTGAGCAACGGTGGTCTTCACCGTCCCAGCAAGAATAATTTTTTATTCTGTCTTCTTTTTCTTTTTCTTCTTGGTTCGTTCTGTCTAATTGTAACTGCATTTTACAAGGAAGAACAAAGGTAGTTTTTATTTTATTGTAATTATGTTCTATCCGTCTGTAACTGCGATTGCAATGAAGAACGAGAAGTTTGGTTAATTCTCATTCTTTTGTAATAATGACAGCAAGTTATAATCAAAATTCTTATATAATTTTTCGTGAAAATCGAAAATAGTCAAAGTGGAAACTTTTGTATGAACCTCTGATCTCGATCATGTATTTTTTTCATCTTTGATTAAGCCTCAGGACTAACAAACTAGAAGAGTTCAGTATGTGCTTATAACTCTTCCACTCTCCAGCTACTACTATTCAAGCAGCTAGCTTTAAACTATCTGGTAGTTGATAGATATCTGTCGGTGACAGGGCTGGGTTGTTCGGGAATTCTGGTGGCGGCGTTCGGCAGTGACGGGTTGTCGGAGAAGTGTTGGCTGGGATGAAGTCACCGGAGATGGGTGATAGTGGTGGTGGGAACTGGATGACCGGAATGGGTCGGTCGGAGCAATCACGGGAGGGAATGGGGATTGGGCCCTCTAGAGTGGGAATGTACATAGCTATTAGCTAATCAAAAACATTAACTCTACTCTTCTTATTAATAATTAAACATTAATTACTAGTAATTTCATAATAAAAGTAGATTAACATTATCGATAAAATATGTATATTATCACCAAATTTAGAATATACGCGAATATATTAATTTCATCAAAAATATTTACTAGGAGATATTTTAATTATATAACAACAAATTCCAATTAAATTGGGATGCATGGGGTTCTTGTTGGGCTGAAATTTGGTATAACAAAAATAATAATTCAGAAGGGGTCTCATAGATTATATAGATTCTTCAATAAAAATTGTGTCCATAGCTTGTATTGTGCAAATATATAATTATTTTATTTGCTTGAGTTGTATTAATCTTTACGAAATCATGATTTTTTTTATTGATTCAGATATTGCTCTGAGTAATTAGAATAAGATGATCAATTTTGATAAAATCTTTGATCCAACTTGTTTTTGTTACTTTAGCAGTAGCATTAGGAGTGTTTCAGCAACTCTTAGTTAAACTGCAATAATCTGTAGATAAAATGAGTGAATATGTTGGTATATTAGAATATTTTTGGTATATTTGTTGGTATACTAGAATATTCTTGGTATATTTGTTGGGATATTAGAATATTCTACAGAAATTTTTAATGGGGTATTAATATAAGATGAAGTATTGTAAGGCTATAAATAGCTAAGAGATTATCAATAAAAATATAAAAATTACTCTAAAATATTCTACATGGTATCAGAGCCCAAACCCTAGCCACCACCTCCCAAACCCTAGTTGTCACCACCGCAACCGCTACCACAACGCCCGCCACCACTACTGTGGCGCCGCCACCGATGCCGTGCCGCCCGCCACCACCGCTGCCACTTCGCTCGCCCGGCACCACCGTGGCCTCTCGCCAGCCACCACCACCGGGAAGATGAGACTCTTGCGGAGCCTTCTTCCGCGGTTCCTAGCATCTCCTACGGGTTGTTCCAGACGTTGACATCGAAGGCCTATATTTGATGGGGGAGAGACATGATCAGGTCTAGGAGAGGACGAAGACGGCGAACGTGAATTATGGAATGGGTGTGAGATGATCAGAGAAGAGGAGGATCGATGGAGGAGATCATCAAGAAGTTGGACTCTACGGAGATCGCAACGTTGATGAAGCTGATAAAACTGTCGGCTGTTGAGAACGCGACATAAACATTGGCGAAGTTGGAGCTTCCATCCATCGATCTGAAGCTTGATGGACCATCCACCAACCTGAGTTGGTCACGACGGATGAGGAGA
Source organism: Iris macrosiphon (assembly GCA_036927795.1). NCBI lineage: Eukaryota > Viridiplantae > Streptophyta > Magnoliopsida > Asparagales > Iridaceae > Iris > Iris macrosiphon. Next base: position 1,631,802 of record JAYESA010000007.1, on the reverse strand, counting down.
ACCCTCGCAGGGAAGAACCTAGAGAGTTTCTTGTCAGGAGAGAAGACAGAGCCAAATGAGGGCTCGGCAGGACGCGACGAGTGAAAGTCCACTCATATGGTGGTATACATTTGGGTTCTCAATTCTTTAGTCCAGTCGATCGCTGCCATAGTGGATGGCCTTGAGATAGTGAAATACGTGTGAGAGAAGTTGAGGAGAACCTACGATGGTGTGGAAAATAACTTGAGGGTTTTCCAGATCAAGGGGGAGATAAACGACACCGTACAGGGAGAGAAGACGGTACAGGAGTATGCTACAGAGTTGAAGCATCTGTGGTTGAATTATGATCACTTCTCAGATCGGACGAGCTGCGAGGACCCGAAGTGTAAGGAGAGACGGGTATGTCTGCAGGAGAGGAGGATAAAGTTTCTTAAGGGGCTGGCCGCAGTATTTGCTCAGATGGCAGCACTACTTCTAGTCCAACGAAAGATTCCTACACTTGAGAAGGCTATCTCGTCCATGATCCAGTAGGAGACTCGTATCAAACTATAGGCAGGGACAAGTGGTCCTCCTGAAGTGAAGACAGCACTGGCGGTTGCCAATTCAGGCAGCACAGGACCTAAGGGAGACCCCCGGCAGTGTTACAACTGTGGAAAGGTGGGCCATCTGAGGTATGCTTGCACAAAACCACCCAAGAAGAGAGATTCAGGTGGCAGAAGTAGACAGTTTGGAGGACGTGGCCGTGGTCGTGGGGGTCAACGGGGTGGTCGAGGAGGTTATCGGGTGAACCTACTGGTATCGAAAGGCGAGGAGAAAGCTAATGGTGCCTATACTAAGGAGGATCAGGCACTACTGGGTATGCTAGAAGTACTCAGGAGAAAGCAAAGAGCGTCAAGCGATGGAGACATGAGGAGTGGGAACGAGGAGGCGTCCACCTCACTCTTTGCCAGAGGCAACGCTGCCATGTATGCCCATCCATCAGAAAGTACTGATGACTCACTTGCCCTTGCATCTATGTCTTCCCTTAGATCGTCGGATTGGATTATCGATTTGGGTGTGTCTCGATACGTGACAAAGAAAGCTAGTGAGTTCTCTTCCTACACTCACCTAGCATCTGTAGACAGCCTTCAAACAGCCGATGGTACTTTCCAGCCAGTGGTCAGTAAGGGTATTATCGATTGTACCGGTTCAGTGAGATTATCCAATATTTTATATGCTCCTTCTTTTCATATCAGTCTTTCATCCATTAGTTCTATAATCCTCCAACTAAATTGTATTCTCTCTTTTGATATTCCTAAGATGATCTTCCAGGAGAAGGAGACGGGACGAAGACTTGGGACTAACACTTGGCATGATGGACTGTGTTACCTGGATCAGAAAGGACTGGATTCGGCATTGGTGTCTGTAACAGAAAGGGCAGGAATGGGAGGACCAAAGATTAGTGTCGAGGATAACACCATCATATTTTTGGACTTGAATTGTATAACATCGCATCCGCCTCAACCGTTGTATTTTTTGAGCTTGTGGTATGTTTGGATTACTCTACTTTATTAGTTCATTGTATATATAACATTTGGACATGTTTGTGTAGGTTTTCATAGTTTATGTGAAATTTACTTGTGTGTAATTTATTTGTGTGAAAATTGGTAAATGTATAATAGGTATATGCTCAGTAGAAATTAATTTTTGGAAAAAATATTACCTTTAGTGACGAACTAGCGACATACTAGCGACGAAAAATCTGGTAAATCTAAGCTCAGCGACGGATTTTCGACGGACAATCTCAGGTCAGCGACTACCTAGCGACGAAAAAAATCGTCGCTAAAACGTCTGAGACACACAAATGTACTAAACATGTATCAGGGTCCGTCGCTAAAATTCGTCGATAATCTGTCAATGGGAGTGACGTGAGGACTTAGCGACGGATTATCGACGAACTATGTGAGTCCAGAATGTGCAAAATCTTCTAGAAAACTTAACAATTTTTAGGCTCACATAATCCGTCGCTATTATGTCGGTAAGTAGTAAGAAAGTTTAGCGACGGAAGTTATACGTCACTAATACGTCGCTGATATTATGTCGCTCATTCGGTCGCTAAGCCGTTTATTGAGCGACGGATTAGCGACGAAAAATCCGTAGCGACGTTAATATTTTGGACGAAAGAATTTTGTCGCTAATCCGTCGCTATTTGAAAATAGCGACAAAAAATTATATTTTAGCGACGGATATTTCCGTCGCTAAAACAGTGTATTTTGTATTGTGGAGGGTTTTTTCATTTCTCATGCAATGTGTACTTACCTATGAAATGGGGAGAGAAAACTAAAGAAAGAGAAAGAAATGAAGAAGTGAGGAGAGAGAAATATATTTGGGTTATATATGGTAGGGTTTGAGGGTTGAACCAAAGGTTCTCATGAATTGAACCAACCCACAAAATAAACCATGAAGAAGGTTAAACCAAAGAATGGGTCTAGTCTCCATGCAAATGCAACCATGCTAAAATAAAAATACGTTCCAAATACGTATATCGGGAACGGGGAGTGACAGTCTAATTGAACCAAAGAATGGATCTAGTCTCCATGACATGTAACATAATTAACATACAAGCAACAAATAATATAAGCAGAAAAACTAATATGTTCCAATTATGTATATCGGGAACGGAGAGTGACACTGAAGGAGCTAAACTCATTGGATGTAAGTGGATCTTTAAAGAGATGATGAAAGCAGACGAAACTGTTGACAAGTTCAAGATCATGCTAGTTGCCAAGAGACTTTCTCAGATGCAGAAGATTGATTACTTTGACACCTATGCTTCCGTTGTCCGGATGACTCTAGGTGCTATTCACGGATTGGTGATTCATCATATGGATGTTAAGACACCATTTCTGAATGATGAATTGGCTAAGAAGAATTGACTGAGAAGATTTATATGGCCGAGGAGTCGTTGGCGGAGGGGTCTTTTACGGTGGAGTATCTCATAGAGGTGCTAGAAATGTTCCTGCTTATTGTTCAAATACAACTGTAACTAAATGGAAGAATTACAATGATACTGAAAGAAGGATATTTCTAGACAACAATACTGTCCTCATTGGGCCCTTCTCTTTTATGATTATTTTTATAATGGTTTGGAACTTCCATGATATGTGCTCTCTGGCCAGTATAAATATTGATAGATTATTATGTTACTTTATATAATTCTCAGTTTTTTTTTTTTTCAAACAAAGAGAACTTTAGCTGAAGATAGCCTCTCAATATTTTGTACCAGGAACTAATTAAGAACAATGTAACTTCTCCAGAATAAATAAGATTCTATCATTTTAATTTTTATTATCCTGAAAAATTCACACAAATATGAAAAGAAAAAAAAAACATATTTTTATTTTTTTTGAGAAGAAAGAAATTATTTTCTCATCTTGAAGCCGGGATGGTTTGATAACAAGAATTTAGAGAAAGCGAGGTCACGCAGTGCTCTTCACACTCCGAACTTTACAGTCCTCTGTGCAGTTAAATCTGACAATTGCAAAGAATATGTTGGTAACAAAGAATTATTATCTCACAAAATGACATGCATAAATAAGAATTATTATCAAAAAAAAAAATGATATAGCCTCTTGAACGTACGTTAGTGAGAACTGGACCGGCAAGTGGCATAGCCAACATTTTCATCTAAGAGACGCAATACTTACTACTAAAATAATAATAATAATAAATAATGGTTTGGGAGCAACTGCCATCTATCCTTTTGTTCATGGAGGAAACCTTAAGAATGCTAGTTGAGTTTTATAGTTTTATACAATGCTTGAGACTGCCCAAAGCTCTGTTCACAAGAACTTAACATCTTCTTAAATGATTTGGCTTCACAAGAAATCAAAATCGAAATAGTGAAATTTGTTTATCAATTTGATACTAATGTTGGAGAATGAATGAATTGCATGTTAGGCTAACCATATATATAATATATATAGCTTCCGATTTTGAGTCCGGTGCCTTCTGTGAAGCATGATCTTCTAATCGACTTTAACAAATTACAAAAGAAGAAGTATAACGAGGAGCTAGATAATGCATGCTTTAGTTGAGGCATGCAGATCATGCTTCACAGAAGGAAGTACACCAGATTATACACAACTGCAGGTGAGGAGCACAAATATATATAGCTAGCAATATTTTAACGATAGCATAATTTGGATGTCCATTGACATCAAATTTTGTTCTTCATCCATAAGGAAAAAAATTTATATATATATATATATATCATTGACATTAGACTAAGAAACTGTTAGAACCAAACAAAGAAGAAATGAATATAGAAAGAATGGAAATCACAGTCTCTCTCTGCTGCTGCCGGACAGAGAACAGAAAATGGTTCCTCTTAAATAGAGTAACGATTAAGGTTTCTTCATTCTCCTCTCTTAAATTCTCCCATCATCTTTATTTTAGTCATCACCTTAGGGAGAACAGATCTGTTGTCTCCTATTTTTGTCCCCTTTCCCTTTCTATTACATACGAACTTCTCTTTTTTTTTAATACCGACTGGAACCCACATTTAATAGAATAAGAACAGAAATATAAAACAAAATTAATATGACAGCACATCTGCTTTGCACATTAGGTGTATCCTTTCACTGCACAACAAAACACACTCTCTCTCTCTCTCTCTCTCCTTCTATTAAATTCTCCCATTTTCTTTATTTTAGTCCTCGCATTAGGTGTACCCCTAAAATGCACACTTGATAACAAAACGAGTCCAATTTTGTTCACCCACAAATACTAGGATGTTTGTTCAGTCTCCAATAGAAAATACACACGTAGCATCTTCATCCGAACAAAACCATCTTGTAAGTGGTTTTGTTCACCAACCAAGATAATTTTGACTTTGAAAATACCACATGTGCATTTTCTATTGGAGGGTGAATAAATATTCTAGTATTTGTGGGTGAACAAAAATTAACTCTAACAAAACTCTCACTCCCACTCTCCTCCGTATATGTCGAAAATATATGTTTGTTCGTAGATTTGGCATTTTGACAACAATTACAAGTAAATACAAAAGGTGCATAAATATAAAAGTTAAAATCATTTATTTCGAATTTTTTTTGATTTTGTATAAGTCCTGATGATGAGGTGCCATGTGATGTTATTGGTGTTAAAAAATGCTCTACTTATTATATAGGTCTTCTTTTCTATATGGGTGGATATTTGTTATTATATAAGTCTTCTTTTCTATATGGGTGGATATTTGTCAAAGTGGTCGTCTCACTTCAAATAAGTAGAGCATTTTTTAACACCAATAATAACATCACATGGCACCTCATCATCAGGACCTATACAAAACGTTAAATTTTCGTACAGAGCATAAAAATTCTTAAAAATTGTGCACAAAATTTAATATATTTCAAAAACAGTGCACAAAGTTTTTATATATTTCAAAAACAGTAAAAGAACGTCCTTGCCGTTCTCTTAAAAAATAACATTACCCTTTCGTTTAGTATTTTTATTTATTTAAAATTAAGTTTGCCGGAATTTTATCACTAAAGGTTTATTTTCGTCACTAAAGTTCTATTTCGTTACTGAAAGTCCAAATCTATTACTAAAAATTTCGACCTAAGATAGAAATAAAATAAAATAAAAATTCAAAAAAGTTGACTTCGTCACTAAAAGGAACATGCATATACATTGCATTGAGCTAAATATTTTCAGCATATCGATCTAGTTGATTTCATTGATTAATCTCTCATAGGTCGAGCATTGCATGTATATATACACAAATAGATGATCATATACGATCAATCGACGTTCTAGACCTAGAAAAGTTTTCAATGCATCCATCAAAATCTATTCTCCTATAAATTAAAATCGCAACACACACACACACACACATATATATATATATATATATATATATATATATATATATATATATATATATATATATATATTAGTTCTAAATTGTATTGAAGAGTCCAACTAATAATGATGTTCTTACAACCCCCTGTTAAATCTATAGGTTCCTTGACACCTTCATAGGAAAAAAAAAACCTAATAGTAGGCATGAGAGTATCTACAAATGTAGAAGCAAAATTTGTTTTAAGCTTTTTGTGAATTTGTCCTAAGTTCATGCCTTGTATTTGTATGTGTACCACCAGAGAGAATTTATATGAGTTGGTGGCTGAAGTAATGAGGCTGTGGGCTGGCATTCATGGAGGACAGGAAATGAAGAAGCACAGCTGGGATGCAGAGTACTGGAGAACAAGCGGAGTGAGGCTCCTTTAATTGCTTCATTCCTCTAAGAATGGTTATTAGCCCACCCCTCCATTCTATACTTGCAGGACTTGATTTGCATTCATTTGGGGAGCCTCTGACTCCGCAACAAATTCTGCCTCTGACGTAGACAATGTAACATATTTTTGCAATCGTGACTTTCACGATACTGTTCCACAATTAAACATCTTAACATAGTCCTAAATCGATACATCCCCAACCATATTAGTGTCGCTATACCCAACTAGCTTCGGCTTGTCACTTTCGAATGAAAGCTTTCAATCAGCGGACCCTGAAGATATCGAAGTTACCGCACTCCAATGTACCTTTCTTGGAACTTGTTCGTGGTTTAGTGCTTCTGTGGAGTTGTGTGTCACTGCAGAGGAACTTTTGTGTGAATCTCAGTGCACCAACTTTTGTAGAGACGAACTCTTCTGCTTGTCTATGTTGGTTTTAGTTTTGTTTTCTTGCAAAAGTTCAATTCCTCTTTCTTTCTTTAGTCCCACATCGGATGCACCAAAGCCTTCTTGTGTACATATATTAGTTTCCCCCATTTGCTCTATTAAGTTGTTGTGTGGGGAACCCTTTGGGCCACACGCGCGCGTCGCCGCCGCCGCCCAGCTCGGCGCGCGTAACGGGTGCGGGTACGCGCCCACATCTGCGGGCGCCGAATGCCGATCCGATTTTCTCTTCGGGCTGGGACCCTAAGGGCAGTGCTTCGTGCACGACTTCTCCAGAGGCCGGTAATATCTAATTTTATTTTTTGTATTCTGAAATTTTTCAATAAGGAAAGACAACAAAATTCTAACAATCTAAGAGTTTATTATTTGTTATAATTTAAATACTTACTGTTCATCTATTTGTTTCAATACTTACTGTGGAAATTTACTGTGTTCTAAAGAACTAATTGTTTCAATACTTACTGTGTTCTAAAGAACTAATAGGTAATACAATTTGCTTACTGTGTTCTAAAGAAGTAATAGTTAATACAATTTGATTTACTAATAGTTACTGTTTGCTTAGAATTTTAATTACAATTGATTTCTTAGAATTGATTTTCACTATTAGCTTCTCACTATTTGCTTCTAATTGATAACTAATACAATTTGCTTCTCACTATTTGTTATAATTGATTTATTCTAAACAATTGATAGTTACTTACTATTAACTAGTAGTTGCTTCATATTCTAAAGAATTGATAGTTTAATTTTTTGATCAATTGCAATTTTGTTACTATGTAAGAAAAAATTCATATCTATTTGTCAATTTGGTTACTGTGTAAAGAATTGATATCCACTTCATATTCTAATAGTTACTGTGTAAGGAAAACTATTTTTTTTCTATCTATTGTCAAATTGCAAATTTGCTTAAAGTGTTTTAAATATTGTTAGTACATTTGATAATTTTGTCAATTGCAATTTTTAATCACTTAGTATTTTGAAAGCAATTTTGGACCAAAAGAAAATAGTTAGTAAAAAAAAATTGCAAATATAATCTTCAAATCTAAAGTTTCAAAGTAGAGACAAACTCGGGCACAAGCCGAAAGGGTCCTTCTGTCAACCGGGTGTAAATAACCCTAAGCGACACGGTATTTAAGAGTCTTCGGACCACCGCTAGCTGGGAACCGGCCCCTACAGCTAACCTGAGTTGATCAACACTTGAAAAACTAAAGATTTTAAGATTGATTAGCAAAGAACACCTAAACTATTATCTTAGACATTGTTATTAAATAAATTTATATTTTTCAGACTGCAATCATGACTGGTAAGGAGGAATCCTCCACTGCAAAACCTGCTAAGTTTGATGGCTCTTACTTTAAAAGATGGCAGAGTCAAATAAAATTTTGGCTCACTACCTTAGGACTTGTTTCTGCCATTGATGGGTCCACACCCATCACAAATGATTCTGATGAAACTGAGTCTGACATAGGAGTGTCCACCTCCTCGAAACCAAAAACCCCTAAAGAGATAGACTTCCACTGTTTTCATAGAATTCTAAGTGCATTATCTGAATCCTTGTATGATATATTTTTTGAATACAAGAGCGCTAAAGAGCTCTGGAAAGCCTTGGAAGACGAATACGACTGTGATGATGCCGGAATAGAAAGGTTTAATTCTTCAACCTTTAATAGGTATTTCATGGTAGATGACAAACCAATGAATGACCAGCTCCATGAATTCCAAAAATACCTTAGACATATTCAAGCCAAAGGGACTTCTTTCTCCAATGAACATAAAATAGCATGCCTAATAGACAAGCTACCTCCCTCTTGGTCTGATATGGCTAAGGATCTTATTCATACACAAGGAGATCTTACCTACAATCAAGTCCTAAAGAAAATTAGAACCGAAGAACAAATTAGATTGAGGTCTAAGCCTAAGACTGAATCTAAAGCTAAGGTAAACCTTGTAGAAGGCCAAGGAAAACCCAAGTCTAATTTTCCTTATAAACCCAAGAAGAATTTCTTCAAGAAGAAGAAAAACTTTCAGTCTAACCACCAAAACCATCATCACCAAAACCAAAAACTAGAAACTTCAGTCAGACTCAGGATCAAAAGAGATTTTATTTTGTGTGTGGTAAAACAAACCATATGGCCACCCACTGCTACCATAGGAAGAAGGAAGCTGTCCAAACCTCCTACAAAGGAAAGGGCACAGTTAGACCAGAAGCGAACATGCTTCACAAAGGTTCTTCGAGTTCCTTCAGGTCAGTAAGCTTTCAACCCCTTATTAACCTCTCTTACCATTCTGATGATTGGTGGTTGGATTCTGGAGCTAATGTTCACGTTTCGTTTGATCGCTCCTGTTTTTCAAACTATCAGGAATCAAGTGGAGGAGGTGTGACCCTAGGAGATGGCTCAACGGCACAAATTATTGGAAGAGGAAAAGTTAACCTGAAGATGACATCAGGAAAAATCTTAACTCTTCATGATGTTCTTCATGTGCCGTCTGTCAGGAGAAACCTAGTTAGTGAATCCATTCTTGTAGCCTTTACAAAATTGTAATGGAGGCTAATAAAGTAGTTTTTTCTAAGCATGACTCTTTTATAGGAAAAGGCTTTGTAAAAGACGGTCTTTTCATTTTAAGTACAATGAATAAAATGTCTGATTGTTCTCTCATTGTCTCTAATATAGAATCTTCAAATATTTGGCATGGCAGACTAGGTCATGTGAACCTAGGTTCTATTAAAAGAATGATGACCTTAGATCTTATTTCCAAGACTCCAATAGACGATAAACACAAATATGAGATTTGTGTTCAAGCCAAACACACTAGATTACCTTTCAAATCTGTAGAAAGAATTCTGACCTTCTAGAACTTATTCATAGTGATGTATGTGACTCAAATAGGATTTTGACCAAAGGCGGTAGAAAATACTTTGTTACGTTTATAGATGATTATTCAAAGTATTGTTACATCTACCTTCTCAAAACCAAAGATGAAGTTCTAGATAGATTTAAGGTCTATAAATCTGAAGCTGAGAATCAATTAGAAAGGAAGATTAAGATCCTTAGATCTGATCGTGGTGGAGAATATATCTCAAACGAAATGACTAACTTCTGTGAAGAACATGGAATAATTCATGAGGTAACTGCTCCATATTCACCTCAGTCTAACGGAGTTGCTGAACGCAAGAACCGCACTCTGTTAGATATGGTGAATGCCATGCTTCTCAGCTCTGGTGCTCCTGATAACTTGTGGGGAGAAGCCCTTTTAACTGCCTGTTACATTCTTAATAGGATTCCTAGTAAGACAAAAGATAAGACTCCCTATGAGCTGTGGAAAGGTAGAGCACCTAGGATTAATTACCTTAGAGTTTGGGGATGCCTTGCTAAAGTCGGAATTTTCGAACCTAAAAAGAGGAAGATTGGTCCCAAGACTGTAGACGCTGTTTTCATAGGATATGCCTTAGACAGCTATGCCAATAGATTTCTAGTGACTCACTCAGAAGTAAATGAAATCTCTAATAATACCATTATAGAAGCAAGAGATGCAGTTTACTTTGAAAACATATTTCCTTTTAAGGATAGAAGTTCAGTCTCTTCCTCTATACCCTCTACTAGTTCTCAAGTCCAAATACCTAGCTCACAACCTGAACAAGACTTAGAACCAAGACGGAGTAAAAGAAATAGGATTGAGAAAAATTTAGGAGAAGGATTCTTCACCTTTTTGATAGAGGGTGATCCCTCAACTTATGAAGAAGCAATGTCTTCTCCTGATGCTCCCTTCTGGAAAGAAGCCATTAACAGTGAATACAACTCCATCATGGAGAATAACACTTGGTTTCTAACAGATCTACCTTTAGGCAATAAACCAATAGGCTGTAAGTGGATTTTCAAGAAGAAACTCAGAGCCGATGGTACTATAGAGAAATACAAAGCTAGATTAGTTGCTAAGGGTTTTACCCAGAAGAAAGGGTTAGATTATTTTGATACCTACTCTCCTGTAGCTAGGATCACATCCATTAGAACTCTTTTGGCCTTAGCATCCATTCATGATATGTTAATCCATCAAATGGATGTAAAGACAGCATTTTTGAATGAAGATCTAGAGGAAGAACTTTATATGGACCAACCTGAAGGTTTTATTACTAAAGGTCAAGAAAAGAAAGTTTGCAGACTAGTAAAATCTCTCTATGGCTTGAAACAAGCTCCCAAACAATGGCACAATAAATTTGACAAAGTAATTTGTGATTATGGTTTCTTTTCAAATGAGTATGACAAATGTATATACTCTAAAGGTACATGTAAAAGTTGTGTCATTTTATGCTTGTATGTAGATGACATTCTTATCCTAGGTTCATCACTGGAATTGATAAATATTACAAAAAAATATTTATCTAGCCAGTTTGATATGAAAGACCTAGGAGAAGCCAACTTAATTTTAGGAATGCAAGTGACCAAAGGCAAAGAGGGTTATACTCTATCTTTAGCACATTCAATTAAAAAAATGCTAAAAAGGTTTGAGTTATTTGATAAGAAACCTGTCCTTACTCCTTATGACAGCAGTATTGTACTGAAAAAGAATGAAGGACCACCTTTGGAACAACATAAATATTCACAGATGATAGGCTCCCTTATGTATATAACAAACAGGACAAGACCTGATATTGCATTTGCTATTGGGAGACTAAGCAGATATACCAGTAACCCAAATCAGTCACATTGGACTGCCTTGGATAGGGTATTTAGATATCTCAAGGGCACCCTAGACTACAAACTTTATTTTACTAGGCACCATGATATCATAGAAGGTTATTCAGATGCAAACTGGGTAACCGACTCACATGATATAAAATCTACTACTGGATATGTATTTACTCTAGGAGGAGCTGCGATCTCCTGGAGCTCTTGTAAGCAAACTATCATAGCTAGGAGTACAATGGACTCTGAAATGATAGCTTTAGATACAACTTGCACAGAAGTTGAATGGCTTAAAAATCTTATTATGCATATACCTGTTTCTCTTAGTCCTGTTCCTGGAATTTCTATAAATTGTGATAATAAATCTGTTATTGAACTACTAAAGCATGATTCTGTGAATGCTAAGATGAACAGGAACCTGCAGCTGCGCTTCAAGTCAATAAAAAGCCTACTAGGCAAATATGTGGTTCTTGACTATATAAAGTCAGAAAAAAAATCTTGCAGATCACTTGACGAAGGGTCTGTCTAGGACTTTGATCCTAGAATCATCGAGGGGGATGGGGTTAAGCCCATAAGTTAGTCACCAGCAGTGGCAACCCAACCGAGTCTGACTGGAGATCCCAAGAAGCCGGTTCAATGGGTAGAAACAAGCTGAACTTAGGTGACTTTATGGAACACTGACTCGAGATTAAAATCTTATTAAAATAAAGCCCAAGCGGCTGTACATGTGTACAATGACTCCCCATCCCTATGGTGACAGTGTTCCTGTGTGATATGGTTAGGATGAGTTTAAAACTCTTAATAGGTCCAAGCTGTAATGCTGGGTTGATTAATATCACCAACCATTAAGGACTTACCTATATGAGAGGTCGTGAAGGCCGCGACTATGGGACAGGGCGATCCCAGACAACTCTCATGAATGTGGAAAGTGCGCATGGCCATTTAAAAGCGCCACCCGATAGATCAAGGACCTCTAGCGTACTATGTGTGCTATTTTTCTAAATCTGGTTCAAGAAGTCTGATTCAAGGCATAGTCCATCAAGCACTTCTTCAGATTAAGGCAATAGTCACTACGTGAGATTCAAGGTTGTAGTCCATCTCATCTATGCATAGTATTTTACTGCCCAGATGCTCTCTCTCTCTCTATTTACTTCACTCTTATCTCTGTTTCGGAAATTGACCTTTTGGGGGGGGATTGTTGGTTTTAGTTTTGTTTTCTTGCAAAAGTTCAATTCATCTTTCTTTCTTTAGTCCCACATCGGATGCACCAAAGCCTTCTTGTGTACATATATTAGTTTCCCTCCTTTGCTCTATTAAGTTGTTGTGTGGGGAACCCCTTGGGCCACACGCGCGCGCCGCTGCCGCCGCCCGGCCCGGCTCAGCTAGGTTCGGTTCGGTTCGGCGCGCGTAACGGGTGCGGGTATGCGCCCACATCTGCGGGCGCCGAATGCCGATCCGATTTCCTCTTCGGGTTCGGGCTGGGACCCTAAAATACTTTTTGCTCCTCTTCTTCTTCATTTATTTTTTTCTGAACGTTGGAATTTATTCTGAACGTTTCGTTGTTTCTAAACCGTTATTGTGTCCAGATTCACTCTTTTACTTTGTGTAACGGCTGAATTAATATGAGAATTAATTCAGACCGTTACATATTTGTATTATATATTTGGGCTGATTTCTTTGAGAATAGATTAGAAATATTTCTTTCCTCCAAACCTTTGCTGTCAAATTCTGTTCATCGTCTCCAAGCTCTGGGCAGAGCTAAGTCCTGGTCGTTCTCTCCAAGTCGTGTGCGGCAACGAGATACCGGTAGTGCGGGGGTTTTACCACTAGGAGCTTCGGGAACGTCTGCACACAGATCCCGAATAAACTCTTAGGGCAGTGCTTCGTGCACGACTTCCCCAGAGGCCGGTAATATCTAATTTTATTTTTTGTATTCTGAAATTTTTCAATAAGGAAAGACAACAAAATTCTAACAGTCTATACTTTGTGGACCTCCTCTACTTTGATCTATCTTCGGGACTAACAGATTGAACATTCATTCATCCATCCATCCAGAAATTTTCATTTGATAAAAAATAGTTAAGCTTAAACAATAATAATTAATGTTGATTTGTGATACAGAAAATGAGTGGAAAATTTTATAAAATTGGATAAGCCACGATTGATTGGCCAAGTAATTGGTTACTCAGCCAATTGATCCAAACTAAGTGAGTGTTCGATTAATGAAATTTTCTAGGTGCGTAGGCAAGTATGGGTCTGTTTGAAAAATATTTTGAGCCTTATTAATTCTAAAGTAGCATAATTCAGAAGCCTTTAGTGGTCCTCTACTTGAGCATATAGGAAGGATATGGACCACTTCAGTACTGCAATGTTGTCTGGGTGTTCTCCGACTGCTATTACTCAAACCACATCATGCAGATTAGTATTGTTGAACCTCATAATACCACATCACACAACTCTTTTAACATTTTCTACAAACTTGCTAGTCTCAGCTACCAGCTCTTAAAACTTTGCAACCCCATGTCTGTACACTATAGGCCAGCCTACCTCTCTGAGGTGGTCATTTTTCTTCATTTTGGGTCGACATGTGAAAAGAATAAGTAAGTTGCACTGTCTACCATTTTGTCACTAATACACTTTCTATTCTAGTAGAGTATGCAAGTGGGAATTTAATCCTTGTGATGTTAAAAACAAAACAAAAAAATTAGTATGAGCCCAGCAACCACCTTCAACTTCAAGCTCTTGGAGAGAGACATCAAATACCAACAAGAGAGGCAATGTCTAAAATTGCATTGGTGCATGCTTCATGTAGTAAGCAAGCTCAATTCCCTCGTTCCTAATTCCAACTTACTATTAAATTTGCACTAATTACCCAATCTTCATGACATATACTCCTAATATACCTGCTGGTCAATATCATCCGAATCACCAAGCACAATTAAGCACTGGCTCTGATAACCCAGCTCTGAGGAAACGACTTCACATATGCTACTAAAATCCATATATATATACCTGCACCTCAATATCATCCGAATCACCAGGCAACTTTGAGCAATGCCAGCAGAGTTAATGACTCTTACCATGGGAATTATGTTATTCCGAATTTGGGTCTCAAATGAGACTATTTTCTCTACTAATCTTCTCACTAATTACAAATTAGCAGCAAAGTACTCGCATACCTTATCATGTAACTGAATTTTATGTTATTTAGAATTACGTAATTCTAAACAACATAAAATCCAGTTACATGATGAGACGTGTCATTTACTTTGCTTCTAATTTGTAATGGTCAGAAAATTATTAGAGAAAATAGACTGTGCTATGGGTAACACATGATTAATGTCTATACTTAGGATTTGGATTCCACCTAGGTCTTGTTTGGTTCTTGGAAAGGAAAGTAAATCAATTCTTTGTTCTTTTCTTTCCTATAAAAAATTATAATTTTCACAAAAAAAAAATCCGGTGTTTGAAAAAGCCAAAATATTGAAAAAAAAACTGAATTCTTAGAGGTGGGAAAATAAATCTTTAGGTTGATAGAAGAAATCAATTCCTTCCTATTTTCTCTTCCTTTGAAAATTATTTTTATTTTTTTCTCATTTTCATTCGCATCCAACCACAAATTGGAACTCTCTGCCATAAGTAAGTAGGTACGTTATAAACCAAAACAAAGAATATGGAGATTGAGTTCGTTGAGGGTAGAGAGATGGAAAATAGGGAGATAAGGTTGATAATGGGATGTAGAAGAGGAAGAGCTATAGTTGGATAAGATAGAGAGGGGTTGAAGAAAATGGAGTAAGAACCAAGGAGGTTTTGTTGTTTTAGTGGAGGAGAAATTTATTTAGGGTTTTAATATAGAGGTAGGAGGAGACTTAGTCACCGAGAACAGGGTCGATCCAAGCATAGATTGGTCTATTCCAAAAAAAAAAAAAAATTACTCTTTTTTTTTTATATAAATATTTTTAATTTTTTTGTATGGGTTAGTCCGTTTCTATTCTATCCAAATTTATGATAGTCTATTTCAACTACAGCTCTTGAACGAGAACATAACGATAATAATTGTATTCAACCGTTATAATCAACTAAATATTCTTTTATTCCCTAAGTTAGCCATGGAGACTCTTAACTATCCTGGTATAAAAATTAGGAAACAATTTACAATCAACTTAATTTTGGGATAGCTAACTATGAATATCAACTATTTGCAAATCCTTATATCTAAAAAAGAGTCTTAAAATTATACTTGTTACATCTTTTAGGCTCTTGATAAGGCACTACAAAAAAGACTCAGAACAGTCTAAATTTTTACCATTGATAATTACAAGTTTGTCATTTCCAAAAATTACTCACCTGGTTGTCCATTTTTAATTGATTTTTTTTTATAATCAGGACTGTCATAATTTGACAGTCTTACCAATTGGAAGGACAGTCAAAATTTTGACAGTCCTAAAAAATATGTTGATTTTTTAGGACTGTCAAAATTCTTTCAATTGATAGGACTGTCAAAATTTTGACAGTCTGGAGGGCAGGGCTACGCGAGGTGACAAGAAGACGGGACTGCGTGGAGGCTGGAAGGGGGGAGGGGACGAGGCGGAGGAGCGGGAGAAGGAGGTGGAGGAGGTGGCGGCGGAAAGTGGGGGAGAAGGCGGAGGCGAGTGCGGGGCGTCGACGAGACGTAGGCGCACGCGCTCGCCTCTGGTGCTTCTGTTGCTGCTGCCTCTTCTGCTAGTTGTTGTCGTCGGCGGCGGCGCGAGGCGTAGCCGCATCCCGTGCGAGCGCATGTCTCGGCCGCGCGCAGCCCCCGCACGCTGCTTATTCTTCTTCATCGCCTTTGTGACGGAGCCAACGGTAAGGTGCTTGAGGTGCGGCTCGGCGGCAGCGACGCGGTCGATGGCGAGGTCAACGACACAGAGAGGCAAAAAATTGCGAGAGGAGGGAGGAGGAGAGGCCGGAGGGGGTGGGGGTGGGGGTGGGGGAGAAGCAGGAGAAGGGAGATGAAGAGGGTGGAAAGTTCTAATAAAATTTGAACTAGTCTGAATAAAAAAAAAAAAATTTAACTGGTCTAGTATCAATACTGGACTAGTCCCGAGTCATTTTTGGAGTGCCTTTATCAAAAGTCATCTTTTATGACAAAATCCCATAGGCTTTTCTTCCCAAGAAAGGATTTCTAATAGAATTTGCAAGTTTCTTGAACAATTACAGAAGTGCAAGACAAAAACAAACATATTAAAATTTGCCAACTCTTTTAGCAATTTTCAACATGAGCGAAACATGTTTTGTAGTCATCGAAACTCATTAGGAGCAAACACTAGCAACTCATTGGGAGCAATAAATTGCAATTTAAACAATTTGTGATTTTCTCGGGAAGAATCTAATGAAATGACTGATATTCTTTCTTTGAAAGTTAACAATACATGCAATTTCATTCATGATCAAACTTCTAGGTTACAACATTCATGATCAAACTTCTAGGTTACAACTTATTTTGCCATGGTTCAAGTGATCCATATATATACAGTTCCCACCAAAATAAATTAAAACACAGTTACTTATATAGAGCTCTATTACCATCCAAGTGGAATATATAACTTTGGAGAAATAAGATTTGTTACTTAAACAGGATCTTAACAGTAAAACTAAATTCTGACGAAGTAGCTAATTCATGTGAGATTGTTCAATTAGAATATCACAATTAATAGTAGTACTTGTTAGTTCCTAGATGGATCAAAAATGGTAGAACGTGGACCATAGCAGAACTACTAGCGAGACCCGAAGGTCCCCTCTCTACTGGAATTCAAGTTGACATCGAGATCAGAGATTCACACAAGAGTTCCTCATCTGATATATCTTGATTCCAACGAAGCACAAACCAAGAACATGTTACAAAGAAACTCCGAAGATAATGAAGATTACAACAAGAAAACGTTTTTCTCTTTACGTTCGCAGACGCTACAATGAGAAAGAGCGAAGCAAAGAGAATTGATGATGAAAAGCTCCTTGCTGGGATGGTCAAAACCACCGTTGCTCAAAGCAAAATTCGTCGTACAGACGATCTGTCCCAAGGAACCAACAAGTTCATAAATAAACTTCTGGAACGCTTAATGTCACCTTCGAAAAATACTCGAAAAAATACCATGTGAGACGGAGACACTCTGGGCCGCATATGATCTGGTGTTCTCGAATTTTTCATCTGTTTTCTCTTTGTTTTTTCTCTCATCAAATGAAAGAGGAGGTCTTCTATAAATAGAAGAAAATAGCACCTATGCGGCCTGAGAAAATTTAGTATCTCGCTCCGCGTAGGCACTATGTACAAGTGATATCGCTTTGCTTGCTCGAGCGGAAGCCTTCTCGAAGAGTTCCTGATCGAAACACAAGACGATTGATCTAAGTGTGTGGGCAGAACTTCATTCTTCGATTCTTGTACGCCTTAATAATGAATCTGAGTTTTTGAAATGCTTGTTTGCGAAGTAGTTAATGTTCGCATTAAAAATGATACAACGAGAACCTGCATGCTTAACTAAAAACTTGTATTGCTTGTCTAAAAGAGATAGAACATTGCCATGCTAAGTTAAGAAAAAAATAGTGTATGCTTAGTTACACTGACACCACTATCAAACGAACCATTGCCATGCTAATAAGATAAGTAAATGAATTGCTTGAACAAGTCTATTTGTCATATGCTAAGTAAGAGTATAATTGCATGCTTTAGTAAAAAGAGATAGAAGAACCACTATCATGCTTGCTTACGTAGAGATTTCTTGCATATTCCCTATCGTATTGAAAGAGAGAGAAATTGCATGCTAGTTTTTATAAAAATTATTATCGTGCTTGCTTATATATGTTTTGCTTGCATGTTTCTTTATATTGAACTGCTAAAAGTGATTGATTCGTATAAGAAGAGACTAATAGTGCGCCCTGAGGTACGGTCATTGTGATCTAGTGGGGTGTGCTATTAGTTGTGTGAAAGAATATTGAACCTATCACTCGTTTTGAAAAGAAGAAAATATATATTTTGCTTGACATTGCTTGCTTGAATTATAGATGTTTCATGTCATGCATTGGTCTCAGACAACTTGTACACAAAATTTTATCTCTCGAACGGTTCCTGGGATACTGAGAATCGCTCGGTCCGAAAAAGATTTTTGTTTCACCCTGAGGATACGGTCATACGGTATCTAGTGGGGTGAGGTGTCTATTAGTGTTGTACGGAACCATGATGTCATAGCTGCTAGTACTCGTGTGTGTTGGTGAAGAGCTGAACATTGAGTCACAGCTGACATACGCGCGTGCTAGTGCAGAGCTGAACCTTGAGTCACCGCTATTAATCATGGGGCTACCCATGAACCATTATGTAGTTAGGGCGCATGCTAGGTTAGCCTTCTTGCATACCTAACTGTTTGATGCAGAGACGGACATGGAATAGAACCTTTATGTATATAAAAATTTTATGTACATAATATGGTATTACTTTTAGGCGATTTGTTAAGGATGCACCATATAGATAGAATTCTACTTATTTAATGTTGAAATCTTCTATAAATTTCCAACCCACTCAAGAATTGTCCTTATACCTAAATTCTTATGAAGAAGATGAAGATGACTCTTCATCTTATTATTCAATTTTAGAATGATGGAAGAGACACAAAAAAACTTATCATGTACTTTTTTCTATAGCACGTGATTTTCTAATGGTCCCGGTGTCTACGGTAGCATCAGAATCTTAAGTTTTAGTGCAGGTGCAAGGATGCTAAGCAAGAAGAGAATTCGGTTGCTGCCAGATATTTTGGAACATTGTATCTGCGTTCAAAATTGGACCCGTGCTGAAAAAAGAACTCAAAACTCAAGAGATGAAAGTGCCGATATCTCAGAGCTGGACTTTCAATCTCTTACTATGGATGACGCTACTGAAGGAGGAGCTGAGCAATAAACTTCAACGAAAGACGGACGACGGATGACGAAAATTTTTTAAACGACTTGTACATTTTTTAACAAGCTTTATGCAAATAAAATATCATTTACAAGTTTCTATTTTTTTTTGTTACTTAATGTTATAATACATTTATAATTTTATTTCCATTAATAAAAAAATTCAGGTTTTTCTTACTTAATGTTCTTAGTTGTTTACATTTAACTTCTTTATGTCTATGTAAATAACTTCTTTAAATTTCAAGTTATAAATTTATATTCAAATTAAAAAAAAAAATTATACATTTTTTTATAAGTTATTCAAAGAAAATTTGAAAAAAAAATTCAATTTATAAATATTTAGATTTTAATTTAAACTTAAAGTTATATAAATATTGATGTAAAGAAATCAAATAAAATTTTCTTACTAAATGTTTATATAAATTTTTACATAAATTATAAAAAAAAATTGTAATAAATAACTTATAAATTTCAGATTATACAAAATTAACTTGGGTAACAAAAAACCTATAAATTTTAACTTGAATTTATTAACATATAAGTTATATCATATAGATTATATATAAAATATATAAAAAATACGTAAAAAAAATCAAAAAAAAAAATATCGGTCCGGTCCGGTCCGGCCCGACCGTGAACCAACCAAAACCCAGACCTGTTCGGCGCGATCTACCACGGACCGGGTCATGGTTTCGGACTGGGTTGTAATCACCTAAAATTTTTAAGAATTTTAAATTTATTTTCTGGAATTAATTAGCAATTTTCGGTAATTTTTAAACCAATATATTAAAGCTGTCTGATTTAAAATGAATTTTTAAATGAAATTAAATAATATTAAAATGTGATAAAAATTATATTTTCAAGTGTAAAATTAAAAACCGAGCATGGGGTATTTTTCTGGGAATTTATTGGACCCTGGATGAATTTTTAATGCATTAAAAACTATTGTATAAATAAACTGATTAATTAAACTAAATTAATTACTAAACCAAACCATTATTAATTAAACCCTGAACTGGACCGGCCGGGTTCATTGAACCGAACCGCTGCCTAGCGGGTCGGATCCGGGCCAGACCCGACCCGCCAGGATCCGACCCGACCCATTACCAAACCTAACCCTCAAAAACCCGATCGGCCTGACCCTTGGACTGGCCGGCGGCCGTTTCCGCCGCCGTGGCCGCCGGCCGACCCCTCGGTTCGGATCCCCTCTACCCGGCGACTTCTCCTCTTCCACTTCCGGCGAACTTCCGTCGGTTCCCTCCCCCTTAACCCCTATATAAGTAGCAGCCGACCACCCGCCGGAAAACCCTTGACCCCAGAACCTCCGACGACCTCTAGACTGTCGCCGACCACCCGCTGACACCGCCCAGACCACCGGACCTGTCCGCCTTACCACCAGCGACCGCCTGCCGGACCTAGATCCCCGCCCCAAACCAGATCGAGCCGGAGCCCTAACTGACTCCTCCGTTCAGACGACAATCGGCCACCCTCAGCGCCGGAACCGACCACCCAGGACCGGCGCCGCCTTCGCCTGAACCCCAGGCCGACTCCGGCAGACGTGGACGCGACCCAGGACGCGAGTACGAGCCGGACACGGCCGGACACTGTGGTGATCAGAGGACACAGTAAACCCTAGAGAACAGGACACAATTTGGACACGTAGGACTCGGATTTTCAGCCTTCTTTCAGGTATTCATAACTTCCTACTCGTAGCTCCGATTTTCATTCCGTAAGTTTCTTTGCGAAGCCTGTTAGACCCTCTCGGTGCCCAGACAAACTGCTCGGGGCATCGCGTCCTGTGGTGATCGCACACCGCGATCCAAAAACAGGAAAAACTTAGCCCTGTTTCACCCCGGAATCGAGTACGCCTCGTCAAACGGGACGACTTGGTCACGTGCGGTCTTCACCGACACGTGAGCAACGTAAGTACGGACGTGCGGGCTTTCGCAGAAGTTGATTCGGATGTGCATGCACACCGGAATCAGTGCGTATCCGCGGACACCGTCCCGTATCCGTGTTTTCTAAATCTCACTGTAACTTAGTGTATACACGTCGGATTGAGACGAAACCTGCGCCATCGGACTCGTAGCAATACGCTGGTCCTGTGGGTCAAGTTTTGTTTGATTCTGAGAATGTTGGAAAATCGCGTGTCGTGGGCCCCACAGGCTCCAACTGATGGGCGATTTTGAGAACGGCTCATCGGAATCCAATTCTGGAAGTTCCGTTGGGTTCGTATCAACGTTCCTGACTTGTTGGCACTAAGTTGGACTGATTTGGAAATCTTTGACCCTGACCCAATTTTTGGTGCAAAGCGGCCCACACATGGACCCGCTTTGGCCTAGAAATGTCGTTTTTGCCCTTGTGTCCAAACTGGACTTAAGGACAGGCGTTTCTAACTAATTTCTATGTTCTGAGACTGTTGGTAATGTTCATTTCAGCTTTTGGAGGAGTTATTGCTGAACCCACTGTTACAAGGACCGCCACTGATATTCCAATCCCAGGCAAGTGTACCTTGCCATAAATTACAGATTATTAGTTTAATTAGCTCTCTTGTTTTACTTTTCTGTGACTATTGTACATGTTATAACCTAGGACCGTATGACATACTTAGCGTCCGATCACAGTCGGGTGCCAACCCCGTACGCGGAGTTGTGTACGTCATTTAGTGATGGATATTCGAGACCCTTTATATTCTCGTGCTTGATTATCAAGTACATTACAACCTAGGACACTTGACACCATACATTGACAGAATCTTCCTGACATGTTCAAGGTGATTCTGTATAGGATACAGGATGGACATAGTTATATATTCTTAGTTTTTGACTGTTGCATTAGATCCGATCTCACGTGACATGGACATGAGACGTGTGGTTACATTGGGTGGGGAGAGACACACAGGCTACAGGCTGTTCTATACATATATACTACTATTGTGAGGTTGTAGACTCTCGAGCAGAGCTAGACCACTACTAGATATTGCTGCTACCGGCTCCCCGACACAGAGCTTGTAGCAGTCTCAGCCTGAGTACTAGTGTTGCTCTCAGTTGCATTTTCACTTAGATGGTTATGTAGTTACCCTACTTATTTCATTTACTATTTCACTGCATTTATTTCTGGCTTGTATTATTTGTACCTTGCTATGTCCCCTGAGGACCTGGAATGGATGATGTCCCCAGGTTTAGCAGAAGAGCATTATCCCGAGGTTTACGGGACAGGAGCTGAAGCTATACCAGGAGCTGTTGCTGAAGAAGAACCTAACATAGAAGCAGAGGTGATGGCAGAAGATTTTACTTGAGATTATGTTATTTGTACTCTTCAGATACTTTATTTTGGACTCTTTTGTTCTGGTCGGATGAACCAGTATTTTAGACTCTGGTCGGGTTGTTCCCCGACATACTCTGCTGAGACTGGACTTGATGTACTTTCTTTTATTTGCTGTTGTTCTTATTATTCTGTGATGGATGAGATTAGTTTTTGATATGATATTGTAGACCTATATTACAGCTTAAGTATGCTCGATGGATCCATTAAATTGGGATGTCCATCGATGTGTACTGCTGGCCATTGCCACGTGTCTAGTCCCACGACATTTTGGGACTGGGGCGTGACATGGTTTTTGTGGTGGCCCATGCAGGTCACGACAAATTGTTTGGTTTCAACTTAGGGACCAAACAAACCTGTAAAAAGATAGGATAGGCTATAGGATCTCATCCATTTATTGAACGTTTTTGAAACTCTATATCGCATTCGAATTAAGTACTTGAATTTGCATCCTGCTTGACTCTACTAAACGTTCTCATAAAGTTTATTTTTGAATACAGCAAGATGGATCCAAGGAGTGGAGATGAAATTCCTTTTATACCACAAGATGCTGTGGTTACCTATGGAGATGGAGTTACACCAGAGAACAGGGGATAATCCTCTCAAAGTGGACAAGCTGAGCAGCATAACTCAAGGTTCAGGCGTGATGATATCCCACCACCGCCTCAGTTCACTCCACCTATGCCTGCCTTCCCACCAGGGCAAACAATGGACGGGCAGCAGATGTTTCAGATGTTTTATGCCATGATGCAAGCTCAACAACAAGTTCAACAGGAGGCGCAGCGTCAGGAGGCAGAGAACCTGAGAACCAGCCTAGTAAATGCATTGGAGCAGGCAAACCCACAAGCTAGGCGACCAGCGACGGGATCTATCACTGATTTCTGTCAACTCAAGCCCCGTACCTTTTCGGGCAAGGAAGGACCAACTGAAGTGCATGAATGGCTCACTAATACACAGCATCAGTTGGAAGCAGCTGAACTTCCGCGGGAGAGATGGATGACTGCTGTCCGAATGCAACTGACGGACAACGCACACCACTGGTGGCTAGCTGAAGAGAGGAGGCTCGGACATGACCGAGTCACTTGGGAGGAGTTCTCCAGACTCTTCCAAGAGATGTATATCCCAGCCGTTGCTAGATCAGAACTCCGAGATAATTTCAACCGTCTCATCCAGGGCAACATGACAGTGGAGGAGTATAATGCCGAATTCATTCGCTTGAGTCGTTTCGCCCCTTCTCTAATTCCTACCGAAGAAGAGAAGGCGGAGAAATTCTTTGATGGACTCAGGTTCGAACTTCAGAGGTTGATTGGATCTGTTGCTCCTACATCGTACAATGACGTCCTAGCTGCAGCACGACGCATGGAGCGCGTCACCAGGAGGGAGTCAAGTCTGAAGCGGCCATTTACCTCAGTACCATCCAAGGCAGCACAAGGAGATTCTGCAAAGCGACTCCAAAGGAATCTACCGCAGAGGGCAGCACCAAGAACTCTACCTACTTGTCATTTCTGCGGCAAGTTGGGTCACATTGAAAAGGAGTGCCGACGCAAATTGGGACTGTGCCTGGTATGCGGCTCCAACCAGCATCTATCCAGGGACTGCACAGCACGCCGAGAGGGAGAACCACGACTAGCTCTACCTGCACCACGGACAGATTATCCAGCAGTGGGAGCACAGCAGACGGGAGTTGGAGGAGTCAGACCACCAGCTCCAGGAGGATATCAGCCAAGACCTCCATTGCCACCTCAAGCAGCACTATTCCAACAGGCTCGTCAGCAGAGGGGACCAGCACAGGGACGAGGCCAGGCTTTTGCATTGGCTGTTCAGGAAGAAGCTATTGCTGGAGAAGTTATAGCAGGTACCATCTTAGTAGCTTCATTACCTGCTGTAGCTTTATTTGATTCTGGGGCATCACACTCATTTATAGCTGCTAGCTTCGTAGCCACCCATAGAGTAGCTACTGCACCTCTTCCGAAGATTAAGAGAATTCTTACGGGAGGTGGAATTATACCTGTTAGTGATATCTGTAGATCATGCTCAGTAGTAGTCTGCGGAAGAGAGATGCGAGCCCAATTTTTGATCTTTTCTATGCCTGACTATGATGTGGTACTTGGTATGGACTGGTTAAGTCAGTATCATGCTACTCTTGATTGTCGGCTTGGAAAAGTTATATTCAGACCACCTGGACACTCAGAGTTTGAATTTCTTCGAGGAGCTGTAGAACAAGGTGTTCAGCCAACTCTTAGGGTATTAACTGTAGAAGGGGAGTCAAGTTACCCAAGAGTTATATCAGAGTTTGTGGATGTATTCCCCGATGATCTTCCAGGTCTACCACCTGATCGGAAAATAGAATTCACCATAGACTTAACTCCAGGAGCAGAACCGATCACTTCAACGGTTTATAGACTAGCCCCTAAGGAGTTAGTAGAGTTGAAGAAGCAAGTTGATGAACTTCTGGAGAAAGGTTTCATCCGGCCCAGTGTATCACCTTGGGGAGCACCTATACTTTTTGTACCGAAGAAGGATGGAACAGTTCGCCTATGCATTGATTACAGGGCGTTAAACGCTGTGACCATTAAGAACCGGTATCTCTTGCCTCGTATTGATGACTTGTTTGATCAGTTGAGTGGAGCTAGGGTATTTTCGAAGATTGACCTAAGATCCGGTTATCACCAGATTAGGGTGAGAAAGGAAGATATTCCAAAGACAGCCTTTAGAACCAAGTATGGACACTATGAGTTCTTAGTAATGCCGTTTGGTTTAACCAACGCGCCTGCTGTATTCATGAGTTTGATGAACCGAGTTTTCCACCAATACTTGGATAAATTCGTGGTGGTATTTATCGATGACATTCTGGTATATTCCAAAAGTCACGAAGAGCACGAGGAGCATCTCAGAATCGTACTAGAGACGTTGAGGCAGGAGAAGCTTTATGCTAAGCTCAGTAAATGTGAGTTTTGCATGGATAAGGTGCCATTCTTAGGGCATATTATCTCAGGAGAAGGCCTATCAGTTGATCCAGAGAAGGTTGCTGCTATTGAGACTTGGCCTACACCGACATCAGTTGCTGAGGTGAGGAGTTTTCTAGGACTTGCTGGATATTACAGAAGGTTCGTAGAAAATTTCTCAAGGATTGCAGAGCCAATGACGAAGTTGACACGGAAAGATCAGGACTTTGCATGGACAGGAGAATGTCAGGGGGCCTTTGAAGAATTGAAGAGGCGTCTAACAACAGCACCAGTCTTGACTCTTCCTTCAGGGTCAGGCGGTTTTGTTGTTTATAGCGATGCGTCAGGTAGTGGCCTAGGATGTGTTTTGATGCAACACGGCAAAGTTATTGCTTATGCATCGAGACAGTTGAAGGTCCATGAGAAGAACTACCCAACGCATGATTTGGAGTTAGCTGCTGTAATATTTGCACTGAAGATTTGGAGACATTATCTTTATGGTGAGAAGGTGGAAATTTTCACTGACCACAAAAGTCTAAAGTATGTATATACCCAGAAAGAGCTTAATATGAGGCAAAGACGCTGGCTGGAGTTGATGGTGGACTTTGATATAGATCTGCAATACCACCCAGGGAAGGCGAATGTAGTAGCAGATGCACTTAGCAGGAAGCCTACAGCATATTTCTTGACAATGCAGCCCGAGCTATTGAGAGATCTACAGGAGCTTCAGATAGAGGTTATTCTACCAAGGCAGAGTGGTTTGCTGGCTAATCTGGAAGTGAAGTCATCGCTCGTGGAAAGGATTAAGGAAGCTTTGCCTACTGATGCAAGATTTCGAAGACTCAAAGAGAAGACAGAAGCAGGCTTGCAGACAGGGCTTCGCATACATGAGGATGGAACATTAAGGTGTGGAGATCGTTTATATGTTCCAAATGGAGAACTAAGACAAGAGCTAATGACTGAAGCACATAGCTCCATATACTCCATTCATCCAGGAGGAACAAAGATGTATCGAGATCTAAGGCAGTATTATTGGTGGCATGGAATGAAGAGAGAGATTGCCAGATTTGTAGCAAAATGCTTAGTCTGCCAACAAGTGAAAGCCGAACATCAGAGGACTGCTGGAATGCTGCAGCCGCTTCCCATACCAGAATGGAAGTAGGAACATATCACCATGGACTTCGTCACAGGATTCCCAAGGAGCCCCAGCGGAAAAGATGCGGTATGGGTTATCGTGGATCGACTCACTAAGTCGGCACACTTCTTGCCGTTTAGAGTTGGACAGTCCACGGAGATACTAGCCGACATGTATATGAGACAAATAGTAAGATTGCATGGAGTGCCGGTTAGTATCGTATCAGATCGAGATTCGAGATTCACCTCTCATTTCTGGAGAAGTATGCAAGAAAGTCTTGGAACCAGACTAAAATTCAGCACTGCCTATCATCCCCAAACAGATGGTCAATCAGAACGTACAATCCAGATTTTGGAAGATATGCTGCGATCCTGTATGTTAGACTTTGGAGGGTCTTGGGAAGATCATTTGCATTTGGTAGAGTTCTCCTACAACAACAGTTACCAGGCAAGTATCAAGATGGCACCTTTCGAGGCGTTATACGGTAGGAAGTGCAGATCGCCAATATGCTGGAGTGACGTCGGAGAGCGTCAGATATTGGGGCCAGAGTTGGTGATGCAAACTGTGGAGAAGGTTAAACAAATTCAGAATCATCTTTGGGCAGCTCAGGACAGACAGAAGCATTGGGCTGATACACATCGACGTCCCCTGGAGTTCAAGGAAGGAGAACATGTATTTCTGAGGATTTCACCTACTCGAGGAACCATCCGCTTTGGGAGCAGAGGCAAGTTGAGTCCAAGGTACATTGGGCCCTTCGATATCCTGGAGCGCATTGGTGAGATGGCCTATCGTCTTGCATTACCTCCATCTTTAGAGGGAGTGCATGATGTGTTCCATGTCTCACAGTTGAGAAGGTATGTGACTGACCCAAGTCACATAGTGGATCATTCTGAGATCGCAGTAGGCCCAAGCCTGAGATATGAAGAACAACCGGTGGGTATACTCGGAACCAGTGAGAAGACACTACGGGGGCAGACAATTAAACTGGTTCGTGTGGCTTGGAAGCAACACTCTCCTGGTGAATCTACTTGGGAGAGAGAAGATATCATGCGCCAGAAATACCCCTACTTATTCGAGGATGCAGGTATAATTTAAAGTAATTATTGTAATTCCTGTAGTTCTGTTCTTTTAGTAGTTTAATCTTTAAATTGCGAGGACGCAATTTGCTTAAGGGGGGTAGATTGTAATCACCTAAAAATTTTAAGAATTTTAAATTTATTTTCTGGAATTAATTAGCAATTTTCGGTAATTTTTAAACCAATAAATTAAAGCTGTCTGATTTAAAATGAATTTTTAAATGAAATTAAATAATATTAAAATGTGATAAAAATTATATTTTCAAGTGTAAAATTAAAAACCGAGCATGGGGTATTTTTCTGAGAATTTATTGGACCCCGGATGAATTTTTAATGCATTAAAAACTATTGTATAAATAAACTGATTAATTAAACTAAATTAATTACTAAACCAAACCATTATTAATTAAACCCTGAACTGGACCGGCCGGGTTCATTGAACCGAACCGCTGCCTAGCGGGTCGAATCCGGGCCATACCCGACCCGCCAGGATCCGACCCGACCCATTACCAAACCTAACCCCCAAAAACCCGATCGGCCTGACCCTTGGACTGGCCGGCGGCCGTTTCCGCCGCCGTGGCCGCCGGCCGACCCCTCGGTTCGGATCCCCTCTACCCGGCGACTTCTCCTCTTCCACTTCCGGCGAACTTCCGTCGGTTCCCTCCCCCTTAACCCCTATATAAGTAGCAGCCGACCACCCGCCGGAAAACCCTTGACCCCAGAACCTCCGACGACCTCTAGACTGTCGCCGACCACCCGCTGACACCGCCCAGACCACCGGACCCGTCCGCCTTACCACCAGCGACTGCCTGCCGGACCTAGATCCCCGCCCCAAACCAGATCGAGCCGGAGCCCTAACTGACTCCTCCGTTCAGACGACAACCGGCCACCCTCAGCGCCGGAACCGACCACCCAGGACCGGCGCCGCCTTCGCCTGAACCCCAGGCCGACTCCGGCAGACGTGGACGCGACCCAGGACGCGAGTACGAGCCGGACACGGCCGGACACTGTGGTGATCAGAGGACACAGTAAACCCTAGAGAACATGACACAATTTGGACACGTAGGACTCGAATTTTCAGCCTTCTTTCAGGTATTCATAACTTCCTACTCGTAGCTCCGATTTTCATTCCGTAAGTTTCTTTGCGAAGCCTGTTAGACCCTCTCGGTGCCCAGACAAACTGCTCGGGGCATCGCGTCCTGTGGTGATCGTACACCGCGATCCAAAAACAGGAAAAACTTAGCCCTGTTTCACCCCGGAATCGAGTACGCCTCGTCAAACGGGACGACTTGGTCAAGTGCGGTCTTCACCGACACGTGAGCAACGTAAGTACGGACGTGCGGGCTTTCGCAGAAGTTGATTCGGATGTGCATGCACACCGGAATCAGTGCGTATCCGCGGACACCGCCCCGTATTCGTGTTTTCTAAATCTCACTGTAACTTAGTGTATACACGTCGGATTGAGACGAAACCTACGCCATCGGACTCGTAGCAATACGCTGGTCCTGTGGGTCAAGTTTTGTTTGATTCTGAGAATGTTGGAAAATCGCGTGTCGTGGGCCCCACAGGCTCCAACTGACGGGCGATTTTGAGAACGGCTCATCGGAATCCAATTCTGGAAGTTCCGTTGGGTTCGTATCAACGTTCCTGACTTGTTGGCACTAAGTTGGACTGATTTGGAAACCTTTGATCCTGACCCAATTTTCGGTGCAAAGCGGCCCACATATGGACCCGCTTTGGCCTAGAAATGTCGTTTTTGCCCTTGTGTCCAAACTGGACTTAAGGACAGGCGTTTCTAACTAATTTCTATGTTCTGAGACTGTTGGTAATGTTCATTTCAGCTTTTGGAGGAGTTATTGCTGAACCCACTGTTACAAGGACCGCCACTGATATTCCAATCCCAGGCAAGTGTACCTTGCCATAAATTGCAGATTATTAGTTTAATTAGCTCTCTTGTTTTACTTTTCTGTGACTATTGTACATGTTATAACCTAGGACCGTATGACATACTTAGCGTCCGATCACAGTCGGGTGCCAACCCCGTACGCGGAGTTGTGTACGTCATTTAGTGATGGATATTCGAGACCCTTTATATTCTCGTGCTTAATTATCAAGTACATTACAACCTAGGACACTTGACACCATACATTGACAGAATCTTCCTGACATGTTCAAGGTGATTCTGTATAGGATACAGGATGGACATAGTTATATATTCTTAGTTTTTGACTGTTGCATTAGATCCGATCTCACGTGACATGGACATAAGACGTGTGGTTACATTGGGTGGGGAGAGACACACAGGCTACAGGCTGTTCTATACATATATACTACTATTGTGAGGTTGTAGACTCTCGAGCAGAGCTAGACCACTACTAGATATTGCTGCTACCGGCTCCCCGACACAGAGCTTGTAGCAGTCTCAGCCTGAGTACTAGTGTTGCTCTCAGTTGCATTTTCACTTAGATGGTTATGTAGTTACCCTGCTTATTTCATTTACTATTTCACTGCATTTATTTCTGGCTTGTATTATTTGTACCTTGCTATGTCCCCTGAGGACCTGGAATGGATGATGTTCCCAGGTTTAGCAGAAGAGCATTATCCCGAGGTTTACGGGACAGGAGCTGAAGCTATACCAGGAGCTGTTGCTGAAGAAGAACCTAACATAGAAGCAGAGGTGATGGCAGAAGATTTTACTTGAGATTATGTTATTTGTACTCTTCAGATACTTTATTTTGGACTCTTTTGTTCTGGTCGGATGAACCAGTGTTTTAGACTCTGGTCGGGTTGTTCCCCGACATACTCTGCTGAGACTGGACTTGATGTACTTTCTTTTATTTGCTGTTGTTCTTATTATTCTGTGATGGATGAGATTAGTTTTTGATATGATATTGTAGACCTATATTACAGCTTAAGTATGCTCGATGGATCCATTAAATTGGGATGTCCATCGATGTGTACTGCTGGCCATTGCCACGTGTCTAGTCCCACGACATTTTGGGACTGGGGCGTGACATGGGTCGTCTGCCAATCCGACCAGGCCGGACCGACCCGGTCCGCTCTCTGCATCGGATTAGACCCGGATCGACCTGAACCCAGTCAAACCCGAACAAATCGGACCTCGACCGGGCCAGGCCGTGCCGGCCCATTATACATCTTGAGGTCAATATCATCCGAATCACCAAGCAACTGCTTGCACTACTTTGAGCAATACCAGCAGAGATGCATGTAATTAATCCAACTCTCACTTTTGTTGGGAAAAAATAAGACCTTTCCCGTCTTTGTGATGAGATGAGAATATAAAATAGAAATGGAAGAGAAGCAAAAAATAAGAGAGATGCACACACAAGATTTACCGAGGTTCGGCTCAATTTGAGCCTACGTCCTCACCCGCTCCTTCTTCGCCTTTTTCACTATAATCAAATGAAAGATTACAAAGAGCTCTTCTCTCAAGTTGGTACAACTTCACTTGAGGATCACTATCTCTCAAACTCACTTGAAAAGAATTACAAGTGTGAGGATTACAAGTTGTGTTCTAACCTTCACCATCTCCCCTCTATTTATAAGGAGGATAAGCCTCTTGGGTACACCACTCTATGTATGGAGAAGTCCAAAAGGGCAGCCCTTTCATCTCCCAAGATTAGTCCTTCCATCTTCCAATGCATGGAGAAAGGCAATACATCATTATTGCATGCAAGATGAATACATGCAGAATATGAACAGATAGCCTACTTTCGAGAGCCATAACTTCTTCAATACACCTCAGAATGATCTGGTTCAAAGCTGGAAAGAAAGAGAAAACTTTTTCCAACAACTTTCGTGTTGAAGACCGAGCCTAATTATGCCTGCAACAGCTCCGAAAACTGCTCCCAAAACTGTATCTAGTCACAGAAACTACACCCAGAAAAATGGCTAAGTACTTGGCCGAACCCAACCATGGGTGACCGATCTTCATGGATCAAATCCATATTGGTTCATCATGGGGATGGACCCCGTTCCCATCAATCTCTTCCTCCATCCACATGAGGAGAGAGGTTTTCAAACAGTAGTCATACCTGCCTTCCTTCGGCAGAAGTCATGCTTCTCTTTTGGTAGAGGCTTCGTCATCATGTCCGACGGATTTTGGCTTGTATCAACCTTCTTAATGTGCATCAGTTGATTCTCCAAAGCATCTCGGATCCAGTGATGGCATACGTCGATGTGCTTTGTCCTTGAGTGATATGTAGCGTTTCTACTCAAGTCGATGGCGCTCTGACTGTCACAGTAAAGAGTGTACTTCTCTTGCTTGAGCGATAACTCCTTTAGGAAGTTCTTCGTCCACAAGAGCTCCTTGCTAGCTTCTGTGGCAGCGATATATTCAGCTTCTGTGGTGGATAGAGCGATACACTTTTGCAGCTTTGATTGCCATGATACGGCTCCCCCTGCAAAGATAAATAAGTATCCAGATGTGGACTTTCTTTTGTCCAAGTCACCTGCCATATCAGAATCAGTGAAACCCTCCAAGATAGGTCTGCCATCTCCAAAACATAAAGAATATTTAGAAGTTCCTCTAAGATATCTTAGGATCCATTTTACTGCTTTCCAATGTTCTTTACCCGGATTGGCAAGAAAACGGCTTACCACACCAACTGCATGTGCTATGTCGGGTCTTGTACAAACCATGGAGTACATCAAGCTTCCGACGGCTGAGGCAAATGGAATGCTCCTCATCTCC
This sequence comes from Iris macrosiphon, assembly GCA_036927795.1. Taxonomy (NCBI): domain Eukaryota; kingdom Viridiplantae; phylum Streptophyta; class Magnoliopsida; order Asparagales; family Iridaceae; genus Iris; species Iris macrosiphon. The sequence goes on along the minus strand of JAYESA010000007.1, from coordinate 1,599,305 downwards.
TCCTTCTCCTTCTCTCTTGAAGGACTTTGTTGTGAGCTTAGCTTAAAATGAGCTGCTAGCGGTGTGCTGACCGGCTTGGAGTTCAACATATTAAACTTCTCCAGAACACGTTCAATGTATCTTTCTTGCGATAGCCACAACTTTTTCGCATTTCTGTCCCGAGAGATTTTCATTTCCAATATATGTTGTGCCGCTCCTAAGTCCTTCATGTCAAAGGACTTGCTCAGCTCTTTCTTCAACCTGTCAATTTTAGACATATCTTTTCCAACAACAAGCATATCGTCAACATATAGAGAGAGAATAATGAAATCATCATCAGAGAACTTTTGGATATAAACACAATGATCTGCAGATGTTCTTTTATACCCATGGTCAAGCATAAAAGAATCAAACCTTTTATACCACTGTCGCGGTGCCTGCTTGAGCCCAAGCTTTTCTTTAATTTGCAAACCAACTGTTCTTTGCCTTTTACCTTGAAACCCTCTGGCTGCTCCATATAGATTTCCTCTGCCAAATCACCATGGAGGAATGCAGTCTTCACATCTAACTGCTCAACTTCAAGATCTTGAGAAGCGACAAGACCAAGAATAACCCGAATAGAAGACATCTTTACAACAGGAGAAAATATTTCTTCATAATCAATACCTTGCTTCTGACTGAAACCTTTCACCACGAGGCGAGCTTTGTACTTGACTTGGTCATTTCCTTCATTCTTGATTTTGAACACCCATTTGTTCTTCAAGGCTTTTCTGTTCTTCGGTAGCTCCACCAAGTCATAAGTGTGGTTCTTATGCAAGGAATCCATCTCCTCTTGCATGGCTTTCTTCCACTTGGTATGATCTTCATGTACTTGTGCTTCATGGAAACTTTCTGGTTCACCTGCATCTGTCACCATAGTATATTCTGAAGTAGGATATCTGGTTGAGGGTTGTCGATCTCTATCCGACCGTCTCAACTGAGGTGCTTGTAGCTGATCCATATGAGGTGGCTCTGCATGTTCATGCTCCCCCTGATCAAAACCTGGGGAACCTGTAATTTCTTCTTCTTCCTGCACATCTTGAAAATCATTATTTTCTAACATAGGAGAAGGTAAAACAACCGGTGTGGAGATTGGATCTGGGACGATGTGAGTGTTTTGTGGCTCCTCTTCTTTTTCAAAATCAGTAAGTGTTTTATCTTCACAAAATACAACATCCCTGCTCCTTACAATTTTCTTGTTTTTAGGATCCCACAACCTATATCCAAATTCATCATTTCCATATCCCAAGAAGATGCATGGAATGGATTTGTCATCAAGTTTTGTTCGTTTCTCCTTAGGTACATGCACAAATGCTTTGCACCCGAACACACGCAAGTGGGAATAGGAAATATCCTTTCCACTCCAAACCATTTCAGGAATATCTCCATCCAAAGGAACTGAGGGGGACAAATTTATCAAGTAGCAGGCTGTTCGTACTGCTTCTTCCCAAAATATTTTTGGTAATTTAGCTAAGGATAACATACTCCTTATTCTTTCCACAATTGTGCGGTTCATTCTTTCTGCAACCCCATTGTGTTGTGGTGTGTGTGGGACAGACTTTTGGTGTCTAATGCCATATTTAGAGCAATAGTCTTCAAACATCCTTGAAGTATACTCACCACCATTATCCGTGTGAATACACTTCAAGAGCTTTCCGGTTTCTCTTTCAACTTTGGTATGAAAATCTTTAAAAACTTCAAAGACTTGATCTTTGGCTTTTAGGACATACACCCATACTTTTCTAGATGCATCATCAATGAAGGTCACAAAGTAGGAGGCACCACTAAAGGTTTTTACATTTATGGGTCCGCATACGTCCGAGTAGACTAAGTCCAATATGCCGGTTTCCTTTTTGTTATAGTTTTTAACAAAAGCTACCCGATGTTGTTTTCCAATTAAGCAATGATCACAGTGGGATAATGATATACCTTGCATGGATGGAAGTAGTTGCCGCCTTGCGAGAGTTTGTAGTCCTTTCTCGCTCATGTGGCCAAGCCGCTTGTGCCACAAATCCATAGAGGTACCTTCCACTGTTCCAAGTCCATCATTCTCCAAGTGGAACTGAGTTTTGTAGAGAGTGCAACACTTCTTTCCTCTCGCAAGTACAAGTGAACCTTTGGTAAGCTTCCAACATCCTTTATCAAAGTTGCTTGTGTATCCTTCTTCATCAAGCTTGTCGGTGGAGAGAAGATTAAGACGAAGATCGGGCACAAATCTAACATCTTTTAGAACCGTCTTTGTTCCAATGTTAGTGGTAACACAAATATTTCCAATGCCAAGAATTTGAGAAGAGTTTTTGTTACCCATTTTTACCGTCCCAAGGTTACCTTCACGAAGCGAAGTGAAGTAGTCCTTCCGGGGAGTAGCATGGTAGGAGGCACCAGAATCAATCACCCATTCCGAGTCTTGGCAAGTGAGATTTGTACAGTCTTCTTCACATGCCGAGAAAAGCACAATTTCATTGCCAATGGCAACGGCTGCACTTTCAGTCTTTTCTTGCTTCTCATTGGTCCTTCCTTCCTTTTGTTCTCGCTTGAGCTTGCGGCATTCCCGTTTTATGTGTCCACTCTTCCCGCAGTGCTAACAACTGATGTCCTTTCTAGCCTTTGATTTTCCTCTTGACTTGTCACGGTTCTGAGGATATCAGCTTTTGCTCCTCCCCCTATTCTCGGTAACAAGACCATGAGAATAGGAGGATCCGGATGACTTTCTTCGAATTTCTTCATTCAAGAGGCTGCTTGTAACTTGGTTCATGGATACAACTCCGTCAGGTGCTGAGTTGCTAAGAGACACCACCAGAGTCTCCCAACTGTCTGGCAACGAGCTAAGCAAGAGAAGGGCTTGAATCTCGTCGTCCAACACCATCTTCATGGCTACAAGTTGATTCACAATACTTTGAATTTCATTTAGATGTTCAGATATAGAGTCACCTTCTTTGAACTTGAGATTGACAAGCTTCCGAATCAAGAAAGCTTTGTTGCCGGCGGTCTTCCTCTCGTAGAGATCTTCAAGTTTCTTCCACAAGCTATTCGCCGAAGTCTCATTTGACACGTGGTGGAATACGGTGTCATTCACCCGTTGTCGAATGGTGCCAATGGTCTTCCGGTCGAGCTTCTTCCAATCTTCTGCCGTCATAGACTCCGGCTTGGAAGATACTCCTTCAACCGGTGCATAGAGGTCCTTGCAATAGAGAAGGTCCATCATCTTCGTCTTCCATATCATCCAATTGCGGCCATTCAAGCTAATCATACGAACGCCGCCGATGGGAGTCTCCATCTTAACACAAGAAGATTAGCAACCTGGCTCTGATACCACTGTTGGGAAAAAACAAGACATTTCCCGTCTTTGTGATGAGATGAGAATATAAAATAGAAATGGAAGAGAAGCAAAAAATAAGAGAGATACACACACAAGATTTACCGAGGTTCGGCTCAATTTGAGCCTACGTCCTCACCCGCTCCTTCTTCGCCTTTTTCATTATAATCAAATGAAAGATTACAAAGAGCTCTTCTCTCAAGTTGGTACAACTTCACTTGAGGATCACTATCTCTCAAACTCACTTGAAAAGAATTACAAGTGTGAGGATTACAAGTTGTGTTCTAACCTTCACCATCTCCCCTCTATTTATAAGGAGGATAAGCCTCTTGGGTACACCACTCTATGTATGGAGAAGTCCAAAAGGGCAGCCCTTTCATCTCCCAAGATTAGTCCTTCCATCTTCCAATGCATGGAGAAAGGCAATACATCATTATTGCATGCAAGATGAATACATGCAGAATATGAACAGATAGCCTACTTTCGAGAGCCATAACTTCTTCAATACACCTCAGAATGATCTGGTTCAAAGCTGAAAAGAAAGAGAAAACTTTTTCCAACAACTTTCGCGTTGAAGACCGAGCCTAATTATGCCTGCAACAGCTCCGAAAACGGCTTCCAAAACTGTATCTAGTCACAGAAACTGCACCCAGAAAAATGGCTAAGTACTTGGCCGAACCCAACCATGGGTGACCGATCTTCATGGATCAAATCCATATTGGTTCATCATGGGGATGGACCCCGTTCCCATCAACTTTCTCCTGCAGAAGGAAAGCATTGCTGGCATCAGCAAATGCTTAATTTTCTTCCAACTCTCACTTTCTCTGTGTATTTATTTGGTATTAAAGTAAGATTATTACAGTTGGGGCCTTTGGACTTAAGTAAAGAGATTCTCTGCTTTTATTTTAACTAGAACAGTGAGGAACTAACAAATGTTGTAGTTATAAGTAGGTTACTATATTAGCCCTCCTCCCTTTTTTTCTTTTCTTTTTTTTTTTTTTTTAGATGTTAGCCCTCCTTCTTAGTCGTGCAATTTCTTTTATTTTTAGCACACACAGTTGTAAATACTCTTATCATGGGAACATGTTATTTCGAATTTGGGTTCACTTGAGACTATTTCCTCTAATAATCTTCAAACTATTACAAATCACCAGCAAAGTACTGACATACCCCCATCATGTAATTGAATTTTATGTTTAGAATTATGTAATTCTAAATAACATAAAATTTAGTTACGTGATAGTGCATGCCACTTCTTAGCTGCTAAGTCAGAAGATTATTAGAGGAAATGGTTTGTGCTGTAGGTCAATGTTTTAAAAGCCCAACCGAAGATTGAACCGAAAATCTTTAGTACGAGTTCAACCTGGGTTCAAATAGTCCTTTACGAAAGCCAAATAATTTGAGACATGTAAGATATTTATATTTACTTTTTGTTTTGATTTAATTTGGTTCTGAGTATATTAAGTTTGGTTTTACAACTATAGGATCTCTCAAAATTACCAAATCTATAACCAAATGGCCCAAATCTCATGTGATAAACTTTTTTAAATTTAAAAAAAAAAAAAAAAAAAAACAGAATCAGCTGGTTCAATTGTGTACCAGTTCAGACGGTTAATTGATTAAATTTTGGTTCTGAAAAAAAAAATTATCGGTACTTAAAAAATTCGGTTCAAGTTAGACCGGGTCGATTTTTTGGCAATTAAAATCCGGTCAGACCCGGTCCAATCGTCGGTCTGGACCGATTTTGACAACACTACTATATGTAACACATGATTAATGCATATATTTATGATTTGGGTTCCACTTATGCCTCGTTTGGTTCGCGGAAAGAAAATCAATTCTTTGTTCTTTCATTTTCTTTGAAAAATTGTAATTTCTACCATTTTTTTTTTTTGTGTTTGAAAAAATCAAGTAAATTGGAAGAAAAACTGAATGCTTAGATGTGAGAAAGTAAATCCTTTGGTGGATGGAGGAACCATTTCTCTCCTATTTTTATTTTATTTGGAAATTATTTTTCTTTTCTCATTATTTTCATTCGCATCCAAATACATGAAAGTAATGACTTTTTTTTTACAATGTCATGATTCTGCAAATCAAATGTGGCCTTAAGACTTAGACCTAGCCTTTTTCGAATTTGGGTCCCACTTGAGCTTTTTTTTTTTTTTTTAAGGAGAGAAGAAAAGTACAATTTGTGCTAGAATATCATCCACCAAAGGAAAGAAATTGTAGCCATCAAGAACTTCTTAAAATTGTGCAAAATTCAGTTATATGATGGTACATGTCAGTACTTTGCTGCTAATTTGAAAATGGACAGTAAGAATATTGGAATCCAGAAATCTATGGTATTCACATTCCAACATCAATTTGTGATTTTTTACGGCCATAATTGGAACTCTCTACCTTAAGGAGGAGGGTGCATTATAAACCAAAACAAAGAATAAGGATTGAGTTCGTTGAGGTTAGAGAGATGGAAAATATGAAGATAAGGTTGATAATGGGATGTAGAAGAGGAAGAGCTATAGTTGGACAAGATAGAGTGTGATGGAAAACAGCATGCTTTTTTGTTATTTTAGATTTCTTTTTAGTTTTTTTTGTTAGGATAAATAAAAATAAAAAAATTAATTTTATCTCTTGAGTTCGTTATGATTGGTTAGGGATTGACTCATCTTATGGATAAGTATTTAAAGATTTAGTTTGTTTTTGTTTGATTATTTTGTAGCTTATAAATAGTTTGTAATTTCATAAGTTATGTAATCGAAGAATTGAGAATCAGAAATTTATTTTGAGTTTATAGGGTGCGATGCAAAAATTCTAAGTGGATCTCTCTATCTTATTTGTTTCTCCGCTTCCGACGTTGACGTTGACATTTCCAAATGGTATTTCCTTTTCTGCTTCCAACGGTATTCTCATTTATTATTTTCATATTTCTATTAATAAATTTTATGATAAATTTATAATTGTTGACGTTTCCAACGTTGACGTTTTCAAATGGTATTTTCTTTTCCGCTTCCAACGGTATTCTCATTTATTATTTTCATATTTTCAACGGCTATTCACAATTCGTTTAAAGCTTCCACGTCCAAAATTTCATAAATTTTCAATTTTATAAAAATAATATTTTCTTTGGGTCATCGTTCCGCGTCAAATTGGTATCAGAGCTGATCTTTGTTTAGAAATATTTTTTATATGTGGATAAGACCCAAATAAAATGTCTACACAAAATTTCTCGCAACAATTTTTCGCAACAATCGATATTATATATGATAAAATGCTTACCGAAATGGAAAAATTGTTCGAAGAATTTTACAATCATAATAAAGTAGAAACTATTGTTAAAGGTAATCATATGTCCTCGTTAGTTGAACCTAACGAACCTAAAACAGTTGACTTATCTACATAAGTAGAATTCCACTCAGAGTCAGTCACGTTGTTAGAGTACCCATTAGTTGAATCCAAGGAAACTACCATAGTTAAGGCACAAATTAGGTATGGAGTTGAAACTAGGTCTAGATTTAAAACAAAATTTAATTTTGCTATTTATATATCATCCCTAGAAGAATTAAATAGGTATTTTGAACGTGTCACAATAATCAATCCGATGAACAATTACTATTATTTTTTTATTACAAATAATTGTAATAGTTTGCAGAAAATAGTAATTTATGGTATAGACGATTATTTTGCTTCTTTGGACGCATTGACACAACCACCAGTTATTGAAGAGCATAATAATAGGTCATTGTTGGACATTCTTCTTCTTTCGCCTCCACAACTGTCAGTGTCACCGTGAAATTTCGTCGTCTTGCCAAAATACTCAATATTGACTACCTTGTCGAAGCAGAGGCCTCCACCATGTTCGATTTGGTGGACATCACCAGGAACAGTTTATATGGTGCGATGACAAAATCCAAAATGTATCTCTCTATCTTATTTGCTTCTCCGCTTCCGACCTCAAACTGTACTTTCTTCTCCGCTTCCAACTGTATTCTCAGTTATTGTTTTCATATTTCTATTTATAATTTTTATGATAAATTTATAATAGTCGGTTGTTCATATTTCTGCTAAAATCTTTCCTAATTTTTAATTTCTAATTTCTAATTTTCATAGAAATGTTTTAGGATTTTAATATAGAGGTAGGAGGAGACTTAGTCAATGAGAACATAACGGTCATAATTGTATTCAACCATTATAATCAATTAAATATTATTTTATTCCCTAAAAATTAGGAAACATTGTACAATCAGCTTAATTTTGGAATATGTAACTATGAATACGAATGATCTACGGACTTATATCTAAAAATTGTCTTACAATTAATACTTATTACATCTTTTATGACAAGATCCCATAGGCTTTTCTTAAAAAAAAGAGAATTTCTACTAAAATTTGACTTTATTTGAACAATAAAAAAACAAACAAATTAAAATTTCTCAACTCTTTTAGCAATTTTAAACATTAGGAGCAAAACATGTTTGTAGTCAAAATTTACAAGAGCAAAGCAATAGCAATAAATATCTATGAAGTCGTGGTCTTTTGGTTACGATGAAAGGTTTCCGTCGAGATGGACAGTTTGAATCTTCCCTTAGAAACTTCCTAAACATACATCAAAAAAAAAAAAAAAAAAAAAACAATAGCAATAGCAATAAATTACAATTTAAACAATTTGTGATTTTCTTGGAGTATCTAATGAAATGACTGATATTCTTTCTTTGAAAGTTAACAATCCATGCAATTTCATTCATGATCAAACTTGTGAGTTACAACTTACTTTGCCATGGTTCAAGTGATTACATATATATATATATATATATATATATATATATATATATATATATATATATTCCTTTGCTTCTTTCTAAGAGTTTTCTCTCCTGAACAAAATAGTTCCGTAACTTCGGGAGAAGGAGTTTTTCCCCCAAAATATTATTTGAATGTCATAAAATTTATTCTATGTCTCAATTGATCACACATCGTCACCACAAAAACCAACGCCGCCACCAAAACCAACGCCAGTACCGCCACCGTCACTGTCTCCAAAACCGCCGCCACCGCCTGCACCAAAGCCTCGCCTGCTCCAAAACCACCCCCTATGCCACCTCCGCCACCGAATCCACCACCACCACCAATCCCTCCACCACCTCCGCCACCGCCACCAAATCCACCGCCGACTCCGACACCACCACCTAATCACGCACCGCTGCCAAGCCCTCCGTCACCTCCGGCCCCACCTCCAATGCCACCACCAGCACCGCCACCAAACCCTCCACCGGTCACACCCCCCAAGCCACCACCACCACCAATGCCGCTACCAGCACCAACACCAACTCCACCACCGGCACCACCACCGATGCCCCCACCGCCACCATTGCCAATGCCACCACCCACGCCAGCCCCACCACCAATACCACCACCGGCCCCACCTCTGCGAAGACCACCTTCACCGCCAATGCCCCCACCACCACCCGCCCCACCTCCAATGCCGCCGCCAGCACCGCCACCTATACCACCACCTGCTCCGGTGCAACCATTCCCCCTCCCAAACCTCCGGAAACCCTTGCCGTAAATACCGTTGCCCAAGCCGCCTCCACACGGCCTGCGCCGGGGTCGGAAGTAGAAATTCTTCTGGTCACCTCCTAGCCCAGCATCACCACCAGCAGCAGCTGCAACATAAGTGCTATTGCAATCTAGTAAATCAACAAGTACTGCAAGGATAATTACGATCATGATTGCAGTACTGATCACAACTCTAGTCATCTTAGCTAGCACAACAAGTACTCTATCAAGCAAGTACTAGTGATACTTCTTCGTATATGAAAACAGTACATAAAGAGTAGTATATATATATATATATATAGAAAGCCATTGCTGCAACTATAATTACTTGACTCCTCAGTGCTTGAGAAATCCAACACCCAAGTATAGTAAATGTGACATAGCTAGCTACCTAGCTTAGCCTCCATTGTAAGGGGGAAGGGTTCACAACCCAAGAAAGATATAGATAGAAGGGTTTGACTATGAGAGGAGCTGCATTCACTTTGTCAACCCTGACAATGCAAGTTGAACTCAAACCCTAGCTAGCTATTTCCCGATGGTCTACTGTCGTCACTGACTCACATTAATGGCCATTGTTGCAATTGAGATGAAGCTCTACATTGATTTCATTCTCTCTCCTTCTCAAGTCCGGCCTAGCCGGGCCAGAGAGCAGATCTGCTGTCCCCTCCTCTATTCTGTCATATTTCGTTACCAATCTATGACATGTGGGCCTCCATCTCCATATATGCTCCCAAGCTGCTCTCCGAACCCACATGTCATAGGATAGGAACATAGTAGGTCATAATAGTTTTGGAACAACAAATATGCTCTCACCTAATTTTGCCTAGCCGAAACTAATTTTGGTTACCCATTGACCCGGTTTGTGAGACATTTTTTACGTTATGGAAGGCCATCTGCGACCTTGACCTTTTAAGATCATGCATGCTGGATCTGAAGAGTTGTCCTAAGCAGAAAAGATTGTCCAAATTCGAAACGTTATCTGGCTTATTCCTGAGCCGGTTCTGCTCTTTTGCTGCTGCTGCTGCATGCATGAAAGCTCAAATGAATATATATATATATATATTATTTAGCGCCATAGTTGAATATTTTGATCAGTTGAATTAGAAGTGGATTGGGTGGCCATAACCGCTCTCTCCTCTCTCCTTCTCTCAACAGAACAGATCTGTTGTCATATTAGTTATGTTTCATATTTTTGTTCCCATCATATTACATATTAGTTTCAGTCTGTATTAAAAAAAGAGGAGTCCACATGTAATAGAGAGGAGACAAAAATATGAAACAAAAATAAGGAACAGCAGATCTAGTCACTTCTCTCAATTACTCAAGAGTTTGCGCCGAACCCTCAACTAATAAGGATCAACAAAAGATAATTCATTTATGACTACTAGCTATTTCATCCAATATTGCTGTCAGTGTTATTTGGACTCAATGTACTTGTCATGCACATCTCCTATTTCCTGGAGTTGGTTCCGTTCAGTCTTGAAAATAAGAGTAGGAGAGTATATACATACATGCTTTCTCCTAATAACATAAAAGATTTGATAAGTGTTGGCAAATGATTCAAAATGAATGTTTTTAGCCAACTTGTTGGCTGAGTTGTGAGTTTGTTGCTAGTAAGTATTTGGTGTGTAGGAGTGGGTTATGAGCATGAGCTCCTCCCTATTTTTTAGATTTTTTTTGTTTTTGTTTTTGTTTTCAGTCTCAGTCTATTTAAAGGCACGGTCTGAATAAATAAACTACTTAACACAGGTGAATTTAAGTAAAAGACGGATGGCTCTAGGCTTATAAAGAATTGAATGTGTTGATACTATTTGTAAATGTTATATTTATGGAAAACAATATCATTCATTTTTTTATGTCGTAAAGCTATGCAGACCTACAAAGCCTCTAGAACTTATTCATGATGGCATTTGTGGTCCAATGCAGACCTTATCATTAAGTAAGTTAATTGATAATTTTTCTCAAATGAGTTGGATATGTTTTTTAACAAAAAAAGTGCAAAGCATTTGCTAAGTTTCAAGAGTTCAAGGTACTTGTTGAAAATCAAGTGGATATGCCAAAAAGATCCTAAGAAACTTTAACATTTTTTGTAAGAAAAATGGTATATGCAGGCAGCTTACAGTGAAGTACACGTCTGAGAAAAATGGAGCCATCGAAAGGACGAACAGTACCATTGTCGAGATGGCTCGGAGCTTACTGAAAGAAAATAGTCTAGCTAATGAATTTTGGACGAAAGTTGTGGCAACTTCAGTGTATCTTCTAAATCGCTTGCCAACAAAAGTTGTACAAATTAAATATGACACCATATGAAGCATGGTTTGAAAGAAAACCAGGAGTGAGCCATCTCAAGGTATTTGGTTGCATTCATTATGCATTTGTTTACCTCCAAATTCGTAGAAAGTTATATGATAAAACTTTAGTTTGGTTGGTTTTATTGACAGTGATTGGACAGATTCCTTAGATGACATGAAGACTACAAGTGGATTTATTTTCAGCTTTGGTCTGGGAGTAACTTCATGGATGTTAAGGAAGCAAGCAAGTACTGTATTATCTTCTTCAAAAGCTGAATATGTTGTTGCAACATCAATTGTTTGCCAAGCTATGTGGATGAGAAGAATCATGGAGGATTTGTTCGAGATTCAGACATCTCCAACTGTAGTATATTGTGACAACAAGGCATCAATATTTATGTCAAAGAATTCATCCTTCCATGGCAGGACAAAACATATTGAGCTCCGTTATCATTTCATATGTGAAACTGTTGCAGAAGGAGTCGTACGTTGAGCTAAAATTGTGTTCTACAAATGATCAAATTGATAATAGATTCACTAAGGTATTGTCCTACGAGAAGTTTCATTCACTAAGGTATTGTCCTACGAGAAGTTTCTTAAATTCAGAAATCTTCTTGGAGTTGAAGATTTTGAATCAATGGGGGGTGTTAGAGAATAATTCAAAATGAATTTTTTAACCAACATGTTGACTGAGTTGTGAGTTTGTTGCTAATAGGTAGGAGCAGTGACCTGGTACGAAGGAGTGGATTATGAGCATGAGCTCCTCCTGTTTTCTAGATTTTATTTTTTGTTTCTGTTTTCAGTCTATTTAAAGCACGGTCTGAGTAAATAAACTACTTAACACAGTTGAAGTATAAAAAACTATCCCTTGTCATTTTGTTGTTTCTTGCCATTTTATATAACAATAAGAGGGATAACTTTAAAAAAAAATAAGAACGGATAAACACCAAAGGTAATGACGTATGCTATGAATGTTGCTCCCATATCATCAATATGTTTGGCGTTCTGGAGACAAGACTGCTAATATAGCTTGGGCAATATGGAAACGAGACCGACAATAGGTTCGATGGTATTGATGTATTTATTTGGAATGGATGTATTTTTTTAATTTAAAGAAAGAACGGCCAAAACAAAAGCTCCCTCTCCCACCTCTTTATTTAAAGAGGAAATGGCCCAAGAAATTAAATATTCATCCATACCGCCAAACCTAATGGCAGGCTTGTCACTATCTCGCCAAACCTAAAGGCGATATGAATGCATTTCGCCAAACTTGTTGGCGGCCTGAGTGCCATGCACTCACTCATATTGTCGTTAGCTTTGGCGATATGTATATGCATTTATAATTTTTGAAACTTATTATCTCTCTTCTAATATCTTCAAAGTTGAGAATCGTGGATGTAATTTTCTGAACATGATAATATGCATGGTACCCATTGGACACCCAATAAAAACCTTTAATTAATCAATGGAACAAAAAGAGTCTAAGGACATATAATTATGCTGAATGTAAATCTTCCTTTCTGACATGTTGTATGGAGACTGAACCTCTAATTTCTTAGGACTTCATATCAAATCTTGTTAATTTGGATCCACTTGCGGTGTATGAAACATAAAAATTCCTTTCCAGATGATATTTCATGCACCTCAATTGATTTTAAAATCTTCAAAGTTACTTAGAGCTAGTTGTCATGAAGTGTCACTGAATTGTTGTTACGAACACGGAACATGTAGGAGCAATCCACAACTAGTTTTTGCACTTCATGGAATAAATTCTTTTCCAAACCTCCTTCCTTGTCATGGACAATGGATGATACCCTCCACAATAATGCACTACTGGTTATTCCTCCTTGAGGGAGATAAAGACAGATTCCACATCCTTACCCTCCTTTAGATATATACTTATTCCTCAATTACAGATTCATTCTCATCGTTTGGTAAAAGTGGCCTAATATTTTTGACCGAAAATTGATTCTTGACCTCTCTCTCTCTCAGTTGGCCAAACCAGAATATCGATTCAAGAATTGACTGGATTTTTTTTGACTGCTTTTGATATTTTGTTATCTAGTTTATTTAGCAATCAATGTTTCCATGTTGTGCCGATCGGTCTTGAACCATCTCAAACTGAGAGGTCCAGAGCACAAAAAGATAAACTTCATTACGTAAATCCAAATTTTCGAAAAACAAACAAGAAATATGGTCAAGAAATTGACTCATACATCTCATGTGCACTAGTACATTCCATTTCTATTAATTTACCCGTGTATTATCTCATGTAGAAATATGAGACTATAGATCATATTCTGTTAGTCCTTCCATAAAATACCTCAAACATATTCTCCGTTTTGAAAGGCCATCTTGTTATTTCTTCCTTCTAAGAGAATCTGTGGTAAAATGTACTCGTCAGCGTTCCATTAAAGATTTTTTTTTTTAAAATATATTTAATAACTCATATAGTTACTTGTAGTTTAGAAAAAGTAAGAATACTCTAAAATTTAGATCGTTCGTATCATATAAAATCCATTAAGACGTACATATTAAAATAGATATGATCATGTTGGTACCATCATGCATGTGTTTGCAATTAAAATAGCCAAAGTAGCATCAAATTACCACGCACTCTTTTGTATATATGTTCTTGTTATTCTTGATTCTATAGGCTAGACACGAATACAGAATAGGAGCATCATTTGAGTCCTTTCCTGCCAAACCAATTCTATATATACTCTATATATAGAACTAATTAAGCATCAACAAGATCGACTCATTACTCGAGAGAGAGCTCTAGAGAGAGAGAGGGATGATGAAGTCGGCGACGGAGGTGGCACCGGCGAGAGTGATAAGGGTGGAGCGGCAGGCGACGACCATGGCTAGGAAGATGGAGACGATCCCCGAGGGAAGCTGCGAGGGCCAGGGCCAGCAGCAGCAGCAGCAGCAGCAGCACACTAATGGCAAGTGCTCACCTGCTACTGCAGGCTCGGCCGCCGCTGCTCGGGAGGAGGCGCTACAGCGCCGGAGGAAACATGTAATGTGAAATTATATATATGTGACCTACTACGTATGTAGGTACTGACTGGCAAATTATATATAAAACATTTGTCAGTACTGCTGCATGCATAATATAATATAATCGAATTCATAAGCTTCTTATAGATCATAAGCTTCTTATAGATCGATCTCTCTCTCTCTCTCTCTCTCTCTCAATATGGTGAGTTATAAGCTACTCGCATATCTTATCAACGCCTCAGTCCCTAAATACGTACGTAGGACCGACCAGTCACATACATACGGAGGGATCCATCCCTATTGATTACATCCAAGCATACCTAGTTGTACGAAAATGAATTCCAGTCAAGAACTATTATATGTCAAGCAGGTAAACTAACCTCATCCATGGTTAAAGCAAGAATAGAATCGCACTAAGAAGTAAATAAGACTGAAATATAAATGTTGGAACAAAAGACGGTAATGAAACATATCAAAAATAAAAGTACAAGTCTGATTGGAGTCTGATGGAAACAAAGTCGTTAATACAAGTATTGAAATAATAGAAAAGTACATAAACAAAACAAGATTCAGGTATCTTCTATCTAGATAAGATACACGGATCCCATAACAGAAGTTATACCGCTGATCAGAGGTACTACTCCTTTGTATAATCATATGTGTCCTCGAATAGTGAAGTTCCTAAGTAGACTCTCAGGCCCTGTGTCACGACCCGTACCCGGATATTCGGGCACGAGTACGTGGGTACGTCCAGCCTACGCCGCAGTGTCGGCGGTAGTACGCTGTCTAGGTCATATCCACAATTAAATTAAACTCTAGCTCATTCACAATAATTAAATAGGCAAGGATAATAACAGGAAAAGGAATGCTAAGATTTCATAATCAAAATGTGACAAACAGATCCAGAGTTTATTACAGAACCAGAATTTAAATCGGGGACAAACCCGATTACTAAGATGAAAGAAAAAAATAATAACTACTGCTATCTACTCCTCAAAAGTAGTCTCCTGGGTGAGAACCGGCTCCTCAAAAGTATCACCTGCTCCCTCATAGGGACCATAATAGGTGGGGACAAAGTCCTCATCATCGCCTAATATGTCAACGGATCCAGTCAGGAAAGGAGCAAAGTACCAATACACAACAAGATTAAACTAAATATTTATGACAAGTAGTGAAAAGACTGACTAAGTATCATGATCAGAATATGCATAATAAGTAGAAAAATTAACTAAGAATTAAATGCTATAAATCAGGACTATAAGTAAAACAGGATTAATTGCTATAAACCAGGGACATGAATAAAACAGGAATATAGTGAGACAATAAAATGTAACTGTAACAAGACAACAGGAACTGCAACAAGACAAGAACTATTGTGTGTGAACTTGTGTATTTAGAATACATAGTTGGCATGTAGGGGGTTATAAGGCTAATCAGGCCGTCATAGACGGCTATCAAACATGAATAATCGAGTATCAGGCTGATGGTACAGTCGCGTACCAACAGCTATCAGACATGACAGGGGGAAAGGTAAACCACATGCCTCCTAGTATTCTCCCACCCGACACGAAAAGCAAGACATGAAATCCAATATTCTAACACTACGTGTAATCATCAATGTTACTAGTAGAGCAAGAAATTAATTATCACAATATAAAGATTAAACTTGAAGTGCAGGTACTTGCCTGATGTTTGGATCCCACTACGGTTTTGTGTCTTGGAGAAATTTTCAGAAATGTGTCCAGATGCTGAAATAAACATTACCATCATGCTCAGAAGATATCAAATAGCTAGAAACGCCTGTCCTTGAGTCCAAATTCGGAGACAAGAGCAAAAACGATAATTTCGGGTAAAAATGGGGTCCGTAGGTGGGCCCGCTTTGCACCGAAAAACGTGTCAGGGTCAAAGGTCTCCAAATTCACCAAACTTAGTGTCAACAGGTCAGGAACGATGATACGAACCCAACGGAACTTCCAAAATTGGATTCCGATGAGCCGATCACAAAATCGTCCGTCGAGCGGGACCTGTGGGGCCCACGACACGCGATTTCGTCAACGTTCTCAGAATCGAACCAAACTTGTGTCACAGGACCAGCGTATCGCTACGAGTCCGATGGCGCAAGTTTTGTTTCGATCCGACGTGTGTACAGAAAGTTAGGGCTTAATTTAGGAAAGACGGATACGGGGCGGTGTCCGCGGATACGCGTTGATCCCGGTGTGCACGCACACCCGAATCGACTTCTGTGAAATCTCACACATCCGTATCAACGACGCGCACGTATCTGTGAAGACCGTGCGCGACCAAGTCGTCCCGTTTGGCGGGGCGTACCCAGTTCCGGGGTGAATCGGGTCATTATTTTTCCTATTTTTGGATCGCGGTGTGCGATCACCACAGGACGCGTTGCCCCGAGCGGTTTATCCGGGCACCGAGAGGGTCATACAAGCTTCGCAACGTAATTTACGAAATTGAAAACGGGGCATCGAGGAGAAAGTTACACGTACCTGAACAGGGTCAGAAAACTCGAAGATAACCGTGTCCGACACGTGTCCGACACAGGAAATTAGGGTTAGGGTTTGGGTTTCTCGGCGGAGGTGCGGCGGGGGCCGGCCGAAGGAGCACCGGAGAGGGGCTGGGGGTGGCTCGTCGGGCTGCTGGGGCGGCTCGTCGACTACTGGGGCGTTGGCTGGCGGCGGCGGCGCGCTGGGAGGCGGGCGGAGCAACATCGGGGAGGAAGGAGAGGGAGAAGGAGGAGGAGCAGGCCGCAGCGACGGAGTCTCCGGAGGAGCCTGGTGGAGGAGGGAGAGGGCTAGGCGGGTCGGCCGGTGGCGTCGAGGGTGGTCGGGGGGGGTTCTGGCCGGAGGGGGCGGGTCTCGAGGGTTAAATAGGGGAGGAGGCGGTGGCGTTAGGCGGAGAAGGCGGAGGAGAGAGCGGGGTCGTGGGCGCTGGCTGGGCGGAGCGGCGGGCGGCGCGGCCGGCGGAAGCGGGGGCCGGAGCGATTCGTGCGGGGAAGGGGGCTGGGTAGCGGTCGGGTGCGGGTCGGGTTTGGGCAGACCCGACCCGACCCGTTAGGATGTTGGGCTGGGCCGCGGGCCGGGCTGGGCTGGAATGGTTGGGCCGGGTTTATTTTATTAGGATTTTAAAATAAATAAAAAGATAAATAATAAATAATTAATTAAGTAATTAATTAAATAAATATTTTTAGGTAATTAAAAATAGGTCCGGGGTCCAATAAATTACAGAAAAATTATCCTAAGTCCAGTTTTTTCCATTTTACACCCAAAAATATTATTTTTATAATATTTTAATATTATTTATTATCAATTAAAAATAAAAAAACCCTGAATTTAATTACAGAAAGTTTCTAGAAAATTCCAGAAAATTGTGAAAAATCCCAATTTAAAATTCTTGCAAAATCAGGGGGTTTACAACCTACCCAACTTATAAAAATTTCGTCCTCGAAATTAAAATATGGTAGGGTTCTCTCTTTCCAATCTCACTTGATTACAGTCTACAGGATTCCTCTCAAGTGAACATTGCGGTCTCTACCCAACTTAGAATTTACTCATCTATCATCTAAGGCTATATATCTAATAAAGTTGTATCCTAACTTATTAAATCATGGTATTGAATCTTTAAGTCTTTAACACCAACACATCACCTATGGTATTCCCTTAATCATGTATGAGAGGGTCATCATCAATGCGACCGATCTGAGGGGTATATCTAGTACTATATATATATCAAACTTATACCAAGCATGAGATTTCGTCTTTCCGAAATAAGGGAAGACGAAGATCAATAATAAAGAGTTCAAGGGTGAGGTGATAGAATAGAAGTATCGGGATCAAAACGTTTACAGAATTCAAGTGGGAATTGTCAAGCAATTGTGGACTGAAATTCTATTCTGGTAATCATTTGTTCGCATGCTCGTATTAGTACAGTTATGTAACTGATACGATATGCTCGGACATATTTAGGGGGCAAGTATACTAGTCAACTATATATCTCAATCCACGTAAAGTAGTCGTGTGAAGTGCGAATCAAAATGCACTAAGGTTGATCAGACCGTAATACACTGATTCTGAATAGACACTTGTATTAGTGGGGTTGATCAGGCCTCAATAACACATGTGTCATGAACAAGCCCGATAAAGAGTAAGCTTGCAAAACTAGGCTATAGAATAGCAGCATAAGTCAAGTACAGCAAAATTAAGTGCGCTAGATGATGATGAAAGGAGGTACAAATTATTTAAGTTCACAAAACAACACATAATAAGCATAATAGCAAAAGTCTCTACAATCTCTATAGTTATCAAATATAAAAGCATACCAGGTTATTAGCAAGTTCAAAATTACTAGGTTGGGGCTGAGCTCACGAACCAATAGGCACGAGCTAAACAATACTAGAAAGGTATCTATGAATCACTTACGTGCATTAGCTGATCCCAGAGTCTGCGCGTTCTCCACGGTCATCACGTAAGCTTGTCCGCGTCCTTGAGTAGCAGGACAGTCCCTCACTTGATGTGCTGTTGATCCACAATATAGACAGGCACCTAGCCTTTTTCTACAAACTCGCCAAATGTGACCTTGTTTATGACAAAAACCACAAGTGAGAGCTTGTTGGTTTTGTCCTTGAGCTTGGTGTTGGGGTGCTGTGGCTCGAGGGAGAGGATGCTGGGTTTGCTGCGGGGCCTTCTGCTGCGGTTGGAATGGACGTTTGTGGGGTCCCATACTTCCAGTATCTCTTTTCCGCTTTAGTCTATGTCCCATGTCTCTCTCAACACCTTGTGCCACGCTCAAAATTTTTTCGTATGTACGAGCTCGGCTAGTGGTGACAGCAAGGCGGATATCAGGAGACAACCCCTTCTTGAATCTACGGGCTCTATCCTCAGGGGTACGAACCATATATTCTGCAAAGTGGCTCAGTCTGCTAAATTCAGCAGTGTACTCATCAACAGAAAGATTTCCTTGTTCCAGCCTCTCGAATTAACTTTCGAGAGCTTCCCGAGCTACTTCGGGATAGAATTTCTCCTTGAACAGCCTCTTGAAATCCTTCCAAGTGAGATCAGGAGCAGATAGTTGAGGTTCATCTCTAAACCAAGTCCGAGCTATGTCGAATAGTTGCAGGCTTGCAGATTCTGTCACGACCCGCACCCGAAAATCGGGCATGAGCCGTGGGTACGTCCAGCCTACGCCGCAGAATCGGCGGTAGAACGCTGTAAAGGTCCATTCTAGGTCAACCATATCTATCTATATCTCACTGAAAAATTCGGCATGACCTCTCCAAAAAGGAGGGCAAAACCACGCAATATATATATCAAAATAATCTTCTCCCGAAGGAGGGCAACCACGCAATATATATGAATCTCAATCACAAAATCTAGGGGAAGAAATAAGCACGATATGATATAAACAAAGAAAACCAGAACCAAGAGAGCAAGACAATCCAAAATAATACAGTCCAAGTCTAAAAGCTACAACCTCTCACAGAAGCACAAAAGAATAAGTACAGTCATCCAAAATACAAACCACAAGGAAAACCCAGGAAACCCACCTAGCTAACTAGGGTGCTATCGGCGTCTCCTCGGCGCACTCCTCCTCGGGGTCACAACAGTCGTCGATACCAGGCCCGTAGAACGTAGGGCAATAGTCCTCAGGATCCTCTGGAAAAAATATGCCCAGTCAGGACTGGAGCGAAGTACATAACTCTGAAAGCAACTCCAAATACATGGTAAGGTGTATATGACGAGCAATAGAAAAGTAATCAAGATGCACAGGAAATAAATATATGCTGGAGCACAATAAGTAGCTGCAATGTAAACTGGAGAACAATACAAGTAGTGGAAGAGTAACTGCAGGTGAGAAACATGAATACTAGCTAAGTGCCTTGAGCACAAGTTCGTTATATGATCGGCTTAGGTTGCACATGAAAGTCACTACGATAACTCCGTTATGCGTGAGTTGCATAACCGACATACACATGAATACTGTTTGGCTTTGATCATATAACCAACTCACTACTCCCCTCCCCCACTAATACCATTTGATCCAACCACAACACGCTACGTACATGATAATAGCTCGCGCACACGAAGGCGAGAGCACAAGAAGTACATGATAGCACATGATAATCAATACCCGAAGCACATGATGAAATACACGTGATAGAGTACCCGCTGAACACGGTAAGGGGGATAGCACCTCATGACGGGATCCACTAGTACCAGCTCGTGTAATAATGTGTCAGAATCAAGTATTACAGTTCTAGAACAAGTGATATAAACGCTATCATGAAATGGAAACTATCAGAGGTAGGTACTCGCCTGATGTCCTGAGCAACTGATGAGGATCGAGGTCCGGACCGGTGTCGCAAGGACCTAATGCGAAAAACAAGGATTAAACAGGATTCTAAGCATTTAAACTGATATAAAATAATTAAAAACAGGCTTCTAGGGCTATTCTAGGTCGAACGGGTCAAACCGGTGAAAATCGGGTCAAAAAGTCAACCCGGGGTCCAAAAAGTCAACTCTAGGTCAAAACTAGGTCAAACGTTGACTTTTACGGTCAACGGGGACAATTATGGTCAAAGCTAGGTCAAACTAGGGTGCCCCTGAAATTCTAGGTCAAACCGAGCTCATTAAGCTACTAAACTCACAAACTCGCCTAATCGAGATACCGGGATACCCTCGGTATCCGATACCTCGCCCTAGGCCACGCACCCCGCCTAAACCCGCTAAAACCTATGCTAGCACGCATAATTATATATATATAAACATACAAAAATCATTCCAAAGCATTTCCTAGGCTAATGCTCAAATACCCCGCTCGAAACTCAATACCTTGAATATCTCAAGGTATCGAGATACCTCGGTATCTCAAGGTATTGAAGTTTCGCCCTAAGGCCCTCTAACTAGCTGTCTAGCTACTAAATATATACCTAGTTATTAACCTAGGCTAGGTAATATATATATCTACCATATATATATACATCTAAGTAGGTATATACCTATGTATATAGATATCCACACACATTTACCCGATTACCCATTACCTTACCTAATCATAACATATATATATATATATTACCTATCAAGATATCTATATATATATAACTAACTATAGGTATATAGATATCTATCTCCTAGATAGATAAAACTACCTATCTACCTATCTAGTATCCATAGATATAGGTATCTATCTATCTAAGTATCTAATAACTATTCTTACCTATTTATCCAACTACCTATCTATAATACTAATATCTATATAGTCTATCTAGTTAACTATTAAACCAACTACCTCCCTGCGAATGTTGCTGCTGCTCTAGCGCTGCGTACTGCTACTGTTGCCCTTGCATATTGCTGCTGCCGCTGCTCCTACATGCTGATGCTGCTGCCCATGCTGCTGCTACTGCTGATTCTGCTGCTGCTGCACTTGCTACTGCTGCTGCTGCTGGTTCTGCTGCTGCTGCAGCTGCTGGTTCCCGCTACGCTGCTGCTACTTGCTGTTTTCTCCCCCCTCCATCTCACACATACACACACACACACACCCATATATATACATATATATATCACTATCTATATATATATATACATACATATATATCTATATATATATAACTAGATACATATATATATACACACACTTAACTACACATTCTAACACACACACACTAGCACACTCACACACTAAAACACACACACACATAAATATATATACACATAGCTACAAATATATATATAAACACACAAAATATATATATATACACACACTCTAAACTATATATATATATCTACACACACTCTCAACTATATATATATATCTACACACACTCTCAACTATATATATATACATACACCTATATATATATATACACACACACACACAAGCACACTTACACATATACATATACACACGAGCACATAGATATAAATACACTCATATATATATAAATATATATACATAAACAAACATACATATATATAAATATATATATATATATATACATATCAAAACAAACACAACCACGCACACAACACTCAAACCACACGCCCTACTCACGCCCAACGACCCCGACACTCACCAACACCCTAAAATATATAAAATATAGCCCGAAAACTCTAGCACACACTCCCCGATACTAACCCAACGCGCGCACAAAGCCGAAACGAGAAAACCAAGTCGAAATGGCCGTTCGGTCATTTCGACGAACACGTGGTGCGCGGCTCGGAAAACCTCCTGAAACGCACACCAAACGAACTCGGAATCGGCCCAAAATTTACCCACGCGCTCTACACGATGTCTAGATCCTAGAAAATGTGCTCCCACGTCGATTCTAGGCCCGTGGCGGAAACGCACACAAACTTAGAATCGGCGACGACGAAAAGCCCCAATTTCGTCCGAAACGCCCGTTTCTCCGCGACGCGGCTTCCCGTGTCCGAACGGAGACACGCACTCACCCTCTAGACACCCGACAATGTCTACCTAGGTCCATCTAACCTAGGGCATCACCCAAAATTGGGCCAAATTCGGATTCCACCCGAATTCGACACAAAACCTAATGTCAAAGTCTCTAAACTCACCCAAACTAGTTCCAACTTCCTCCTACGGGTAGGGTTAGGGTCTAGGAGGGTTCTACAACACTAATTACACTACACAAAAATAATTAGGAAGGGGAAAGTTAGGTTTTACCTCTTGGGAGTTGGAATCCCAAGGCCAAAGTCTCAAATTCCCTCCAAATCAACTCCCTCAAGCTCCAAGCTTCCAAATCTATCTCCCACACTAGATCTAGGCTTCTCACACCTAGGTTAGTGAAAATGCAAGGTGAGGGTTAGCTTAAGGAAGAAGAAATGAAAGAAAGAAAGAAGAAAAGTGGAAGAAAACTCACCTTGGGGAAGAAGGAAGAAGAAAGAAGAAGTGGAGAAGAAGAAGAAGTGAAGAAGAAGAAGTAAATGAAGAGAGGGGGAAGTGAGGCTGCTGTGCTCACGGTTTGGGGGGGGTAGGTAGGCCGGCCAATGCTATTAAAGGGATTCCACTAAGTTACCAAATTCCCAAAACGCCCCTACTCACTCGGTTTTGGGTTCCGGGCCTCCAAATGCACTCAAACTAGCTCCAAATCTCTCCAACTAACCTCCTAAAAATAAAATAATAAATCTAAGCCCCAAAATAATTCTCACAAGGGTGTGGGCTGGGTCGGACATGGGTCCACTAGGGTCGGACATGGGTCCAGGCTAGCCAAAACCCTAAAACAATCAAAATAAAAATAAGACAAGCACTAATTAATTATAAATATAAATAATTAAATATAATACACTATTTATCAAATAAAAAAAAATATAACCCTATTTTCTAGAATTGGGTAGTGACAAGCCTACCCTCCTTAAAATAATTTCGTCCTCGAAATTAAAAGACGAAACTAGGACAGGAATGCAAGAAAGAACCATACCTCAGGGCTCGAAGAGATAGGGGTATCGCTCGCGCATTTCATCCTCCCTCTCCCAGGTCGACTCTCCTGGAGAGTGATGCCTCCACGCGACGCGAACCAAGGGAATAGTCTGGTTCCTCAACACCTTCTCCCGCCGATCCAGAATCTCCACCGGCTGCTCTGGATAGCTAAGGGTGGGGCCCACCTCGATCTCCGAGTGATCCAATACGTGACTGGGATCCGCCACGTACCGTCTCAACTGCGACACGTGGAACACATCATGAACTCCCTCCAGCGTAGGCGGCAACTCAAGCCTATACGCCACGGCGCCGACCCTCTCAAGAACACGGAAGGGTCCGACGAAACGTGGGCTAAGCTTCCCGCCTCCACCGAAGCGAATAGTGCCCCGCGTCGGAGAAATCCTCAGGAACACCAGATCTCCAACCTAGCACAAACAAGGTCTCTGCACTTAGTCTAAAACAAGCAATCACAAACAAACACAAGAACAAAATCTAGGTTCTAAGCTATACCTCGAACTCCAAAGGTCTCCGGTGGCTATCGGCCCAATGCCGCTGCCTGTCCTGCGCCACCCGAAGTCTATCTCTAATGAGCTTGACCTTCTCCGCTGCATCAACCACCATCTCCGGGCCAAGCAAAGCTCTCTCACCTACATCATCCCATGACAACGGAGTGCGACACCTCCGTCCATACAACGCCTCAAAAGGTGACATCTCGATACTGGCTTGGTAGCTGTTGTTGTAAGCAAACTCTACCAAGTGCAAGTGATCCTCCCAAGAGCCTCTGAAATCCAAAACACAGGTGCGTAGCATGTCCTCAAGTGTCTGAATGGTCCTCTCTGACTGACCATCTGTCTGTGGGTGATACGCACTACTAAACTTGAGCTGGGTGCCCAAGCTAGCCTGCAGACTCCTCCAGAAATGCGAAGTGAAGCGACTGTCCCGATCTGATACTATGCTCACTGGAACTCCATGCAGTCTGACTATCTGGCGCACATACATCTCTGCGAGTCTCTCTGTAGACGTACCCACTTTGAATGGTAGGAAGTGGGCCGATTTGGTCAACCTGTCCACGATGACCCAAATCGCATCCTTCCCGCCTGGAGAACGGGGAAGTCCAGAAACAAAATCCATGGTCACATGCTCCCATTTCCACTCTGGAATGGGTAACGGCTGGAGTAATCCTCCTGGCCTCTGCCTCTCCGCCTTCACCTGCTGGCACACTAAGCATCGGGATACGAAGCGTGCTACCTCCCGCTTCATCCCGTACCACCATACATGCTGTCTCAGATCTCTATACATCTTGTTGGCACCTGGATGCATAGAGTACTGGGATCGATGCGCCTCCTGGAGAACCTCCTCGCGCAACGACCCACTCGGCACACACAACCTGGTACCGTGCCGCAAGGAACCATCATCAGCAATGGTGAAGTCGTCTGCTAAACCCATCTGAACCTGCTCCCTGATGCTCCTCAGGGACTCATCCTCAAACTGTGTAGCCCTGATCCGGTCTACCAACTCTGACTGAATCTGCAGTCCCCACATCTGCATCTCAACTCCAGGCACTATCACCTCAATGCCCAAGCTCTCTAGATCTGCCAGAAGATAACGATCTGTAGTCAGGCACATAGCTACCGGATACCTGCTCAATGCATCCGCAACTACGTTCGCCTTCCCTGGATGATACTGCAATGATATGTCGAAGTCTTTCATCAACTCCAACCATCTCCTCTGCCTCATGTTCAGCTCTTTTTGGGTAAACACATACTTCAAGCTCTTGTGGTCTGTGAAGATCTCCACACGCTCTCCGTATAAATAGTGTTTCCACAACTTAAGAGCAAAGATGACCGCTGCCAACTCCAAATCGTGGGTAGGGTAATTCTTCTCATGAGGACGTAATTGCCTGGAAGCATAGGCAATCACCCTCCCATTCTGCTGCAACACACATTCCAGTCCCTTCCCCGATGCATCACTATAGATAGTGAATCCTCCAGAACCTGATGGCAACGTCAACACTGGAGCTGTCGTTAACCTCCTCTTCAGCTCATCAAAGGCGATCTGGCACTCCTCTGACCAAACAAACTCTACGTCCTTCCGGGTCAGTCTGGACAACGGCTCTGCAATCCGGGAAAAATCCTGAACAAATCTCCTGTAGTAGCTTGCCAGTCCCAAGAAACTCCTGACCTCGGCTACTGAACTCGGAGCACTCCATGCCTCAACTGCCACGATCTTTCTCGGATCCACCGAGATACCCTCTCCAGTCACCACATGACCAAGGAATTCAACCTTGTCAAGGAAGAACTCACACTTCGAAAGCTTTCCATAAAGCTCCTCCTTCCTGAGAGTCTCCAGCA
Organism: Iris macrosiphon; assembly: GCA_036927795.1. Taxonomy (NCBI): domain Eukaryota; kingdom Viridiplantae; phylum Streptophyta; class Magnoliopsida; order Asparagales; family Iridaceae; genus Iris; species Iris macrosiphon. The sequence continues at coordinate 1,573,329 of JAYESA010000007.1, read as the reverse complement.
CTATCCTCAGATGCTCCTCGTGCTCCTCTGGGGTCTTCGAATACACCAAGATGTCATCTATAAACACCACCACAAACCTGTCCAGATGCTGATGGAACACCTTGTTCATCAGATTCATGAACACTGCCGGGGCATTAGTCAACCCAAACGGCATCACCAAGAACTCATACTGTCCATATCTGGTCCGAAAAGCTGTCTTCGGAATATCCTCCTTCCTGACTTTCACCTAGTGGTAGCCTGTCCTCAGATCAATCCTGGAAAATACCCTCGCTCCGCTCAACTGGTCAAAAAGATCATCAATACGCGGCAGCGGATACTTGTTCTTGATTGTGAGGCTGTTCAGAGCCCTGTAGTCGATACACATCCGTATCGACCCATCCTTCTTCGGCACAAAAAGTACCGGAGCACCCCACGGAGAAGAACTAGATCTGATAAATCCCTTGTCCTGAAGCTCATCCACCTGCTTCTTCAACTCTATCAGCTCACTGTTGCTGACTCTATAGACGTGCTGGGATATCGGCTCCGCGCCTGGCACCAAGTCTATAGAGAACTCCACGTCTCTGTCCGGAGGTAACCCTGGCAACTCCTCCGGAAAGACATCCATATACTCCTCTATCAGTGGATGTAGCGACCTCGGCTCTACCACCAGGGCTCCGCAGAAGACTCCCTCGGTCTGCTCCGCTGCTCCTCTGGCAAACTGAAACTCTGGCTCACCCGGCGGACTAAACAAGACTCTGCCTCCACGACAATCTATACTAGCACAATACGTACTCAACCAATCCATCCCGAGTACAACATCGTAACTCGAAAGTGGCATTACGAGTAGGCACACACTCAACTCCCGGCCTCCCAAGGTAACTCTCCGGTCTCTGCAAACATCACGGACTAGGATGATACCACCCCCGGTCGTGATCTTGCAGAGTCTAGCTAAAGGTTCAGCAACAAGATGGTGTCTAACAGCAAAAGATACAGACACAAAGCTATGGGAAGCACCGGAATCAAATAAAGCAAGTGCTGGAATGGAATCAAGGAGAACAGAACCTGAGATAACATCACCAACTGGCTCGGTCTCGTCCACTATCAGGGCAAAAGCTCGCCCCTGCTGTCCTCCTCGGTGCTGCTGCTGGTGCTGGGCGAACCTCTGCTGCTGAGTCTGCAAAGGCTGTCCTCTCTGCTGCGCTGCAGGTGCTCTGGCTGGTGCCCTCTGAGCGGCTCCTCCGCCCTGAGCTGTACGGGCAAGCGCTGAAGGACAATCCTTCAGCTGGTGGTCTGCGGCGCCACACAATAAACATCTGCCCAGCCTCTTTCTGCATATGTCCCATCCGTGCCCTGGCTTCTTACAGAAAGGGCAAACGATGGGCTGCCTCTGGCCCTGCTGCTGACCCTGCCTCTGCTGCTGAGGTGCCTGCCGGAAGGGCGCCCGACCCTGACCCTGGTGCTGCTGGGTCTGCTGGAATGGCCTCTTGGCCGGGCCTGCACTGCTGCCTGCTCCGGAAGTTTCTCTGCCCCTCTTCGTCTTCAGCTCTAGGTCATCCTCAGCTCTCTGTGCATCGCTGACAATCTGCTCGAAGGTCGCCTCGCGGTCGCTCCTAGTCAAGGACTTGACCGCCATGACCAAGCCCTTGCGGAACTTCCGCGCCTTCGCTGCCTCAGACAACCCCTCAACAAATCTGCCCAGACGGCAGAACTCCGCTGCATACTCATCCACTAGCATACTCCCCTGGACGAGCGCCTCGAACTGACTCTCTAAGGCACTGAGAGCCACGTCCGGGAAGAACTTCTCCTTGAAAAGCTTCTTGAAAGCCTCCCAAGTCAATCCCGGAGCTGCTATCCGCGTATCCGTGCGGAACCAAGTGAGGGCAAGGTCGAACATCTGGCTGCCCGCTGCCTCTATCTGCATGCTGGCTGGGATCATCGCCAGCCGAAAGATGCCCTCTATATGCTCGATCCAGTCGTCGGCGTACAGGATCCCCTCTGTGCCGCGAAACTCCTTAGGCCGCATCCTCTGAAAATCGATGATAGTACCCGGCCTAGGATACTGAGCCTGCTCTGGCTGTGGCTGGATCTGAGCCACTCTGTCGACCGCTGTCAAAGCCACCTGATGAGCATTCTCAATGCCCATCCTCATAAAATCTGCCTGGCGGTACTGCGCATCCATCATCTCTCGGAAGAATGCGAACAACTGAGTAGCATCTACTGGCGCAGGCGGTGGTGGAGGAGGTACCACCGGGACAACTGGGGTGGCTCTCGGATCAATGGGAGTAAGGGGATCTCCGAGAGAAACTGAAGCTCCCTCAACCGCAGGAGTGGCGAGTGGAGCGGTAGCGGCTGCCGGAAGTCGAGCAGGTCGAGAGGTGGCAGACCTCTCGGTGGCAGCTGCTGGGGCGGTGCGCTGAGATCTGGTCTTCGGAGGCATCCTGAACACAGATCAAAAGAAGTCAATACAGTGCAAGAAACGATAACATCAATGAAGGACAGTAATATTGCAAAAGAAACAATTTCAGGAAAATTAAGATAGCAAGAAAAATCAGGAGGGGTCCTAGTTGTGATTGAGCACACTCTCTCTCAGCCTATCTCCTATATCCTACTGCAGGTAAACTAAAAAGTCGACCTGCATGGGCCACCAACAAAAACGTGTCACGACCCGCACCCGAAAATCGGGCATGAGCCGTGGGTACGTCCAGCCTACGCCGCAGAATCGGCGGTAGAACGCTGTAAAGGTCCGTTCTAGGTCAACCATATCTATCTATATCTCACTGAAAAATCCGGCATGACCTCTCCAAAAAGGAGGGCAAAACCACGCAATATATATATCAAAATAATCTTCTCCCGAAGGAGGGCAACCACGCAATATATATGAATCTCAATCACAAAATCTAGGGGAAGAAATAAGCACGATATGATATAAACAAAGAAAACCAGAACCAAGAGAGCAAGACAATCCAAAATAATACAGTCCAAGTCTAAAAGCTACAACCTCTCACAGAAGCACAAAAGAATAAGTACAGTCATCCAAAATACAAACCACAAGGAAAACCCAGGAAACCCACCTAGCTAACTAGGGTGCTATCGGCGTCTCCTCGGCGCACTCCTCCTCGGGGTCACAACAGTCGTCGATACCAGGCCCGTAGAACGTAGGGCAATAGTCCTCAGGATCCTCTGGAAAAAATATGCCCAGTCAGGACTGGAGCGAAGTACATAACTCTGAAAGCAACTCCAAATACATGGTAAGGTGTATATGACGAGCAATAGAAAAGTAATCAAGATGCACAGGAAATAAATATATGCTGGAGCACAATAAGTAGCTGCAATGTAAACTGGAGAACAATACAAGTAGTGGAAGAGTAACTGCAGGTGAGAAACATGAATACTAGCTAAGTGCCTTGAGCACAAGTTCGTTATATGATCGGCTTAGGTTGCACATGAAAGTCACTACGATAACTCCGTTATGCGTGAGTTGCATAACCGACATACACATGAATACTGTTTGGCTTTGATCATATAACCAACTCACTACTCCCCTCCCCCACTAATACCATTGGATCCAACCACAACACGCTACGTACATGATAATAGCTCGCGCACACGAAGGCGAGAGCACAAGAAGTACATGATAGCACATGATAATCAATACCCGAAGCACATGATGAAATACACGTGATAGAGTACCCGCTGAACACGGTAAGGGGAATAGCACCTCATAACGGGATCCACTAGTACCAGCTCGTGTAATAATATGTCAGAATCAAGTATTACAGTTCTAGAACAAGTGATATAAACGCTATCATGAAATGGAAACTATCAGAGGTAGGTACTCGCCTGATGTCCTGAGCAACTGATGAGGATCGAGGTCCGGACCGGTGTCGCAAGGACCTAATGCGAAAAACAAGGATTAAACAGGGTTCTAAGCATTTAAACTGATATAAAATAATTAAAAACAGGCTTCTAGGGCTATTCTAGGTCGAACGGGTCAAACCGGTGAAAATCGGGTCAAAAAGTCAACCCGGGGTCCAAAAAGTCAACTCTAGGTCAAAACTAGGTCAAACGTTGACTTTTACGGTCAACGGGGACAATTATGGTCAAAGCTAGGTCAAACTAGGGTGCCCCTGAAATTCTAGGTCAAACCGAGCTCATTAAGCTACTAAACTCACAAACTCGCCTAATCGAGATACCGGGATACCCTCGGTATCCGATACCTCGCCCTAGGCCACGCACCCCGCCTAAACCCGCTAAAACCTATGCTAGCACGCGTAATTATATATATATAAACATACAAAAATCACTCCAAAGCATTTCCTAGGCTAATGCTCAAATACCCCGCTCGAAACTCAATACCTTGAATATCTCAAGGTATCGAGATACCTCGGTATCTCAAGGTATTGAAGTTTCGCCCTAAGGCCCTCTAACTAGCTGTCTAGCTACTAAATATATACCTAGTTATTAACCTAGGCTAGGTAATATATATATCTACCATATATATATACATCTAAGTAGGTATATACCTATGTATATAGATATCCACACACATTTACCCGATTACCCATTACCTTACCTAATCATAACATATATATATATATATATTACCTATCAAGATATCTATATATATATAACTAACTATAGGTATATAGATATCTATCTCCTAGATAGATAAAACTACCTATCTACCTATCTACCTATCTAGTATCCATAGATATAGGTATCTATCTATCTAAGTATCTAATAACTATTCTTACCTATTTATCCAACTACCTATCTATAATACTAATATCTATATAGTCTATCTAGTTAACTATTAAACCAACTACCTCCCTGCGAATGTTGCTGCTGCTCTAGCGCTGCGTACTGCTACTGTTGCCCTTGCATATTGCTGCTGCCGCTGCTCCTACATGCTGATGCTGCTGCCCATGCTGCTGCTACTGCTGATTCTGCTGCTGCTGCACTTGCTACTGCTGCTGCTGCTGGTTCTGCTGCTGCTGCAGCTGCTGGTTCCCGCTGCGCTGCTGCTACTTGCTGTTTTCTCCCCCCTCCATCTCACACATACACACACACACACACCCATATATATACATATATATATCACTATCTATATATATATATATATACATACATATATATCTATATATATATAACTAGATACATATATATACACACACTTAACTACACATTCTAACACACACACACTAGCACACTCACACACTAAAACACACACACACATAAATATATATACACATAGCTACAAATATATATATAAACACACAAAATATATATATATACACACACTCTAAACTATATATATATATCTACACACACTCTCAACTATATATATATATCTACACACACTCTCAACTATATATATATACATACACCTATATATATATATACACACACACACACAAGCACACTTACACATATACATATACACACGAGCACATAGATATAAATACACTCATATATATATAAATATATATACATAAACAAACATACATATATATATAAATATATATATATATATATACATATCAAAACAAACACAACCACGCACACAACACTCAAACCACACGTCCTACTCACGCCCAACGACCCCGACACTCACCAACACCCTAAAATATATAAAATATAGCCCGAAAACTCTAGCACACACTCCCCGATACTAACCCAACGCGCGCACAAAGCCGAAACGAGAAAACCAAGTCGAAATGGCCGTTCGGTCATTTCGACGAACACGTGGTGCGCGGCTCGGAAAACCTCCTGAAACGCACACCAAACGAACTCGGAATCGGCCCAAAATTTACCCACGCGCTCTACACGATGTCTAGATCCTAGAAAATGTGCTCCCACGTCGATTCTAGGCCCGTGGCAGAAACGCACACAAACTTAGAATCGGCGACGACGAAAAGCCCCAATTTCGTCCGAAACGCCCGTTTCTCCGCGACGCGGCTTCCCGTGTCCGAACGGAGACACGCACTCACCCTCTAGACACCCGACAACGTCTACCTAGGTCCATCTAACCTAGGGCATCACCCAAAATTGGGCCAAATTCGGATTCCACCCGAATTCGACACAAAACCTAATGTCAAAGTCTCTAAACTCACCCAAACTAGTTCCAACTTCCTCCTACGGGTAGGGTTAGGGTCTAGGAGGGTTCTACAACACTAATTACACTACACAAAAATAATTAGGAAGGGAAAAGTTAGGTTTTACCTCTTGGGAGTTGGAATCCCAAGGCCAAAGTCTCAAATTCCCTCCAAATCAACTCCCTCAAGCTCCAAGCTTCCAAATCTATCTCCCACACTAGATCTAGGCTTCTCACACCTAGGTTAGTGAAAATGCAAGGTGAGGGTTAGCTTAAGGAAGAAGAAATGAAAGAAAGAAAGAAAGAAGAAAAGTGGAAGAAAACTCACCTTGGGGAAGAAGGAAGAAGAAAGAAGAAGTGGAGAAGAAGAAGAAGTGAAGAAGAAGAAGTAAATGAAGAGAGGGGGAAGTGAGGCTGCTGTGCTCACGGTTTGGGGGGGGTAGGTAGGCCGGCCAATGCTATTAAAGGGATTCCACTAAGTTACCAAATTCCCAAAACGCCCCTACTCACTCGGTTTTGGGTTCCGGACCTCCAAATGCACTCAAACTAGCTCCAAATCTCTCCAACTAACCTCCTAAAAATAAAATAATAAATCTAAGCCCCAAAATAATTCTCACAAGGGTGTGGGCTGGGTCGGACATGGGTCCACTAGGGTCGGACATGGGTCCAGGCTAGCCAAAACCCTAAAACAATCAAAATAAAAATAAGACAAGCACTAATTAATTATAAATATAAATAATTAAATATAATACACTATTTATCAAATAAAAAAAAAATATAACCCTATTTTCTAGAATTGGGTAGTGACAGATTCCACCTTAAGATCATGAGGGACCCGAGCAGTCTTCAGGAGTCGCTCCACATTCTCTATCCATTCATCGGCATAGAGAATACCTTCAGTCCCATAGAATTCCAGGGGTTTAAGGTTCTTGAAGTCCTTGGCACTTCCTGGCCTCTTTTGTGGTGACTCCTGGGACCGAAGAGCATCCGAAAGACTAGTTCGTAGCAGGGCAGTCTGTTCCTTCTGGGATTCTATAAGTCCCTGGAACACTCCGAGTAGCTGTGCCCCATACATAGTAACTGTCGGAGTAGTTGGAGGCGGAGGGAGCGCAAGAGTTTCAGGCACAGTGTAACCTCCAATTCCAATTTCCAAAATAATTAGATTTTTATTTATTTTAAAATATCAAGTTATAAAATAATTCTCCTTAAAATTCTTATTTTATTTTGAACGATGTTTGATTATAGAAGGTAATTTAAAAATCTTTTATAAAAGTCATTTTTCTAAATGTCGATGTATTACAAAATAAATAAATAAATAATAATATATATTTTAGTTTCAAATGTTTATTGGCTTGAAATAATAAAATTTTTATTGATGAAATTATTATAGGACTAGTTGTTTTCATAATAAGATATCATATCCATTTTGGAATAATAAATAAACAAATTACATATTTTCTAAGGTTTTGCCAAAATGAAGTTAATTCGTAGCTAATTTAATCAGTCAGCCTTTGAAAGCCTCTTAAAAACATTTTCTTAAATTTCTTCTCTATTTAAATTTACCAGTTTACTGTCTCCCCTTTTTGCACCCTCATTTTTTCCCACATGTAAAACCCGTTTAAATAAATTCTGGGCCATTCATCATTGGGCCAACCCGCAACCCTTTATCCCACACCCTTTCTCCCTATTTAAGTTCTCATCATCACCTCCCTAGAAACCCTAATTTTCATTTATTAGCTCGCCCCCACATTTTTTCCACCAGCCAACAGCCACCACCATTTTGTGTGCTCGTGTCCGTGTGTCCAGCATCCGTGTCAGCCGTGATGGCCTCGGGTCCGACCCCGGGTGTCCCACCATATCCATTTCTTTTCCTGTGTCCAGATTTACATTTTACAAACAGATTTTTCCGTGTCCGACACACCCGGACACATCCACATCCTCCAGTTTACAACAGCATCTCCGTGTCCGGCAAACCCGGACACGTCCACAGTAAAGCACCCATCGTGTCCTGCCCCGGACACGATCCGCAGACACCAGACCGCCGTGTCCAGCCCGGACACGACCCCGACGCACAAAACCCAGAACCCTAACCCTAGACTCGAAGCCGCCGCCGGAGTAGTCGTCGTCGTCGTCGTCGCCGCTGAAGCCGGTGGCCCGCCGCTGGAACGAAGCCGTCGCCGCCCTGTCGCTGCCCTGGGTCGAAGACGCCGCCGGTGGCCGCCAGATCCGTCGAACGCCGCCCTCGAGCAGCCCGCCGCCGCACTCGAGTCGAGCCGCCGCTGAAGATTCCGCCGCACTCGAGTCGAGCCGCCTCCTCGACCAGACGCCGCCGTCGTCGAGATCCCGCGCCGCCGCTCCTCGAATGCCGCTGCCGCCTCGAGCTTCTCCTCCGCTGACCGCCGACGCCGACACCCTGGCCGGCCGACCTCGCCGGAAAACCCCAGCCTGAAACCCCGCAGTGAGCCCCTTTCTCCCCTTTCCTTTTTTTTTTCAGTTCTGTGAACTGAGAGTAAATAGTAATTAATATAGTTAATAGTTAATTAGATTAACTAATTAATTAATATAGTTATTAGATTAATATAGTTATTAGTTTAAGTTATATTAATTGTAATTAGTAATTAATTAAATAACTATTAGTTATTTATATTGGTTAATTATTTTCTTTTCAATTAAATTATAAAATCAGTTTAGTATATATTAGATTAGTTAGTAAAATTAGATTAGTTAATTAGTCTGACTAATCAGTTAATTAATCTTAATCAGTTAGTTTTATCAGTTAATTAATTCATCAATCAGTAAGTACTAATTAATCAGTAGTTAAATTATTAAACAATTAGTTTATTAAATTACAACATTAGTTTAGTGTATATAATTAGTTATTTATATAACTAGTTTAATTAATGTAACTTGTTATTAATTAGTTTAGTATGATTTATTAGTTAATTAATTAATTATAGTTAGTTTAAGTTAATGATTTGATTAGCTAATTCTTAATAAACAGTAATTTGTTATTAACCAGTTAGTAAATATCAATTAATTAGTTTGGTGTTTTCTCATAATCAGTTTAGTATATATAATTAGTATTTTATATAATTAGTTTAATTCATGAAATTAGTATATATAATTTGGTTATTTTATATAATTTGGTTATATTAATATGTAATTAGCTAGTTTATGTAATTAGTTATTTTTATGTAACAAATTAAAAGGGTTTTGATATGTAAAAATAATAATAATTTTTGGTTACATTATTAAATTAAAAATATAGTTTCAATAATCTAAATGAGTTCAAAAATTAGTTTATTGGATCGGTGACCGATTTTACCATAAATAAAAATATTAGCTTTTACATAAATTCTAGTTTTTATAAATAAACCTTTATTTGAAACTATTGCTCAAAATAAGTTCGAAATGATTTATATACGTAAATACGTATTTCTAGTATATGTAATCAAATTAGTATTTATATATATATATTTTAAAAAAAAAGGTATTTTAGCATATGTATGAGTATACATATATAATGTTCAAATAGTATAAATCAAATATGCATTTAAAAGATATATATATATATATTGTAAATACATTTAAATTGGTGCGTATATAAATATTGTAAGTATAATAAGTGTAATGTGTATTATATACGTGTCCCTACTAGATGACCCTAGTTGACTAGTGCCATACCTGGCAGAGCCCTGAGTTCATGTATTTGTGATGTGTTAGTGTAGCTCCTGATGTAAATATTGTATTTGATATATTTTAGGACTGTTGGTTCCTCCAGACGATACTCTGGGACAGGACATTGGTTTTACCAGCTAAGGACCCAAGGCAAGTACATTCTCTGATTAGTTTCTAATTTATGATATCTCCTATGTTCCCTGTATCTAGTGTAAATATCCATGTTCTTGACACGTTGGTTACACGGATTGGTATACACGGATCTCGTCATGAGATGTTATTCCTTATTCATGGTGTAGCTTGTACAAGACTTGTTTCCTTGATATCTTGTGCATGTACAGACACTGATTTCCGGGGAGATTTGCTACCTCCCTAGGGAATCCCGTGCCATAGCGTACCATGATTAGATCTACTATACCAGTCGGGGGTGGGGAGTATTTTAGTATAGATATGTGATCATACCCAACTTTCCATGCATCATAGCTCACCCCGCATCTCACGTCGGGTGCGGCCTGACCTCTCCATGCCTCATAGCTGTTACGTGTGATTAGCCTGACCTCTCCATGCATCATAGCTAACCCACGGTTAGCCTGACTTTATATGAACCATAGCTAATCACATGTAACCAGCCTGATCAAGATCCCAAGCCGATCACATGTTAAAGCTAGTACTCACACACTTAGTCATAGAATTCTTGCTCATGGACATATTGTTTCTTTTCCTGCATTTACTTACAGTATTTCCAGTACTTCTCTCATTGTACATCTCCCGTACTTATACATGCATCTGGTATGTTTCCATCTAGAACTGCTACATAGTTTATGTCATTTATATAGAACTGCTATTTAGAGATGTACTTTGCTCCTTCCTGACTGGAAAATATTTTTCCAGACTGTGACATTAGTAGACTGGTTTCTGACACTTGGGGATTGGAAGTTAAGGATTGCAGGTATGTTATGTTATCATTAGACTTGTGCTGTATTCTTTTATTTCTTCATTTCCTATCGTGCTGTAGTTGTGATTGAGTATTTCTAGATTTATTTTAGTGTTATCCGTGTCTCCTTATGGAGTTGGATACTAGTGTGAGATTATCTAGATAGCACTTGACCTAGACAGCGTTCTACCGCCGATGCTGCGGCGTAGGCTGGACGTACCCACGCACTCGTGCCCCTAAACCGGGTGCGGGTCGTGACACACAGTCTGCTCAGCGGGTTCGGATGTGCCTCCTACAGTATTCCTTATCTGAACCATTCTGAAAGGTGAAGGGATGGGAGGGTTAGAATAGATTACTTGGAAATCAAGGGCGATAGGAAAATTTACTAGGAATGATATCAAGATTTGAAATAAAAGATCCTATTCTGTGAATGAGCTTTTCCTAAAATTCTCAATTTTATTTCATACTCTGTCCTAGGATATTACCCTATTTAAGGATTCTAGACCTGCATGGGCCACCATAAAAATGTGTCACGACCCGCACCCGGATATTCGGGCACGAGTACGTGGGTACGTCCAGCCTACGCCGCAATGTCGGCGGTAGTATGCTGTCTAGGTCATATCCACAATTAAATTAAACTCTAGCTCATTCACAATAATTAAATAGGCAAGGATAATAACAGAAAAAGGAATGCTAAGATTTCATAATCAAAATGTGACAAACAGATCCAGAGTTTATTACAGAACCAGAATTTAAATCGAGGACAAACCCGATTACTAAGATGAAAGAAAAAAATAATAACTACTGCTATCTACTCCTCAGAAGTAGTCTCCTGGGTGGGAACCGGCTCCTCAAAAGTATCACCTGCTCCCTCATAGGGACCATAATAGGTGGGGGCAAAGTCCTCATCATCGCCTAATATGTCAACGGATCCAGTCAGGAAAGGAGCAAAGTACCAATACACAACAAGATTAAACTAAATATTTATGACAAGTAGTGAAAAAACTGACTAAGTATCATGATCAGAATATGCATAATAAGTAAAAAAATTAACTGAGAATTAAATGCTATAAATCAGGACTATAAGTAAAACAGGATTAATTGCTATAAACCAGGGACATGAATAAAACAGGAATATAGTGAGACAATAAAATGTAACTGTAACAAGACAACAGGAACTGCAACAAGACAAGAACTATTGTGTGTGAACTTGTGTATTTAGAATACATAGTTGGCATGTAGGGGGTTATAAGGCTAATCAGGCCGTCATAGACGGCTATCAAACATGAATAATCGAGTATCAGGCTGATGGTACAGTCGCGTACCAACAGCTATCAGACATGACAGGGGAAAAGGTAAACCACATGCCTCCTAGTATTCTCCCACCCGACACGAAAAGCAAGACATGAAATCCAATATTCTAACACTACGTGTAATCATCAATGTTACTAGTAGAGCAAGGAATTAATTATCATAATATAAAGATTAAACTTGAAGTGCAGGTACTTGCCTGATGTTTGGATCCCACTACGATTTTGTGTCTCGGAGAAATTTCCAGAAATGTATCCAGATGCTGAAATAAACATTACCATCATGCTCAGAAGATATCAAATAGCTAGAAACGCCTGTCCTTGAGTCCAAATTCGGAGACAAGGGCAAAAACGGTAATTTCGGATAAAAACGGGGTCCGTAGGTGGGCCCGCTTTGCACCGAAAAATGTGTCAGGGTCAAAGGTCTCTAAATTCACCAAACTTACTGTCAACAGGTCAGGAACGATAATACGAACCCAACGGAACTTCCAGAATTGGATTCCGATGAGCCGATCACAAAATCGCCCGTCGAGCGGGGCCTGTGGGGCCCACGACACGCGATTTCGTCAAGGTTCTCAGAATCGAACCAAACGTGGGTCACAGGACCAGCGTATCGCTACGAGTCCGATGGCGCAAGTTTTGTTTCGATCCGACGTGTGTACAGAAAGTTAGGGCTTGATTCAGGAAAGGCGGATACGGGACGGTGTCCGCGGATACGCGTTGATCCCGGTGTGCACGCACACCCGAATCGACTTATGCAAAATCCCACACGTCCGTATCAACGACGCGCACGTATCTGTGAAGATCGTGCGCGACCAAGTCGTCCCGTTTGGCGGGGCGTACCCAGTTCCGGGGTGAATCGGGTCGTTGTTTTTCCTATTTTTGGATCGCGGTGTGCGATCACCACAGGACGCGATGCCCCGAGCGGTTTGTCCGGACACCGAGAGGGTCATACAGGCTTCGCAACGCAATTTACGGAATTGAAAACGGGGCAGCGAGGAGAAAGTTACACGTACCTGAACAGGGTCAGAAAACCCGAAGATAACCGTGTCCGACACGTGTCCGACACAGGAAATTAGGGTTAGGGTTAGGGTTTGGGTTTCTCGGCGGAGGTGCGACGGGGGCCGGCCGGAGGAGCACCGGAGAGGGGCTGGGGGCGGCTCGTCGGCTGCTGGGGCGTTGGCTGGCGGCGGCGGCGCGCTGGGAGGTGGGCGGAGCAGCGTCGGGGAGGAAGGAGAGGGAGAAGGAGGAGGAGCAGGCCGCAGCGGCGGAGTCTCCGGAAGAGCCTGGTGGAGGAGGGAGAGGGCTAGGCGGGTCGGCCGGTGGCGTCGAGGGTGGTCGGGGGGGGGGGGTTCTGGCCGGAGGGGGCGGGTCTCGAGGGTTAAATAGGGGAGGAGGCGGTGGCGTGAGGCGGTGGCGTTAGGCGGAGAAGGCGGAGGAGGGAGCGGGGTCGTGGGCGCTGGCCGGGCGGAGCGGCGGCCGGCGCGGCCGGCGGAAGCGGGGGCCGGAGCGATTCGTGCGGGGAAGGGGGCTGGGTAGCGGTCGGGTGCGGGTCGGATTTGTGCAGACCCGACCCGACCCGTTAGGATGTTGGGCTGGGCCGCGGGCAGGGCTGGGCTGGAATGGTTGGGCCGGGTTTATTTTATTAGGATTTTAAAATAAATAAAAAGATAAATAATAAACAATTAATTAAGTAATTAAATAAATAAATATTTTTAGGTAATTAAAAATAGGTCCGGGGTCCAATAAATTTCAGGAAAATTATCCTAAGTCCTGTTTTTTCCATTTTACACCCAAAAATATTATTTTCATAATATTTTAATATTATTTATTATCAATTAAAAATAAAAAAAACCCTGAATTTAATTACAGAAAATTCCTAGAAAATTTCAGAAAATTGTGAAAAATTCCAATTTAAAATTCTTGCAAAATCAGGGAGTTTACACCCTGCTCTTCTGGGTAGATATCATCGCCTATGCATTGAAAGACTAACCAGATAAGTGAAATACAAGTTTACGACAACGTTCACATGCATGAGCAAGTTAGAGATTACATAGGATTTTTTTGGATGTATCCTTGTACCTTTCCAAATTTTGTATAGATTGTTATTGTCTTTTTCAACTCTGTTCAAAGTCTTATAACTTTCCAAAGTTTGGACCAACATATTGATCAACTTTGGAAAGTATTTTTAGGCACAATTTGGTTTATTGGACAAGAAAATTCCAACCATATGCATTTGTCGACCTAAATTTTAAAATTGCTATAGATTATCTCCTCTTGACCAAATCCATGGAGGAGAAAGGATCCAAAATCGAAGCTCCTGTAATGTGTTATACAAGATGTATCACATTTTTATAGTTAGAGCGGTGGAGATACCCAAAAAGTGAAGACTATGTTTTACGGGCTCTTATCGAATACGGACACAATATGGATATGAAATACAACATTTGGAGATAAATATCATATATAATTATCTATATTGTACGAATACATATACAAATGCAGATACATACACGAGATATCATTTTTTTTATGTTCTTGCAACTTGGGTGTAGAAGAAGAAGAAAATAGAATTTTGGGAGGGAAACATGCACATGACCACAAGACAAGCTTTACTGTACAGTTCATGTGTGTGCTTTCTTTATCTTTGATTAATTACCCATTTTTCAAATGTAAAAAGAGAGGAGAGGAACATAATCTTAGTTCCAGGTTAGATCAAGATCAAGAAAAAGAAAAAGAAAAAGAAAAAGAATCTTTATGTTTCACACAACAGCACAGTCCACTCAAAAATTGCAAACCTCTACAAGGCATTGCCAGCAAAAGACCGCATCCATCACATTCCAATTTCTCAACATTTAGTTGCTAATTACGGTGGTCATGCATGTCCTTGTGTAATCTCCTTCTTATGTATTAGCTTTAATTATGCATATGTATGTCACTAGTGTGGTACCTAATGTAGATTTGATCCAGAGAAGGCATCATGCGTGAGCTAGCAAGCTAGTTTTGTAGGTGACCAGTATATATCTTGGCATCAAAACTCACCACCAAAGTCGCATTGCTCATTGATTAATTCTACTCCAATTAATTGCCATCAATTAATTCATGATCAAGACTGCATGGTTTAGCTAGCTTAGAAAGAAGAGGTAGAGGAGGAACAGTTGGAGCTCATATTCCATACATTAATGCAGTGCAAGCAAAGGCCTATAAGAAGCCCATGCCACTATTCTCTCCTACCAATCAACAAGTAGCAAAGGGAGAAGAAGAAGATATCAATGGCTAGGCCACAGCTGCTTCTTAATGCAGCATTGCTCTGCTTGAGTGCTCTCCTCCTTGGAGTAGTGAGTGTCCTTGGTAGAGAGTTGGTGGGTGGTCATGAAGTGGGAGAAAAGGATGGAAAGTTCCTATTGGTGGGGAAGAGGGGAGGGTTTGGTGTGGGTGTTGGTCATGGGCTAGGTTATGGTAAGGGTGGAGGTTTCGGTGTCGGTGTCGGCGTCGGCCATGGGGTTGGTGGTGGAATAGGCAAGGGAGGAATTGGGCTAGGAGTTGGAATAGGCCATGGTGTTGGTGGTGCAATAGGAAAGGGAGGTGGAATAGGTAAAGGTGGTGGGATTGGCAAGGGAATTGGTGGTGGTGGAAGAATAGGTCATGGAATAGGTAAAGGTGGTAGAATTGGTGGTGGGTTAGGCAAAGGAATTGGTGTTCGTGGTGGAATAGGCCACTATAAAGGTGGTGGTGTTGGGGGTGGTATAGGTAAGGGAATTGGTGTTGGTGGCGGAATGGGTCATGGAATAGATAAAGGTGGCGGTATTGGTGGTAGGATAGGTAAGAGAATTGGTGTTGTTGGCGGAATAGGTCATGGAATTGGTGGTGGGATAGGTCCACGAATTGGTGGTGGCATAGGTAACGAAATTGGTATCGGAAGAGATGGTATCGGTAGTGAAATAGGTCATGGAATGGGTGGTGAGATTGTCGAGAGAGGTGGGCTTGGAGGTCGAATAATTGGACATGGTGGGCTAATAGGCGTTGGTGCTGGTGTATAGGAGGTGTTCATCCTTAAAACACAATTAGAGTGTTGCATGCATGCATGCACGATGCATGGCCAACTTATGTGGGAGCATGGAGTTGGATTTGTCACTGTTGACATGTTCTCTCTTGTGTTGAGAAGTTTAGTGATATCCGATATGTTCTCTCTCATGTTGAGAACTTCTACTGAGATTCTCTCGTGTTCTTTCCAATGTATGAATAATTTGGTATAATGATAATGTTTTGTAACTTAATTTGTTAAACCAAAAAGATGATGTTTGGATGCTTGAAAGTGAAAGGAACTGTTAAATTGTGAAAGTATAAAGTTGCTTATGCTTGTATTGAGTTTCATAAATTTGTTTAAATGCAGTATAAAAATTGGAAGTGGCCAAAATTGAATGTTGGGTTGTTTTGATGTTTTTGAACTCAACTTAAAAGTGAGTTTTATAGTGCTTCATTTATTTGGATGTGATCAAATAGTTCGATTACCGACCGATGCACAGTCTGTTAGTAGAATCTCACCATAGTCCATAGGATCCAAAAATTAGGAAATAACATTACTCAAAAGAAATAATATATTTTAAGAAATGAAGGTTCATTTAAATATGAAACATGCACTCCAAACTGCAAACATCCAAATTAACTTTCAAAGAGATAAACGTCATAGTAGCCCCAAGCAGCAGAAATAAAGTATAAGAACCATCCAAAATCAGACAATAAAACCTGGCGAACATCATAGAAAGCCCAACTAACTGTTGCTCATTCAAAGATACCCAAGAAAAATGCAAGTAGCAGGTAGGCATGCATAATCAACTTAATAAACTGCACGTAGGACACCTGTAATAAATATGGCCGGTCCGAGGGTTTGGGTTGTCCTAACATGAGCTAATTTTAGTTCCGCTTGACCCTTATTGTGGA